>OZ010579.1:12432373-12487373 GCA_963932145.1 Acanthosepion lycidas
TGAGTCCCAAAAGTTCATACAATGATGTCCTCAAGGATATATGGCACAGTGGATAAAAGCGTTGGTTTGGTCCACTAACTTGACCCAAAAAGTTGTGAGTTTAATACCTGGCTATGGCAGTGGTGAACAAAAACTTGGAGAGTTGAATTAAAGGGAGATAACTGAGGGATGGCACGTGGAACTAGAATAATCTACCCTGGTGGACGAAATAAAGAGTTCAGTGATCAATCACCGAAACGTCGTAAACATGACAATAAAGATGAGGACAACAGCACGTACAATGAAAATAATATAAGTATAATAGTATCGGAAACAAAAATGGACACGATGAGAAAATATAAACATTTATATTAATATAGAATATATATACACACACGACACCTTACCACCAGAACTTGATATAGTGAACCGGATAAAGCATACAATCGATTTCACCTACGAAAGAGAAGAAAGCTATACGTTATGTTAAAACGCACGCATAAGGATATACAACTGAAGGTCTTATACACGTACAAGTGTATCAAAACAATCAAATAAAATTCGTAATCAAAGGTTTTTATTTAACGGCTTTTAATTTAACAAAGGCTTTTTATTTAACTGTCCCCACCATATATATATATATGTGTGTGTGTGTGTTTCAAACTGTAACTATTCAAGTTCATATCAATCTATCTGTCCTTCTGGAACTGTTCAGATCTGTCTCAGATTGTTCAAATCTATCTATTTCGAACAGTTCATATCTATTCCTCTATCACGGATTGTTCATATCTATTAATCTTGGATTGTTTATATCTATCTATCTTGGACAGTTCATATCTATCTCTCTCGGATTGTCCACCTCTATCTATCTATATATCTATCTATCTTGGACAGTTCATATCTATCTGTCTCGGATTGTCCACCTCTATCTATCTATCTATCAATCTGTCTGTCTGTCTGTCTATCTCGGTTAGTTCATATCTATCTATCTATTTTGGACAGTTCATATCCATATATCTATCTATCTTGGACAGTTCATATCTATCTGTCTCGGATTGTCCACCTCTATCTATCAATCTGTCTGTCTATCTCGGTCTGTTCATATTTGACTATCCATCTATCTCGGACTGTTCATATCTATCTCAGAATTATAATATGTATGTATCTATCGATATTCACATCTATCTTTCTATCTATTTTGCAATGTTGACATCTAGGTATGTATGTATCTATCTTGAAATATTTATAACTACCTATCTCTTTCGGAATTTTCACATCTATCTATCTCGGGATGTTCACATCTATCTATGTATTCTAGAATGTTCACTGCAACCTATCTACCTCTATAGCCGATTCATATATTGAACTGAAGTATCTGGTGTTGTTATAAATCAGTGGAATATAAGACTGTTGAACGCTAATTGTGAAGGCAAAATTTACTCGGGAGATTATTGCTACCTATCTTCATATATTCTCACGATTTTTGCGAATTTTGCGTACATGTAAAATCTGCGATAACTCTGTGAAATATCAAGAATCCTTTACTTCTAATTACATGATTATTTGTTTCAAAGTCATTGAGCTAATCAAGAAGATATGTATGAATTTGCAATTTAACTAACAATCTCACAGATATGAACATAGTGCGACAAATACATAGATAGATAGATAGATAGATAGATAGATAGATAGATAGATAGATAGATAGATAGATAGATATTCAAATAAATGCAAGTAAATTATTTGGATTACAACTTTAACGTAAATAATTACATGTAATATAGAAATATCGTAGTGTTGTGTGAAACAGCCCGAAATGCAGGAAGCTTGTTTATAAACAGCAATCATAAGCGGTAGAACTTGTAATCAACACACACACACACACACAGTGTATGTAAATGCTTTTCTTAAAGTGAAATGAACACGATTTTCTCTGCAAGTAGCGTGCGTATGTGTTTCTTTGTGTGTGTTTGTTCGCACATGCGCATTTCACTTTTGATCTCAAGTGTATTCGCCTTCTTCATTTTCTTATGATCGTTGTCACTGTAAAGGCTCAGAAATAATCTCTCACAGAGACTCCTTCTCTTCCGTATTTCTTTCTTCACTTACTTCACTGCATTCTTCGTTTGTTTTCCCTGTTTTATACATGGAATCCAGTTTTTTTTCTTTTCTTTTTTTTACGGGCTCGTTTAAAATGTTATGTCTGAGCAGCACACACGCACGTACTCATACACACAGACACAATATGTAGAAAAAATATATATTCTAATACACTCATTTTCAAATGTATGTATATATTGTGTAATAATATACACAAATGTTGTTTTCTTGTACTTATTCTCGCCTCTATCTGTCCCTCTGACTCTTTCCCTTATTTTTTTTCACTTTCTGATCCCCCCCTCTCTCTCTCTCTCTCTCTCTCTCACACACACAGACACACAAAAAAATACTAAGAAATGGATATAGATAGGAAGAGTGTGTTGTGTGAATCTCCCAACTGGGGATAGCCTACTTACCTTAGGTGCTCGAAATCTTGTCTTTTTACACCTGGACTCGAACACTGACCACTGGTTCGGTGGGAAATTAACATAAAATTGTTTAAGCCACAAAGAATATCCGAAAAGTATTTTAAATAATGTTCTAAATTTAGTTTAGCATATAGTCTAACAACACAAGGCCAATACATCCGAAGCATCCAGTCGAGAATTGAACTCACTACACTACAGTTAAATAGTAATGGTCACGTGTAACTAACTTGTTTAAAACCATATTTAATTACAGCGAAACATCCTCTTACTCCCTCACACACACACACACACGTAAAAAAAAGTGCAATGGAACACATACACAGAGGTCTAGAGAATTAACTTTTTTTTTAAGTAGTATTCAGGGGCCGACTCGGTAATACAAGCGCAAGAATCTAAAAAGTAGTCGAAATATATTTACAGTCCCAACAGAAAGAAAGGAAATTCACTCGAGATTTATTGCGTTACAGCAATTGTTAAAAAGGAAGTTCACTCACTGAAAATTAAAAAAAAAAATTGCTTCTTTGCAAATGTTTACACATTAAAAAGATTCTTCTTTCATAGAAAATGACAATTTGAAACTTCATACATTTGCTGATTATTTGTCAATAGAGGCAAATAAAGTTAGAGAAAGATGGACGTTTCTGGTTCAAACACAAAAATACGTTATTAAATTTCTCTACATTGCAAAATAAAAAAACAGCTTTTTTACACAGACATTATTCGGGTATGTGACTCCAGGGTACTGGCTAGTTTGTTTTTTTGTCAGTCTAAAATTGAATATAAAGGAATCCTGGTGCTGAAAATAAAGCTCAGTTTTAAACGCGTGTAAACTGTTGCTAGGGTTAGAGATCCTCGTTTAATATAGCCTTGTGTCAGACTAAGCTTAGCTTGGTAAAGTGTCGCAAATTCGATTCTCACTGAGTGTGCCATTTAGTGCTATACTTGTAGTTTTGTACCAAACAAACAAAGGTAAGTTCAGGGGCTGCTCCGTGGTTTACAGTTAGTTACGCCTGTGACCGAGGTTCAAGTCTCAACAGAATCGACCAAATAGAGAGGGCCTCTCTAAGTATTAGGTCGATTTAGCTTTATACAGACTGATAACAAACATAAATGCACCGTTTGAAACTCTATATTCATAAAACAAAAAAAAAAAAAACATGATTCACAATCGTTGAGAGGAATAAAAATAAAAACCTTTTTAAAGCGTGCGCACACACATACACACGCATAGAAGAATTGTTAATTGGGAAATATATATATATATATATATATATATATATATATATACACCTTTCTAGTTTTAGACTATACACTGCTACTACTACGAGTAAAGTTCAGCTAATTCCTCCTCCTTCTTAGTCATCACTCTTTCTTAATAACCTTTTCTCCTACTCTCTGAGAAATATTCGTCCTATGTCCGTAGAAAACTGTCTGCAGAGACACTGTACACCTTACCTACCTATTGTTATCTTTTTTTTATGTTATTGCTGAATATGTAGCCTATGTAAGTCTGAATTTGAGGAAACATTTTGTGTGTTGTGTGTATGTTTGTATGTGTAATTAAAAGAGAAGAAATTCTGTGTGGCCTCCCCCGTCCCCCGTATATATTCATTGCCTCTCTTTCACTCGCAATCTGACCCGTACGGCTGAATGTATAAATGCTCAGATTTAGTGGTGAATTTTTAAAAATGTATATCTATGCCTATTGTGAACTCATATTGTCCTTCTAGGCAAGGAAAAAGTAGTGTTTTTTAAAGTCGTTTCAAAATATGTTTTATGTGCGTAACTGTTGCGTATATAAAGACAAAGTTACATATTTGAATGACTTTATGTGGGCCTGTGTGTGTGTGTGTGTGTGTGTGTGTGTGTGTGTGTGTAGAGAGAGAGAGAGATTTTGTCATGATAAATTGAAGGCTGAAGAAGTATGAGTCATTAAATGTGTATATGTCACTTTCTGCACGTCTTTAAATAAATTCGTATTGAAATAGAGGAGTCTGTACATTATCTGTCTAGACGCCTTGCCGTCAGTTTATGGTTAACAAATCAGGTTTTTTTTTAGCTATAATTCTACCACGGTATAGTAAGTTAGGTCCTAACTAGATGTATTATCATTTTCCGCGGTTTCTCCTCATCCATAGCGGTTAAACTTAAACATGAGAATATATATGCAAAAATTAAAACTACCAATTATCAGGCAAATAATCAGATTGAAAGTAAAAGGAAGAATACTAGAAGTCGGTATGATGTACCTGTGTAAACGGGTTCGGGGGGAGGGGGATTCCTCCGGATATGTATTACAGGTGAATATTTGCATACCTTTTCGTAAATGTGTGTATGCCTGTACCTTTGTATTGTGTAAGGATCTGACTACATTATTTTTAAATACGTCTCTATCAAAATGGGTTTATCTACCTTCCTGTGTGTGTCCGCGCTTCTTTGTGTGAGTGTGCACGCCTCTCTTTGCGTAGATATGTCTCTATACGCATAAATATGTAATTACACTTCACCTGCCGACACACACACACACACACATATATATATATATATATATATATATATATATATATATATACACACATACACACAACTGATAACGTGAATATATGTATGCGTATGTGTACTGTATATTTTTATGTACTTTCACTGGTGACGCCCCCTTATATGCGTGTCAGCCTCTGGGCGGGTATATGTGTATGCGGGATAAATTTCTCATTCCTTCCACTCACTCACTGACTTACATACGCTCTCTCTCTCTTTTTCTCTCCTCTTTTTTTCCTGTTGTTTGTTGCTGTGTTTATTTTTCTATCACACCGGCACATCTCTTTCTCCCCCTCTCCTTGTTCATCCCCATGTTCTCCTACTTTCTCATCATTATCTCCTCCTCCTCCCGTCTTCTGTCTGGTCTTTACCCAGCTTCATGTTTCCTCCTCTTCCTTCTACTTTTTTTTTCTTTTTCTCTCTTTCTTTACTTCTTTTTAGTCTAAGGATTTTAAATCAACGTATAAAACGTGGATATTGCTAACTCGGTCGAGGAATCGTGGTGACGTTAGTTGCATATAGTTTAGCGGTCTTATTATTTTAGTTATTATAATTAACTACAAGGATAGAATCGCAAACCGCCGGGGTTAGCACTTTGCATTGTGGAGAACTAGTGTAAAAAAAGACTCCAAGACCGACACAGGACAACATTAACAACAAGAGAAACAGTAACACAATACTAGGAGCAATTCTTAGATGCGGTAGAATTAGACAAGGACGTGTAAAAGGATCCAGTATTAAAAAAAAAAAAAAAAAAAAAAAAAAATTGCAACTAAAAAAGAAAGACGAGGAAGGAAAATAAAATCATACCTTCGCAAAACGGAAAAAAGGGAATATACTTTTTTTGTTGTTTCAAGGATACCATAAGAAGGTTTAAATTACAGAAAAAGGTTGAAAAGAAAAGATAGATCTTTCTTTACGAAAAGATTGTGCCCAGAGAAAAAGAATAAGAAATTTCTTATTTCTTAAAAATAAAAAAAAAGCCACAGCTATGGAAAGTGTGTGTGAATGCTAAGTGTGGTAAGCTAAAGAGAGTGAGGAGAGAAACAAGTTTTATTGAGGGAGGGGTTACAGTCAACTGAGTACAGACTGAGTGAGTGAGTGAAGGGTAGCTGATAGGAAGGATGAGAATTAAGGAGTGAGTGAATTCGGAGTCGTACAACAGTTCTGTTTTCTTTTGTAGCTTAAGTCGAAGTTGAGAAAGAAAAGAAGAGGGTGAAAGAGAGTTTATTTGTTTCTTTTTCGAAGCTTTTTTTTCTTCTTCTTCTTTTATTATTATTATTATTATTTCTTTTCCCTCTCTCTCACTGTGTGCGTGCGTGTGTGTGGGAGTGCAAGTGTGGGGACAGATTTGAACGCAAAATATGGCTGCTATCGCCGGACGAAGACAACGTCTCTTCCTCTCTTTACTGGGAAATGCCTGGATGATAATCGTTTTATCTATTTTACTTGCTACTTCTGGATACTGTCATACTACGAAATCTTCGGTGTCTGAAATTCTTATTGACTATTCCAGCAAATGCCGGGAAATCTTCACGGATGTCCGCTTTAATAAAAGTGAAATTCCTGTATCCCCACTTTCGGGTAGGTATCCCCCCCACCTTTTTTTAATACCCTTCTTTTTTTACCTTTTAAATACTAAAATACATTTACATGCATTTATCTATATACTGTGATTAAACTTTTTAATCTCCAACATTAAGATGAAAAGAAAAACAACAACAAAAAAAAAACAACTCCTAACTAAAACTTTCAATTAAACGATCAATTAAAACATTAATTAACTTTCTATTCTGACAACATTTAACCTCAAACACGTGGATTTGTTGGTATTGTTTCTTTAAATAAGTTTTAATAATTTTGTGTCGGGCAATTATTTCACAAGGAAAAAAACACATCAACAACACGTCAAATCAATGAAATTGAAAAAGGAATTTACGTTTACCTAAAAATCTATGAAAAAAAAAAAATCCGTTTTTAAAGTTTTTTTACTTTTTTTTTTTTTTTTTTTTTACTGAATGAAATTCTTAAATATATAAATTTCCCTAAACTAGAATTTATAAATGAATTTATCGCATTTTTTAAACATTGTATACTTTTTTTTCTTTTGTATTTGAGAAGCCCCTGACTATTTCATTCATTCTTTTTAAAACTTTATTGTTCAAAGCCCGCGACTTTAAGCCGACTTAACTTTTAAAATTAGTACTAAAAAACAAAAAAGTCCAATTAAATCTTTTCTAATCTAATTTAACTTTTAAAAATGCAACACTTTTTTTTCTCGTAGTTAGAATTTAAAACATCATAGCTTCCTTAAATGAAACGTACATATTATTCACAGGTATTTTTTCATTTTCTGGCGGCTTTTCTATAATTTGTACTACAAATTATAGAAAAGCCTATTTGTACCTATATTTTCTGGATATAAATAACCCTCCCTCCTTAAAAAGCAGTACATGTGCCATTTTATTATTACTTACTACTAAGTAGTACAAATAGTTTGTTTCTTGTATGCACGCATCTGCTACTGTTTTTCTCTCGGTTGCTCTTTAAAACAACTTTTAGTCTCTCCTCAACTCTGTTACATGTGCTATTATTTACTTTAGATACTAAAAATATACCTCAATACCGTATCACTTACTTATAGCCTTAATTACAGAAAAACATTTTAAAAACCATTTTGAGTCCATTAAGCTTAAAAATATCTCAAGATAAAATTATTTATTTAATATCCAAATATAACTTTGTTCTTATATTCATTAAACGAGACTAAAAAAAAATTATTTTGGTAATTTATTAAAATTTTAAAAAATAAAATTGTGCTTAATTTAAAAGTGCTAATTACCACTTTTCATATTCTTTTTTTCATATTAAAATGGAATCCTGAAATTATAGTTTTTTTTTTTTTGTTTTTTTTTTTTTAAACTACTTTTGCAGTTTGCAATGTGTCTAGAATAACCGGTGGAATATATAATCGTGCTTGTAGTCTTCTTAAAGAGGAAATTCTTTATTTGCATTGTCTTGACTCGACTTGGATTTAAAAACTACGATATTCAGACTAGTCACTAGATTTATTGATTTATTTTATAGCAAAAGTAAAAATAAAAATAGGAATTTTAATTAACGTACATTAATTTTGATTTTTGTTTAAATAAGTAACTCTTAAATGTAAATTGCATTGAGAATTAATTCTTTATTCCTAAATGCTCGACTTGCTAAATTTGATTTCGAAAGATAAATGTTTAATAACTTAGGAATTTACTCAGTTTCACAAAAACGTTTTGATGTCAGCATTTTCCAGATAACCAAAATAAAATTAAATGGAAAAAAAAGAAATAGCTAAAAAAAAAAAAAAAAAAAAAAAATATTTGTTCCTGTCTTCCAAATTGACGAAAGCATACCGTTGGTTAAAATCGGCATTTTTTTTTTTTTTTCACCTGAGCTCGAACACCTACCTTTTTTGCACCAGTGACCTAAATCACTTCGCTAAATCACAATTGTCCCGGCGTAGTCTGACTCAAGATGAGAATAGTAAGAGTGATACTGGAGTTAGGAAGACAATGTTGCGCCTAAGCAGATAGGGGCCTACTTTCATAATAAATAAGCATTCGAAACGCTTTTTTGTCAGGAGAAAGATTCCGACCTCCTGTAGCATTGGGTAATTTGTGAGAAATATCTTAAAACTTTTCTTTGTTGGGATTTTTTTATTAAACTTAGCTTTATCTGGCTACAAAAGCCATAAGACCTCGAAGTGGATCGAACTCACTCCGTGATCTCTCCGGCGAGTTTGCTAAGAATTGAACCAGAAAAAAAATCCTTTCAGAACCTGAATATTGAAATTAAAATTAGTCTTGGTCTTGAAATTTCTATTTGCCTGATTCTATTATTTCTTTCTTTTAATGTATGAAATAATAATAATAATTACAAAATTGAGAGAAAAGATCGCCTAGAATAAGGTGAAGCCGGTTTTGCTTGTAGATCATTGTGCCGTTCAAAAGTGCTTCCATCAATTTTGTCTTAAAGGTTCAATATAATTCACACTAGTTCGCTATTTGGAGGTTAACTACAATTGTCATTTCTTTAAAAGATATTTCATCGTAAATTTGATCAGTGTACAAATATTTAATTGTATGCAAAAAATTCTTAATTTTAGATTCTTCCAATCGGGACGGAACTTTTCTAAATTTCCTTTGTCGCCAGCGAAAGCATTTTTTTATCCAAATAATAAAACATCCCTATAACTTTGATTTGCTGTCAAATATATGACATTAAAAGTTCTAGAACATGAAATTATCATGTAATTATTAAGTAAAATAAGTTCAATTGTTTTAAATCTTTTTTTTTTTTTTTTTTTAATGCCTTTAGTTTTAAAAAATACATTTTCTAAATTTAAAAAAGAGGAAGGAGTGAAGACTGCTGTTTTTACCTGGCGAATCTTTTAAAGTTTAAAAGTTTCTTTCAACAATTTATCCGTGTTTAGAATCGTAAATATTTAAATTAATTTTTCACGAGTGGTTTCCGTTTATCTACTTGCTTACACTTTGACTTAAAACAAAACAAAAAAAACTGATACCATTTGGAATTGGTCAGGGCCTTCAAATTCACGAGTCTTATTTTGAGGTTTGAGGTTGTCAGATAAGATTAAAAGTAAACTAAAGTAACAAATTAGAAAAAAATCGTATTCAAAAATAAATCCGTTTTAATCTTGTCAATTTAAAAATGGATAATTTTTACTTCCAATCATTTGCTATAGATTGGAATTTAAAAAAAAAAAAATTTAATTTTGCCTTCGTTAAAATTTGTTTTTTCACTTTTCAGTTTTCTGAAATTGTTTTTAGTTTCCTTAGCTTGCATGAAAAAGAGATTCAGTTTCAGTAAGATTATCTTTTATCCTTTGTTTAAATCCGATTATAAAATGAAGTTTTGTTTTTGTCTATATAACTTAAGTATTCAAGCAGAACAAATTAAAAACCATTTTTAAAAATTCGAGAAGTGAAAAGGGGTCACTGAAATGAAATTACATAGCTTCTTGTGAAATAGACTCGCTTTTTTTAATTTTTTTTTATTCAATTTTTAGCAAAAAAATTGTTCCTTACTTCAAGACAGAAGAAAAATATTCTATTCAAATTGTTGCGATTTTCTTGTGTGTAAATTTCTCTGCATAAAAATTTAAAATCAAATTTTAATTATTTAAAAAAAAATTGTTTTTTAACTGTTTAACTAAAAATGATCATGTGACCTTGAAAGTTAACTAATAAAAAAAAACGTTAACATCTTTTTCCTGTCTTTAAAAGAATTTTTAAATGAAAAATGTGTGTTTTGGATTTTATTTTTTAGATATTGTTTGTTATTTATTCAAAATAATTGATGCTAACAAACTTAATCTTTATTCTTTAATATTCATTATGAATGAAGTATTTATTAATTAATCTGTCAACTGTGGCCAATAAATTTGTCCTCTTTTTACCTTTCACAATGAAGGCAGCATTTAAGTAATTTTGTAATATTTTTTTGTGTAAGAAACCTAGAATTTCATTTTATTTTAGTGGGAAAATTCTGCTCAGCTTATAAAATCATTAAAAATAGAATTATCCAAAATAGTATTAGGAATTATGATACTGATCTCCCTTTATTAAGAATGAGATATTTCGTTGTTATGGTAATTCGAGGCATACTCTCTTACTGGCAATATCTCCTGTTATATTGTAAAAAAGATTTCTCAGAAATTTTCTTATTCCTTCATGCTAATTGTCCCTGGATTGAGATTTTTCAACACGCCAAAAGTTTATGAAATAATTGTAAAGTTTTAAAATTGACTTTTAAAATCAAACAACCTTGCTTTTCTTTGATTGCTTCCAGTGTTCACAACTGTCAAATTAAATATATCATAAAAGTTACATTACAAGGACAAGATGGCCTTTTTCGGCCTTTAGTTTACTTTTCAGATTTTAAATAGTTAGTTTTTTTTTGTGTTTTTTTTCTACTTTTGAATGAATCTATCAATGGACTAATTTTTTTTATTTCTAGTCTTTGGATGTTCAGTCTGTAAGTTTCTAAACTTGTTCGTTTTTTGTAAGTTTTTGTTTTGATGTTTTCTGGACGATGAAAAATAATTATTAAGTTAGAAAAGAACAGTAAAGTTTTATCTATCAATCTATTGACGCAACATAATCTTCCCACTCGTTCTTTTCCTCCTACTTTGTAACTTTAACTGTTATTTTACTTTTTAATTGTCTAACCTAGCTCTGTTTTACTCGGAACAGAAACTGCTTTAAAATCTGAAGTAAAACTCCTTTAACGTCTGACTGGCAAATAGAAGTTGTCTTGGTAGATAACGAGCATTTTTTTTTAACATTGTGTAGAAATGTACAATTGTCTTCTTTTTTTTTTTCTTTTTAACGTTTATATATTTGTCAGGTTTCAAACATTTTTAATGGCAGAGTAGACTGGGCTTTCTAATCTTAGGTAATCCAGTCTAGGAGGAGGAAAACTGAATTCTAAACCGTAGAGATGGCAACGACAAACAACTCCACTATCCAAAAATGTTATTGTAAGCAATTCAAGGTAACGGAAAGTGTGGAGTGCTATGATCGACTATGTCTTAAAGAGACATGCCATATGGCTTTTTTTGTAGAAAGTTCTCTTGCCTTGAGTAGTAGCCAGTCTAAGAGGAGAACTCTGAAATCAAAACCATGAAGAAATCCAGATAAAAGAAATCTGGACAGACATGAACGTCCTGAAGAGACATAGTATTAAAAAAAAAAAAAAAAAAAAAAACTTTATATGAGCCAACAATAGCCATCTTGGACTCGAACCTTTTTTTTTTTTCTTTAAAGTTATTCTGCACTGTAAAAAATTAGAATTAGTCGATTTTAAGGAAAATCTGGTATGGACAAGAATCCTAGCCAATGGGTGGTGGTGTTAAATTTATTCTTCAGACTAGAGATCGATTGTATTCATAATCGCTCAATTTAAGAGGAGGTGGGGGGGGTCAGTCAATCTCCGCAAATAACGCCCTAAATGTTTTAGTTTTATGCTGGACGAGTGAGACAACATGGAAACATTAATCACTTGTGACTGAAAGCGAAGTACACACAAAATGACAAGTCGGCCAGAAGTTGGTCATTAATTTCTCTTCATAGTTGTTTTTTTTTTTTTTTTTATATTGGCTTATTTCTGGTTCTATAGTTTGAGAGGGGCTGGTGAATTAAAAATGACACATCTCCCTTCCAGCCCCTATCCAAACTTCGTTTTTTACCTCTATTTACCAGTTATTTTATGATTCCAAGATTTTGAAGTTGTTGTGATGGAAGATGAATTAAAACTTTGGGACAAAAAAAAAAAAAATGTTCTGCAAAATAACCTTTTCGGTGTTTTGTCGTTCTGTGATCCAGCACTGAAGAAAAATTCTATCAATTCATCCTACCAGTTTGGAATATTTAATTGAAACTCTGCTTGTAGTTAGTTTTAGGAAAATTTGGTAGCCTTTCTTTTGTTGAAGAGTAGCTGCACCAATTGATGCTTTATCCGAATTAAATGATATTGTACTGTAGTAAGTAAAATAAAATGTATTTAGATCTTGAGCTAAATTTACTCCGTTGTATCTTTAATCATCTGATGATGGCACCAATAAAAATAAAATGAAATCATTGTTTAGCATTGCCCTGTCAGAAAAGTCAAAAGAATCTCTACTCGATCAATAAAAATCAGTATTGAAGTCAGACAATGTAGAATTTTTTTTTTGTTTCTTTTTGAGGTAGCCTCGTAGAAAACCAATTTTGTCTTCTAGTGTCATTTTTCAATACTTGAAAAGTATTTTGAGATAATGTTGGCTATAATGAACAACCATTGCATTTATTTACTTGTAATTTCAGATCTTAAATTATCTCCTAGGTCGTCGAAGTGCCATACGGGTTCCTTTCATGGAATTTTTTGGACTTTATTGGCAGTATCCACTTATTCTCAAGTAACACATGCATGTTGTACTTGACTAGTTATTTGGTATCTGCAAGACGTAATAATCCATGATTTGAAATTTTGACAAATGTCCGAACCCAATTTAAACTTGTCTTCTTTTTAATTTTTTCTTCTTTTTTTTTTTTTTTTATTCCATGGTCGGACTTCGATACTGACAATTCTCGCCTCTCCCTGCCTCGATTAAAAATGTTTAAAGTTTAGATGTGTAGTGTTAAAAAAAGTTGTTGCTAGTTTTAGAAAGCAGTTCAAATACCCCATCAAAAACAAGTGATACATAAAATTTAAAATTCATTTTAAAAATGAAGTCTTCTGAAGCTTTTATTTTAGTTTTAATTCCATGCTAATATTTCCAATAAGCAAAATACTTTCATGCTATTTCAAACCGAACTTAAATTGATTAATAATTTTTTAATAGGTAAAATCGGCCATACAGACAAATATTTCAATTTTCGACACATCATAATTAGCTTTATTAAAAAAAATCTTTCAAAAATAAAATATACTTTCCTGAAACGTTATTTGAGGAAGATTAGCAGATTTAAAGTTTAATTAATCTAAATTAAAACTAATATTACTTACTTTTAGTTCAAAAATATATAGAAAAGCATTTTTTTAACACTGAGGTGTTTTATGGGGTGTTGACAGCTTTCTTAATGTTTGTCATTTTTATGTAAAGAGCACATAACTGTAAAAATTACTTGACTTACATGAACACCTAAGTATTTTGTAATCTTACAACTTTTAGGAAAATATTCTAAATAATGTAATTGTAATATTTTATCGAATTTCAGCAACTTTGGCTTTATACTTACAAAGATGCTTGTTTAGGAAATGTTAGAAAATTACCAATTAAATTTTAAAAGTTACTTATTTTGTATGGACATCGATATTTAGAAAAATTGGCACGTTTATATATACACACACACACACACACACACACACACACACAAAATTCTTTTTAAAATACTGGGGATTGCTGATTTGTTTTAAGAAACTTTTTCCATTTATGACTTGTAAAGAGTTTTACATAAATAAATAGCAATATCGCATAGCTGTTGCAAATTAATGCAAAATTGTAAACGATTTAAAACTTTAATTTATTATAATTAAAATGTTTAAAAAATCAAAACAAATTTTTGTAAAAATTCATGGAAAACATTTTAAGACAATGGTATTCAAGCATAAAAGCAATTCAAATTTTCTGTAATTAAATGATGACTTAGTTTTGCATTTTTTTTATTTTACGATTCTGAGCAGATTTTCTGTAACTAGGTGTCCTATTTGGCAAAAACAATTTGATTCAAATTCTCCGGACTTGTCCTTATAACTAGTTACTAATATTATAAATTAAAAGCTCTACAGAAATGAATTTCGCAATGTCATAAAATTAAAATGGTAGTAACGGATGTAAACATTTTTACCAAGATTTTCAAAAATAATTTCACTCTTGATATGTTCTGAACGTTTCATTAAAATAAAATCCAATACTTATCAGTTTTTTTGCAAAAGTTTTCAAATCAGTGTTTTTCACTGCAAAAATTTCCCATGCTAATTAATGGTCTACCTGTTGATGCAAGAGGAAAAAAATAACCGAAATTTTGTAGGTACTAAAAAGGACTAAAAATCATTTTAAAAAAACAAACTTTCTTTCCTCTTAATAATAACCTAAAAAAAAAAATTTTAGCACTATTTTGGAGATAAATCTGGGTACTGAAAATACTTTGCCGGGCCAAGATTTTCCTCAAAAATAATTCTAATGTTTGGTCATTTGATCAGATTTTGGCAAGTAGGTCGGGCCGAGAACTTTTCCACACCCACTTCCTTCCTGCCAGAAAAAGAAAAACCGGAATTTGTGTTGTTCCTTAGAAGTGAAATAAAATAATGCTATTTATTTTTTGTTCTGAAATCAACATCTGACATCAATGAGAAAAACAACACTTGCCCACCAAAACGGACCACTAATAAACTAGTAGCTTAAAACCAATGAAAGTCTGAACATAGTGTTGAGTCAGATGTTTTTTTTATGAAACTGATTGGTTGCATTCTTTAAAAATCTGCTCATTTTTACCAAAATTCTGGTCTCTTCCAACGTGAAAGATGCAATTTTCTTACCCAGTAAAAGTGTTTTTTTTTTTTTTTGTTTTGTTTTTTGTTTTTTTTTTCCTCCACCATCCAGTTGTGATATATATAAAAAGCAGAATTTGACCCTCCAAGATAACAAGGACTTAAAAAAAATTTTATCGCTTATACCCCAAGGAAAGGTTGTTTAGATTAGACGAAATTGATATCCAACAGGTGTACCTTTTCTTTCACATTCCATGATTTGGAACCAAATTGAAAACTGAAATTAACATCAAAATGAGGACACCTGCTTTAAGAAAATCTTAACGATTATAACTAATATTTTTCTTAGACTAATAGGAAAGATTAATTAAGTTATCCTTATTCCTGACCAAACTAAACTTCGATGCCACTTTGGTTTTTATATAGATTTCCTGTTCTTAAATGATGTCCTCTTTCTTTCCTGTTCCAATGTTTGATTGTTATATGAATGCAGTCTGGCACAAGGCAGGAAGAGTAAAAAAAATACCCAGTGAGAATCACTCTTTACAGTAGTCACTAGTGACAAATTTCCTAATTACTGCTCCACAGAAAAAAAGAGAACCAAACTATTCAAGTTTTAGTCTGGCACAGGGCTACAACTATAGGAGCACTCGGTAAGAATTGAACATGCTACATTAGTATGGCCAAATAAGAGTAGTTTGCTGACTACTCCGTTAGTTGTTAGTCATTGTTAAATTTAAAATTACTTAAAAAAAAAAAAAAAAAAAAAATATTTGAAATCATGAAAATGTATAATTTGCCTTAACAACAAAAATATCAAATGAAAACTATTTTTGGTAAAAGTTTAAAAATGTCTCGTGTCAAAAATGGGACCAGAAAAACAAAAGTAATGCATGTACTAGGAAATGTTTTTATGAATTTTATAGTTTTTCTATCATGCAATTTAATCACCAAGTTGAGCAGCCATTTTTTTTTTTTTTTTTTTTTTTTTAATCCAGAGTTAGGGGTTTAAAATGAAAAACATTTTGCGTCTGTGGTCATTTTGTGATGAAATAACACTGACCCTAGTGCACCATCTGTGTCAGCTGTAGTAAGGGTCACTGTAGCAAGAATCTAATGATTACAGGTGTTCTGCCATGGAGAAATGTGTTGCTTTTCAATTAAAATTGCTTGAGAGTAGTCAGATTGTGGGTTTTTGAGAGGATGGGCATCTCAGAAAAATTCTGAGCATGTTGAACCTGATACATCAGTGGTGCTTTGATTTTGGCAACAGTGGTCAGATGAACATTCCTGCACTCGTAGACCTGTTTTGAATGCCCTCATAGTACAGACGCTTACCAAAATCAATGTTTTGTAAGTACCAATCAGAGCAAATGCAGGTCCCAGATATGTTAACACAAACTGTTTAAAATCATTTACTCGTATGACTACAGACATGCTTTCCTCTTGTCAAACTTTTTACTTATATCATAACACCATTGCGTATGTCTCCAGCAATGTTGCGAATAATGTTCTATTCAGTAATGCACATGACCTGTCTTCATGCAAATGATGGTTGTTTGCATGTGCAATCCAGATCTGGAGAGTGCTATCTTCTAGATTGTATTTAACCCCCCCCCCTCCCCACAGCACACACACGTTCAACACATGACCTCATTGTGTGGGGGTGATCGGAGTTAGAACTCTCCTTCACCTTTTGTGTTTGTGGAGGGAACACTGAACTGTTCCATATGCATCCAGAACATTGTTCAGTCCATTCTATTGTCCTTAAGGCAACTGAAAGGCCGTGTTCTGTTTCAGCAGAATAATGCCTGCACACATCATGCCCATACTACTCAACAAGATGTTTGCTAATTTCCCCAGACAGGTTTAATCACCAGAACTTTCCCCTTATAAACATTTGTGAGATCTAATGCGGCAATGCTTAGCTTATTCCCTTCACCCACCTATAAATTATTGTGGTATTTTGACAATAGATATGAGTCATGGAATAATGCATTGTGTGGGATGCTGAATACTGGTAAGCCCCTTATTTTTGGAATTTGTGCATGTATCGATTGTTTACATAACCTCACCTAACTGCAAGTAGGTTTTGTGACCTGTCAGTCCAGAAGCATAAGACCTCTTCTGTTGGGTGTAAGCAGCAAGATTGTACCCACTTGCCAGCTTGCTAGGCCTGGTGTGTATCTTACAAAACCTGGTATTCCCCGGCAGTCACTCGTCCGTGAACCAATGTTTCAACTTGATATGGCCGTAACCTGTTACATGATCCAGCTATATTACCTGCACGTTTAATTATAAGTAGATTGAAATGTATATCTAGAGTATATTTTTCTCTCGGTGTATATCAAATACCCAAACCAAACTTTATTATGATTTATCTCTTTCATAGTAAAATGTATTCAAGTTGTACTGCTAAAAAGTAGGAGAAAATGGCAATGGTGACTGGTTTGAATATTTGAAAATTAAATCTTTTATAATTTATTTCTATTTTATTTTTTAACCTAGCAAATTTATAAAACTGTTTCTGGCACATATTGGCACCATTATTTATATTTTGCAGGTGTATTTTACATACCTTTTTGATAGAATGCATTAAATAAAATTATTAACCCTGTACCTAACCAAAATACTCAAAATTCAAGCCACAGGTAACTTAAAATTGTAATTGTACATAAACATTGAAAACTAAAAGAAATATTAATTTTATTAGCTTTTTTTATTTTTTAAATCTATTTAAAATTTCAATTTTGTTTTTTAACTTTCCAACAACCGTTTCCTGTTCTTTGTCTCTTTGATTTTCCTAAAACCCTTTTTTTTTTTCTTTTTTTTTTTTAATTTCATGACTAATTAAATTTCAGTTGTGTTTTTAACCTACAAAAAAGCAGTTGTCGTTGACTGGCTGCTTAAACCTGAAACTTCCAAGCAGCTATAAATCCTAGCAAAGCTGGATGGATGTGTTTACTGTAATTTGTACCCTCTTCCTGCTGTTAAAATCCAGAAACCTCTCGTGTGTCACATATCGATTGTCTTTCAAACATTACCACCTGCAAGTTATTTTCTGAGTGTGAAGGGGTGGAATATTCTTGGACACTCCCCTTGCCACCTGTTAATGTCACTATTTTGATTATTAATATTAGTTAGCCTACACTAAAGTTACCATTTTGCTGCTATTATTACTGACTATAGGCTTAAAGTGTAAAAGACTTGGTTCTAACGGATGGTCAAAAAATCTGATTTGTTTTAAAGTGTATAGACGATGTGAGATCCTGGTTAACTCGTGCAGCATATATATTCTACTTTGAATAAAACCTATTGAATTACGTAACATGAGCTTCGTGACCCATTTCCATGCTTGACGTATTTTTTTTACGCTTCACTAATTCTAAACTGAAAACAGTCCTCAGTTACATGTCTAGATTTCCTCAAAATTCAAACCAAGCAAAAACAGCATAGATTCAGTAGCGTAGTAAAGGTTTCCAGCATCCAAGACCAAATACAATTTTGCCGACCCCTAAAATGTTTTGCTATATATTTATTATTATTATTATTATTATTATCTGTCTATATTTCTGAGATGAGGTATTATTTACATTATTTACATTATTCGGACTATTGTCCTCGTCTTTGTTGCCATATTTATTACATTTCGGCCATTGTACACTTCGGCCTTCTTCAGGTAGTTGGAATGTTGAACTGAACCCTTTATTTCACTCACTGGGGTAGACTACTAGTTCCACATGCTATGTTTTAATGGATGTCAGTTATCAGTTATCTCCTGTTAATTCCCCTCTGAAAGTTCTCCACTACCTTAACCGGGTATTGAACTCTCACTCTTTGGGTCCTGTCAAGGACACCTGGCACAGTTGATAAAGGTGTTAGTTAGATCCAGTGACAGGACCCAAAGAGTGTGAGTTCAATGCTTGGTTGAGTCAGTGGAGAACTTTCAGAGGGGAATTAACAAGAGATAACTGATAACTGACATCCATTAAAACATGGCACGTGGAACTAGAACAGTCTACCCCAGTGAGCGAAATAAAGGGTTCAGTTTGACATTCAGATAGTTGAAGACTGGGGTGTACAACGGCTGAAACATTGTAATAAATATGGCGACAAAGATGAGAACAATAGCCCAAATAATTTATTATCATTATCATCATCATTATTAATAATAATAATAATATTAATAATCATTGTCATAATCATTGTCATCACCCTTTGAATGAGAATAACAAAAAATCAATTACCACTTAGGCCAAAAATAGTACTAATCATAATTGTGATTGATTGAATTAAACCTATATACAAAGTAGACTTACATCATTTGCAAATGTTTTGAAATTAATGACCCCTCCAGCAATGTTAGTTTTCAGTGTAACAGTAAATTACTTTTTCTCTCATTCAGTTTTGCAGTAGTGTCTATGGTCTCTGAAACAGAATGTTTATTATATATTTATTTATGTTCTCTTATAAATTTGCTTAGGTTTACTTTTAAAATGACATACTTTTAAAAAAAAATAAAAATAATAATTGTATTCATGGCTACATTAAGTTATAAATGAGCATTTTTTTCACCAGACAAAAATTTACACCCTTTCACATCTGCAACTGCCTCCAACTTGCTGACAGTCAAATGTTAGAATTTTTGAAAATCTTGAATAAAAGGTGTTAAAGTTAAACACTTTGAAATTGTCCCATGAGTAAATTAGAATCATCGTTAAAACAACTGAAACTATTTTATCCCTCAATAAATTTCGTTGGGGAGAAAGATAAAATCAGGAACATAAAAAAAAAAATTCTCGTCTTGCTAATCATGGAATTGGTAATTATTATACATGTAAATTAATATTATCTCTGTTAGTTGATTTCAAAGCACACTAATCTAGTAAGTATATTTGTGTTTGCTCAATATTCACAGAACCCACCTATGGTCAGTTATGTTGAGCAGATCTTAGTTTCTGAGGTTAAAACAGCAAAAAGTAACCTCCTTAATAAATCAACTATGGTGAGATCTGAACCTGGATCTCATGGATGAAAAGTGAACCTTCTCATCATTCGGCCATGCTAGATGGAAATAACAATGACTTCAAAGTTTATTCTTTAATGTCTGGTTAATAACAAGTAATACCAGTCAAATATAAACTCTAGTTAAGATAGTGTTTCATCTTGTAACTTGCCAATTTTCCTTAGACTTTAACGATGTAGATAATTGTGTTTAGCGAGCCAAGTTCTTGTTTCAGTTTTAGTCACTTTCACACAAATATACTTTGGAAAGGCATGAATTCATTTCTTATCTCTCCAACTTGTGTGTCAAATAGCAGAGTAGACTTTCTCCTTGGCTTGCAGCCAATCTAGAAGAACCATCCAGAATTCAAAATAGTGAAATTATTTTGAGGCCTTCAACAAAACCGTGCAGTTAGCTCCACCCAGTGAAAAAAAAAATAGAAGACGTTAAAGAATGACTACTTCAGATATTTTATATCTCGGCTGGATTACAGCAATTTTTTTTTTTTTTTTTTTGCTTATATTCTGATCTTTGGAGAACTTTAGTTCCAAAATTGCTTACGGCACTTTCAAACATTTAACTGTGGTACAATGTTCAGTGGACTTGCTTAGTACAATGTGGCCTTGTGACTGACTAAGCAATGATTTTTTTTTTTTTTTTTTTTTTTCTTCCAGGACAATAAGGAATTTTGGTTGAGCTTGTCATTTCAAAAATATTTTCCCCATTTAAATTAACATTTGTTCTAAGTTTTTTATTATTATTATTATTTCAGTATTTTCTTGGATAAGTTTTTTCTTTTTCGTCTGAAAAACGTAAATTGTTTCTTGGAATATGATTTTTTTTTTTTTTTTTTTTTAAGAACTGTAAGAAAGTGCACTTACGAACTTAAGTTAAACATAGATTTAATAAGCAATTGTAATACAAGTTCAAAATGAATTCGATCAATTAATGTGCTATATAAAAGGGAAAATTATAAGTAGAAGAAAATTGATTTTCATTGTAAAAATCTGTCAAAAAAAAAAAAAAAAGGAGAAAAGTGTTATTTTATTTTTTATGTATTGTATTCAGATTTTTGCTGATCGTCTTTGCTTTGTTACCTGAATAAATTTTGCTGACTTTCAGTTTTTTATTCTCTTGCTTTTCACGTTCAATCTATCAGTTGTTTATTTATTTTTATATTATTTTCTTTAACCTAAACAACCCTTTCTAGAACATTTTAGCGTGGAGAGGTAACATTACTTGTTTTCAAAGGTATTTTATGTGCCTCCCTTTTTAACGCTGATACAACAGAACAGTGGTGTGTGGTTAGGGGCTTTTGTCTTACTAACCAGAAGAAAACTAGAAAATACATTGAGGCTATGGGAGGCGACCAAGAAATTCTCCAGCAGGGGAAATAAAAGAAGTGAAAGAGGCTATTTTAAGCTAAACTGTTGATAGATTTTTACGGCCTAAAATACATCCCCGAGAGGTAGGCGCTACCAGCTATCAACTGTAAAATTTCTACCGAGAAACACTCAAGTCTTTAAGAGAGGAAAAGGGTTCAGACAGGTTAGGTCTTGTAAGGAGGAGAGAACGGCAAGAGGGGAAACTGTCTGGGGTGTGGTGGTGGTGGTGGACTATCTGGCATACGAAACAACTGTCCAACCCTACATAAAGGCATAACCAGATTGATGGTAACAATGAAGGGTAGGGGCTTTGTTTCATTTTCGAGAAAACTGGTCGATAAAGTCAGTTAAGACTAAGAGTTGTTCGTTTGTTTGATTTTTTTTTTTTTTTTTTTTTTTTATTTATTTTTTTTTTTTCCTCCTCCTTTCGTTTCTGATTACAAAGTATTCGTTTAACTTTAATGTGTATATATTCTTCTTAAAGAACTTTTACTTATATAACTTCCACTGCTTATATGGCATTTGTTGGGGTTCGTCTGTAAGTGTAAATTAACAATTATAGAAATCGTGTCATGTTATTGTTAAGCCTTAAGGTCTGGTAGTTTATGTGTTTTTAACTGGAGTACTGCTATCATTTTCTTGGGTGAAACTAGTTTTACTTTTAACTTTTAGGAAATAATTTACTTGTATTTTAATTTTTGGGGGCTATGAAAAGATTTCTGTGTACATCAGGGATCCTAAAAAAATTTTAGAGTTGATCCTTTACGATCCGCAAGCATGCAAATTTACACGTTAAAAATTTTTTTTTATCAATTTGGGGACCTTTTTTCTCCAGGGTACTACTTTTTTAGCGTTATATGGGACAGACCTACGTAAATATCCCTTTTCTTTTCTTTTTATTTAAGGGTTTAAAATAAATGCCTTTGCCTTTTTCCTTCGTTATTCAGTTCAGCTTTACGGGTTGTTTTTTTTTTTTTTTTTCTATTCTTTTTCAATTCTGAAGCGTGATTGCGCAAATGACAATGAGGAAAACCGAAACCGTGATAAATAATAATAATAAAAAAAAAAAAAATTAAATTATACTTTCTATTGGTTGACAATGACATCAAATTGTACAGATTTGAGTAGTAGAAGGAAGCGCATTGATATTTGGTTGGGATTTGTTGAGTTTTTTTTAACTTATAAAGTGATCACGATTTATATATCGACCCCCAACCCTCCATGGAGGGAGGGGTCGGTATCGACCATTTTCGGGAACCTTGATGTACATAATCAGACAAATTACACAATAGGTTTTGTCATCAATTCTACTAGTTAGTTATACAGTGTAACCCGGATATAAGAGATTTTCTCTGGTCCCAAATTAGAGCCTGTGTTCAATGTATATATAATAGACCAAACCCGGATATAAGAGAAACCTGGATATAAGAGACTTCCATGGTCCCGACAACTCTCTTCTATCCGGGTTACACTGTATGGCTACTTTTTAATTAGACTTCTCATGTAGAGCGTTTTATTGACACCACAAAAACAGAATGGATTACTTAGAAGAACTAAGAAATAATTTCGTTAACTGATTCTCTAATTGTTATTTCTTTAATTGAAACGCAAATACAGTGTAACCCGGATATAAGAGACTTCTTCTCCGGTCCCGACAACTCTTATATCCGGGTTACACTGTAGTGATTATATCTTTTGGTTATTTTATTTATTTATTTAATCTGTCATATCGAAGACGAAGGCGATCATGGCTCTCTACACCTTCCTTTTCTTTATCTGTATCTTAACAAGATTGCTTAGGAAGATAATAAGGAATCCCCATGGTCTTCTCCACGATTTTACATTCAAATCCTCCTCCTAGACTGGCTGTCCGTCAAGGCCAGATAGTTCAGTCTGTCCTGTTATTTAACCCTTAGCCTGGAGGAAAAGAGATGGATTCATACCTTTTGTTGAGAGCATTAATTCAAAAGGGGATGTAATAGACCAGGCTAGAACTTGGCATGAGAATTTCACTTTCTTTACTGATAGTTATTACAGTACTAACGCATCTTCTGATGATTGGTTATAAAGATTTAATAAAGAAAAATAAAAAAAATGTGGGACCAACAAGTCTGTATCTGGTTACTTTTAGTAAAGTATTTGTGTAATTAACTATTTACTTTTCAGAATTAAGCTCTTTAGAAGAAGGATTTCAGTTTGGAAGAAATATAAAGTGTTCTTAATACTAAAAACTAATTTGACGTAAGTGAGAGGTTTAGTGGTTCAATGAAATAAATGAACACATTATCATTTTTTTTCCCACCTCTTCTGTAAAACTTCTAACTTAAAACCTTACTAACTTTATCTAATTCAATGTAAATTCAACATCATTGTCTCTGATAAGTTGGGTGGAAGAAGTTGTTTATTGATCTGAAAATTATATAAAAAATTGAGCAAATGTATCAATCTTTATTATAAATTATTTGTGGCATAATCACAATATTGTGTTTTTTTTTGTTTTGTTTTGTTTTTTTTCCTGTGTGTACTAAAATGTGCATCCATATATTATTTTTTTTAAAATAATTTTCCTGCATTAGAAGCTCACAACCTACAGATAGGGAATAAGATCATATCTCTATCTCTCTCTATGGGCACCTTGGCCTGGTATAATGGCTAGCATGCTTGTCTTGCTATAACAATTACAATTGAATAGTGAGTTTGATCATCACTGGGTACCCCATACTTTGGGCCTTGTCCCACATCTAAGCTATGCTTAGAAACCAGCGCGCACACACACACACACACATATATATATACCCATTCTGGCTTTCTAAATACATGCATATATGGTCTCTCTCTCTCTCGCTTATATATATATATATATATATATATATATATATATATATATATATATAGTGAATACCCATATTAAAATAGACAATCCATCTCTTTATTAGATAGTATATTTATTTTTGTCTACTGGCCTGAATAAGTATCTACTCAAAAACAAGTATCCACTAGAAATAATATTTAAGTAATAAAATAAACAAATCCATCCTTTCCTTTTATGTATTTATTACTTTGTACCTTATTTTGAGTTGCTACTCCATAACTGAGTTGATGCTTCATTCTGTTTCAAACAGTATTTACTTTGTCTACCAGTGTATGTACTTGAGAAACTTACTCAAGTATGCAGAATGGTAGACAAAGTAAAATGGAACATTATTTCAAATATGGGTATCCACTAAAAATAAGGGTTAGTGTTTTTTTTTGTTTTTTTTTTGTTTTTTTTTGTTTTTTTGTCATTATTAATAATCAGTCTATACTGTGGTTGAATAAGAATATATTTTCTTTTGCTTAAATATTATTTTATGCCAAAGGACACATTTTCTAACAAGATTTCTCAAATATTCAGGCCAGTAAACGTAATTAAATAAAAAATAGTTTAATTAAATAGACTACTTATTCAAATATAAATACCCATCTAAAATAATGTTTAAGCAAAACAAATTAAAATGTCAGACTGAATCCATTCCATGAAATAAAAATGCCTTGATGTTAGTGTATAAAACAAAGCAGATATGGATGTTTCAAGAATCTGCAAAGAATGTGAGCTCAATGGCGCTTTCAGTCTTTGTTTAACTGGAAGTCTTACATGGCTGAATCGCTTGAGCATGTTGGATGACAGTTCTCCATAAGGAATGCAGGTTTGAATCCTGCCAGAGCACACATCTTTTCTGAGATTTCTCTAATATTCAGGATGGTAAATGTAATTAAATATAAATACTGTTTAATTAAATAAACAGAACATTTACTCAAATATGTAGATCTATCTAATATAATGTTTAAGCAAAACTAATTAAAATGTCAGATTTAATCCATTTCATAATATATATATATATATATATATATGTTATGAAATGGATTAAGTCCGACAATTATTCAATATATTTTCTGTTTGTTATTTTAATAGATACAATTTAAGTAAATGCTCTGTTTATATAAATAAACTATTAATTACAATTAACGGCCTGAATGTTCAAGAAATTTCGTTGAAAATATGTACTTCTCCAACAGGAATCAAACCTGTAATCCATCATGGAAACTGTCATTTCATCTGACTTGCTGTTAAACATTCAACCACAAAGATATATATATATATATATAGCATCCAGAGTTCTATAGGTACACCTGTCCCTCCACTCTTCAGGGGAGATCAGCAGTTGTCTGCTTATTTTTTACATACTGTTTGTGCATGCATTTGAACACATACAGCCATGTACCCATCTGCGGATGTATGTTTCCACACATGTAGGATATCCTGATTATTTGTCCATTTCTTCAGGTTTTTTTTTTTTTTTTTTTTTTTTTACACACACACACTCTTTAGCTTTTCTCTTTTCCTTTTCCTCCTTTCTTTCAATTGTAGCCATTTGTGGCTAATTATTATGATATGCATGTGTGTATGAAAAATTTTATGTTTATTAAGGCAATACCGTTAAATATAATTTTGGGAATGGCAAATTATTCCACTCCTATAAGTATTAGGTACACGGAGCTTATTTTTCAGTCCTTGTATAGACAGCTAAATAAATAAAATGTAAGGTGTGTACATGTTTTTGTGTTTGAGCCTCTACAACATTTTACAACTGTTTTTTCACTCAAAGTTTTCAAAAACTTTTTCTCTGCTCATTCTACTTGCATTATCTAAGTTCAATAGATTTTCATTAAAAACTGGTACAAGTGTTAGTGATTAATTTTCTTTTATATAAGATTTACATTTGATTTAGAAATTAAATTTCTAGGCTCGTTTCTGATAAAATAATTTCTACTCTATATTTAATATTGAAATATAGAAGTTATCAAATTGAATTTGTGGGTATGTTATTCTAGTAGCAAAAATGGCACATTTTAGCAAGACTTTTATTTGGCCAATGCCATTAGTGCTTTAAATTGAATAAAACAATTTTCAGTCCAATTTGTAAGTGTGGAGATGAGTGATCATGACTCTCCACAGATCCCTTTTCTTCATTTGTGAATTGCCAAGACTTCTTCCAAAAGATAGTGGTGTGGTTTCCTGTTGCCATCTTGAGTTTAGAATTCACAGTTGACAGTCTCCTAGACTGTCTATCATTCAAGGCTAATGAAATCCAAACATTCCCTGCATTTGAAAAGAAATGTATTCATGCCTTCTTATGCAAAGTAACCTGCTAGGCTGGAATTTGGATCCTGGATACCAATTCCATTTTCCACGCAACCATTACAAAACTCATGTATTCTATCCCAAGAATAGATTATCCAAAGTTCTCTAACATCTTCCCAGTATTCATGTTTATTTTAATGTTAATTATTGATTTCTTTAATCCTTACTCCTTGTAATTAAGTACTAATTACTCTAATCCTTGCTCCATACTTATGCTGCTGTTGACATGCATATACATTTTTGTGGAAATTTCATTGCCTGCTGTTGACATGTTTTTTCAAAAAACTGAAATATCAGTCCCTAGTCTTCATGCTAGTGTCCAACTTAGTCTTTAATACTGTTTACAAACTAACAGACGTATAGTACCATAGACTATAACCAGTTTTGTGATGTATTTTTATTAAGGTTGTGTTTCTAGTTTCTTCTAAAAGTCTACTTCAGCTGTATACTCCTAAAACTTGTCCTTTCATAATCTAACATAGCACCACACAATAACCTTTAACCTTGAGTGACTCTTAGGTGAACTTTAAAACAAATATTTCATGTTTTGGGTGTCATTTAGCATTGGCTACTCTGCAGGAGGTCAGACTATCAAAATTAAAATGA
Source organism: Acanthosepion lycidas (assembly GCA_963932145.1). Classification (NCBI taxonomy): domain Eukaryota; kingdom Metazoa; phylum Mollusca; class Cephalopoda; order Sepiida; family Sepiidae; genus Acanthosepion; species Acanthosepion lycidas. The sequence continues at coordinate 12,459,635 of OZ010579.1, forward strand.
CAACACCCATGCAAAATTGGTATCTTTCAGCATTTTTTTTTATAGTCATTTATTTCCTGTAAATTGTAATTTCTCATTTTTTCTAAAAGTTGCCAGAAGAGTCATGCAACAGTGAAAGTATTAAGTGTATGCTGTTCACCTGGCAGTTTTGGGTTTGATCTTTGGATGAGGCAACAAGTGAAATTCAGTTTTATGAGCTGAAACCACTCGGCAGTGGTTTATAGATGTTCCTTTATTTAGCGTAGACTCCTATTACCTGCACCTCTTAATGTTGAGTAAACTGAAACACATGCAGTATTTTGTGCTTGTGTGTCAGTTTTGCAGAGAGAGAGAGAGAGACTGCTTCAGCTAGCTGGTCACTCCTGAAGAAGTAAGTCGGAACTTGTGAGTGACACCCTCCTATGGAACTCATTGCACGGCAAAAGATCAGTTGGATGGCCTCATCACACTTACATTGACCAACTTGTACATGCCATCTGGAGGACCTGCCGACAGAGATAGTTGGAGGGAAACGAGTCAGGAGAATCAAGAATCCTTGATCTGATGATGATGTTTGTGTGTTTAATCATTGTTTGCGAAACACAGGTTCAAATCTAATCCTAATTGATTTGTCGTCATAAAAATATTAGCCTAGAATGACAATTGAAGCCTGCAACACCATACACAGGTTGGCCGAAACATTGAGTAAAATTGGGTAAGCAAAACTGTTTGGGAATCATTTGATAGATATGCTAGCATTAAGTCTCAAGTCATCGTGACTGAGGGTTTGAACACACTGATGTTTTCTCTTCCAGAGATTATAACTAAAGTCCATTCAGTGTAGTTGGCTCTAAATGTCAAACAAACGCAAATGTACACTATTTACGTTATTCAGACTATTGTCCTCATCTTTGTTGCCTTATTTATCACAGCGTTTCAGCCAATGTATGCTCCAACCTTCTTCAGGTGGTTGGAATGTGGAACTGAACCCTTTCTTTACTCACTGGGGTAAACTGTTCTAGTTCCATGTCTAATGGATGTCAGTTATCAGTTATCTCCTGTTAATTCCCCTCTCCAAGTTCTCCACTGCCTTAACCAGGTATTGAACTCACAATTCTTTAGGTCCTGTTGCTGGATCTAACCAACACCTTTATCCAGTGTGCCTGTATCAGCAACAATTTGATTGTATAAAAAATGTTTAAAAAATTCTAGCTAAAAATCCAATTGGTTTTAGCTTTTTAATAAAATTTATTGATTGATTAAATAAGGAATATGTTGCTTGTATAAACAGGACAGTTGTCTCATTAAGCCAAATTGTTCTCTCCCCATCTCTTTTATCTATCTATCTCTCTCTCCCGCCGTCTCTTTTATCTCTCTCTCTCCCGCCGTCTCTTTTATCTCTCTCTCTCTCTCCCGCCGTCTCTTTTATCTCTCTCTCTCTCTCCCGCCGTCTCTTTTATCTCTCTCTCTCTCTCCCGCCGTCTCTTTTATCTCTCTCTCTCTCCCGCCGTCTCTTTTATCTCTCTCTCTCTCCCGCCGTCTCTTTTATCTCTCTCTCTCTCTCCCGCCGTCTCTTTTATCTCTCTCTCTCTCCCGCCGTCTCTTTTATCTCTCTCTCTCTCTCCCGCCGTCTCTTTTATCTCTCTCTCTCTCTCCCGCCGTCTCTTTTATCTCTCTCTCTCTCTCCCGCCGTCTCTTTTATCTCTCTCTCTCTCTCCCGCCGTCTCTTTTATCTCTCTCTCTCTCTCCCGCCGTCTCTTTTATCTCTCTCTCTCTCTCCCGCCGTCTCTTTTATCTCTCTCTCTCTCTCCCGCCGTCTCTTTTATCTCTCTCTCTCTCTCCCGCCGTCTCTTTTATCTCTCTCTCTCTCTCCCGCCGTCTCTTTTATCTCTCTCTCTCTCTCTCCCGCCGTCTCTTTTATCTCTCTCTCTCTCCCGCCGTCTCTTTTATCTCTCTCTCTCTCTCTCCCCCGCCGTCTCTTTTATCCCTCTCTCTCTCTCTCTCCCCCGCCGTCTCTTTTATCCCTCTCTCTCTCTCTCCCCCGCCGTCTCTTTTATCTCTCTCTCTCTCTCTCTCTCTCCCGCCGTCTCTTTTATCTCTCTCTCTCCCGCCGTCTCTTTTATCTCTCTCTCTCTCTCCCGCCGTCTCTTTTATCTCTCTCTCTCTCTCCCGCCGTCTCTTTTATCTCTCTCTCTCTCTCCCGCCGTCTCTTTTATCTCTCTCTCTCTCTCCCGCCGTCTCTTTTATCTCTCTCTCTCTCTCCCGCCGTCTCTTTTATCTCTCTCTCTCTCTCTCTCTCTCTCTCTCTCCCGCATCTCTCCCGGTTTCTCTTTTGCCTCTACTTTTTTTTTTTTTTTCTTTTTCCTTTTCTTCTCTCAAAGAGGGGAATTTGACAATAAAAAAAAATTCATTATCTTGGTGTCAAAGATATTACATTCCATGTCTACAGACTTTGCTGAATATCAATCTTCTATTGCTTAGGTCAATTACATTCATTTCTAATGCATTCTGGGATCTATTCTAAAAGTTCCCCTTTTTTTTCTTTTCTTTTCTTTTATTTGATTTTCATCCTTTTATTAACAATGATGAAAAGGTGAAAGGATTGGGTATAGCAGATAGTGGGTACCAAGACTTAATAATGTCATGAAGAATTCAATATTTTAATCTGTTATGGAATTCTTTTCTGAAAATTGGTATTTTAGAGAAAAGTACTGTCAAGTTTGAACCCACTGAACTATAAAGTTTAGTGGTTGAAGCAAAGATGAGAAATGGAGGAGGATGGATTGTTATTAGTAATTGCTGTTAGTAGTCAGGGGAGGTTAACCTTTTTTTTTTTTTTTTTTTTCTTCATTATAGAATGTTGTTGAAAAGCTTATCTTTGTCTTAAAGGATTTTTAATTTTTGTCAAAATGAAAGATGTTTGCATTATGCCCGCTCCCTGTAAAGCCAGCTTAAAGAGTTCAGGTTTGAATTCTTGTAGTCATTTAAATTATTTGCAATTTTTTTTTTTTTTTTTTTAATTTCACATTTTTTTTTATAAGAGTGTTAGGAGGGTATGTAGAGTGATTGGCAAACGAAAAGACAAATGATTGACAGATAAGGTGTGGCAGAAAGGGTCTGCAGCCATCTTTGTATTTGCTTTTTTTTTTTTTTTTTTTTTTTTTTCCCTCTCCCTTTTCTTTTGAAGATGATCTAATCAGCTTTTAAAAAAATCTCAAGAATTCTGCATACCAGTTCATAAAAAAAGTGATAATGGAATTTTGGTTTGTGAATTTTAAAGATCCTTCCAAAATTCTTGCTTAAAATTAGAACTTAATAGAATCTTGCATGTGTTACTCATAATTGAACTAAAATTCTTTTGTGGAAATTTTTGATGAAAATGATATACTAATCAAAAGTACTAGCTTTAAAAAAAAAAAAAATATTTTTGAATATAACAGGAGAAAATTCTATATATTTAACCTTTACCATGCTGGAGGCAAGAACTGTTGCTGTAGAAATTCTCTTAACTGCTCTAGGGGCATTCTATTACCTTGAGTATTTCTATAAATACTCTTGTCAACTGTCATTTCCAGTATTTTAAGCTGGAAATTACCTATACTGCTTTGGAACGAGGGTAAACTTCCGTTTCCTGATGCCATTTTGAATTCTTTTAGACTCTACACAAGGTGTAACATTGATTAAACCCACGTTAATTTTTTTTTTTCACATTTTTTTTGTAAACAAAAATGGCTGCATCAACATCCAACAAAGCCTTTAACATGAGTTTTTCTTTAATTCGGACTCCAATGGTGATTTTGAAGTAGATATTGACAGTGAAGTGGTCAAAGATGATGACCACGTATTACTCTGTGTAGGAAAGTGTTGATGATCACTAGCGGCTACAATCATTTATGCCTGACGAATTTTATGGAAGCTACTGGCCACCATCGATATACCTGATAGCCTTTCTAAAGGTGAATTATTTCGTCTATTCATAAACTATGAAATAATAACTTAATTCGTCAACAAGATAAATATGCTAGTCAGGTGAAAGAAAGACCAAATAAATACTGGTTTCTTCTTGTATATAATCACAAGGAAGTATATCACTCTTTTGATGAAATGAAAACCTTCTTAGCCATTTTGTTTCTTATTGCAACTCAAAACTCCACAAGGAGTAATAAAAGTTAAAGTATGTTAATTTCTTAATGTATTTTTATTTTGTTTCAATTTTTTTTTGTTTTCAATGTCAAAACATGAATGCATAACGTAATGCATTACATCAAAATATTCCTCATCTGTTCTTTTATTAGTATGCAAAAAATAAAATCTATAAATGCAATGCAAAGAAAGTTTATAACAGTTTTAAAACAGTCCTCATGTTTTTGAGCCCTCAAAAAAATGCAGTGGCAGGGTAGACAACTCTAGAAAGAAATTAGTGTGGTAAAGGTTAATAATGTCCTTCTTGATTATAATTATCTTGGAAGTGTTATAAGCAATGATGGAAAAAGTGACCCAGAAATCCAATGAAAAATGCCTTTAAAAACTGAACAGTATATTAAATAAAACTGATTACAGTAAAAAGTGCTGAACTGCTATGTAATATCAATCCTTCTATATAGCAGGAGAATACTGAACAATCTCCTCACAGATGAAGATACTTAACACAACATGCATGAGTCTACAGAAGAGGGCATGGAGAATTTGATATTCACAAGGCAAAATTGAAGGCAAGAGAGGAAAAATCTAGTAACCTACCTTATGAGTTTGTGTAAATAGATAGCAGAACATGGACTGGAAGGGATCATAAGGTGACAAACCTTACTTAGAGCTACAAAAGATAGGAAGTTGTGGAGAGCCATGATTGATCATCTCCTAAAAAGAAATAGCACTTAGAAGAGAGAATCTCCATTAGGTGAACTATTGAGGCCTTCTGCTAGACTAAGCTTGGTTAATGACTTTGGACCCTTTAAGGGAGACATCTTCATATCAAGTATACTGTATTACTGTCTTAATGATTTGTGTCCAACTGGTTTAAATTTAGTTTTCCTCCTTTTAGACTGGTTGCTAGCCCTGGCTAGAGACTCCATTCTGCTATGCTGTTTAACTCCTACCAAGGAGACAAAGATATATATTCATTCTTTTTTACAGACTCCATTTTTTTCAATAATCCTTATACCATACACACACACACACACACACATATTCCAAAAATAGTTTAGTGATGTCATTTTGGTGTGAATGATTTAAAACCTGACTCAATTAAAAGTTTAGCATGATTAAGGTGATCAGATCAAACTTTTTAAAATTGTGCAAGGTATTTATCTCTGAGGAATTTTGACAATGAGTGTGGCAAAATCCTCTTACCAGACAGATCCTGCAGTGAAAATTGGTTGGTATGGTATACATTATCAGTTACTAATCTCTGAGCGAGAAGAGAGGATGACCAAGAAAGTACTGGGGACATGGCATTGAGAACAAACTAAAGTGATGAAGAAGCAAAAACAAGGAGTCTAGAACCAAGTTTGCTTGAAGTATGATGTAAGAATTTTGGGTAGATAATAAGGAATTAATGATACAAGTTTTACTAATTAATCCATAGCTGAGTGGGGGGGGAAGGTGGATTCATACCATTCTAAAGAGTATTTGCAGGTTAGTAAATATAACAAACTGAATTGGAACTCTGCTCTATGATTCTTAATTTTGAGCCATTATCCATTACTGCATCAACACCTGCAATCTCAAGCAGTCACCAATCTAAGTACTGACCAGGCTCTATGTTGCTTAACTTCAGTGATATGGCCATAAGCTGCTTTGAAGTAGATGAGATACAAATACATATTAAGAATATTAAACAGTTAGCCATGGATTGTTGCTCAAGGACAACCATATTTGAGGGCTCTGTTTTTTTGTTTTTTTTTGTTTTTTTTTGTTTTTTTTTTCCCATCCTATGCTTGTAAACATGCACAGGCCATCCCTTAGACAATTTTTTGATAACTAGTCAGTTTCTGTCCCCCGACATGATTTGATTCCCATTCATATCTGTGCAAACAAAACTGGGAAAAGCCCGATGTACATTCAACAAGGGAACTGAAGGTAGAATATCATTCAGCAAAAAAAGTCTCAGGCATAGCTGTCTTGCCTTGATGAAAGATAAAAGTCTATTCCAATAAACAGGGTTTTTATTCATGGATGGCACAATGGCGGGGGGGGGGATCTTCAAGTGACATACTGCTATTCTTGTTTTCTCTCCTGACAAATGTTCCCTTCAACCAGCCAGAACCAACATCTCTATCCAACTATATGTATCTTCTTACCTAAACTGTGGTTCTGCCAGTGAATGGCCTTATCTAGAATGACTTGAATTTTCTACCTTCCAGCCAAACATCACTTGATCTTGAAATTATTTGTCTACATATTATTTTCTTTTCTCTACTTCTAGACAGGAGGTTGCTTGTTAACATTATCACATCTCTTTCCTAGCAACTCTGTTATTAGTTATGAAACAAGCCAGTCATTCCAGGTTGGAATAAAATAATTTACAGTCCATTTGACTATGTGGGTGTCCTCTTCAACTAAGCAGGCGCCCATTATACCCCACTATTACAATTAGTAAAACTTTGAATATTTTGCTGATAAACCTGATGACATCAGAAAAGGATTTTTATTTCATATAAACAAAATTTAGATTAATGAGATAAAAAGGGATTTAAATTAAGTATCGTGAAATAAAATCCTTTTTGATGTCCATTCATAAGCAGAATGTTTTATAAATGCCTCTTTTTATTTATGACTATTGTCTTTTTGTTATGTTTCAGCCATTGTCTTCAAGCCTTCATCAGGGAATTTTAATCTACAGGTGTAGACTGTCCATGTCTAAAGATCACTCCTCCAATTCTTTTAGTTCCACTCAATTATTGCTCACTCTTTCCTGAGTCCCTAGTTAGTATCTAAATGGGGTACTGCTGGGGAAATACATTGGATGTGCAGGTGGTGTAATGGATAATGAATGAAGTGCTAATTGGAGAGCTGAGTTCCAATTCCAGTTGGGTTTGTTGTATTCAATTATGTGCAAATACCTTTGGGAAAAGTATGAATCTTTTTACCCCTACCTATGGGTTAATTAGCAAGACTTGTATCACTAAATCATTACCTCGAAAAAATTCTTACAATCTAAAAAAATATTTTTTGGTTTTAAATAACCTGCAAAGGGTTGATAAACCATAGAAAACAAATCAATCAGGTTTCCTGAGTTCTCATGTAAATAACTTCTCGTCCCAGAAATCCAGACAGAAAATATACATCAGTTCCATCTTCTGACAACTTAGAAAAAAAATCCTGTTATAAATAAACCTGATGAAGATTCATGTATTTTTAGCTCCCAGATAAATGGATTGTAATTTAATAATTTAAAAAAAAAAAAAAAAAAAATTTTATTTTTTTTTTTTTAATTTAATGGGTAAACAAGTATAAGAAGGAATAAAATTTTAGTTTTCTACTTGAACTGCTTATCAATAAATTTCTTCAACAACTTACTATTCATAATTTGACTTCAATGGACTTTAAGTGGCAGAACCTATTGAACTCCTGCCCCTAAACAGTAAATTGTACAAAATTAAAGCTACTATAGGGGAATGGCATCAGAAATCCCAAACAAGAGCGGTGATTATGTCCAGGCTCCATATTGGACGTTACTGTAAGCCATTCGTATAGCCTAAAAAAGGAAGATTCTACGGTATGTGTTGCATACCAAGAGCCATTCAGCATAAAACACATACTGACAAACTGCAGCAATTTTAATTTAGTCCACTTAAAATACTAACAAGCAAGAACCTTAAGAACTTTTTCAAAATACTGATTCATTTTACATAGTTCAGTTAAATATTTTAGTTGCTAAGAGAAATAAAAATGTTATTCAAAAATAACCATAACAGCAGTCTCACTATTTAAAATAAAAATTTGAGTATCTCTATATTTCTGAGATAAGGTATTATGTACACTATTTACATTATTTGAACTGTTGTCCTCATCTTTGTCAACATATTTATTTTTGACTGTTTAAATACAAGATTTTATTTTAAAAACATTAAATTTCAGCATTAAATGACCAAATGAGTGTGATATGCTGTAAAATAAACCAAACCAAACCAAATCAATGAACTTTAAAATTAACTTTTAACACAACAAATAATACACCACTTCGTTTAATTATCCATAATGATTACTTTTACTATTTATGTAAATGCAAAAACAATCTTAGTTGGCAATAATATAAGTGACAGATGACTATAAAAAGGCACTGGATAATTTATAGCTAATTTGTTTAAATAATGCACTGGCTATTGTTTGTATCACATGGCAATAATCTCTATCTATAAAAGGCTGTGTGTGTAACAAATGCATGGCCGCAATTTTTGACGGATTTGCACCAAAATTTGCATGCACATGCTCCAAATTAGCGGGAAGGCCAAGACCTACTTTGCATTTCCCAACTCCCATCGATAGTGGAAATAATCAATTTTTTTTTTTTTTTTCTTCTACAGCAGTTTTCATGTAGTTTGTGGCCATTTTCTACTGGCCAGAGTGAGAGCCTATAGCTGGCTGCCACAAATAGGCAGGAAGATTCTATTGGCCAGCATGAGAGCCAACAGCTGACTAACACTAATGTTAACTAGCATGCTAGCATGCAAAAAAAATTGATAGCTGCATTTGTCACAAGTGGGAAAAATTTAAATCTGCATGGCACTTTACTCCAATTGGCTCATTCGCTTGCTTAAACTCAACGTTGATTCTGATTCCGCAGAACTGGGTTGGGTGCGAAAAAGTATTTGTTGTTAACATTTGTTGTTAACATTCTCTTTTCATTCAGTTTTTCCAGTTACGAGTCCTTTTTTAAAGCTGATCGTTTTGTGTTCATTTTGTTTAGTTCTTTTTTCGTAACAGATTTAATGTTTAGTATAGAGCTTAGAAAAAATTTGCAGTGTGAGATAGGCAAGAAGTAAGGCATGTAGCAACATCAGCACGGCAAAGGGCACTCCTTTAAAGGCAAGGAAGGGCAAAAATATTTTAAGTCAAGTGATAGCGATTGCTGTATGAGTTGTACAATTTTTTAATCAAGCACGGGCAACGCCGGGTTATGCTGCTAGTTGTAAGTAAAAATGATGCACTAAAATAAGTAACCAAGTAATCATTTTAAATTCTCAGAATATGCGTGCTGACTTTAAATATCTTCAAGCGTGCAAGAGAAACACTTCTCATTTAAATTATCATAAAGTGATAATGAAAATGAATTAAAATAGTCAAATTGATGTCACAACTTTGAGCCTTGACCTTGTTATTTTGTTTCCAGTGTTTGTCTATAGTGTCTTTTCTGCTAAAATATCTTGCTTCAAACATGACACTGCTAATTTATATTAAAAAGGCAGATATCCACACATTTACTAGAATGTTCCTTTTATAACATGTCTCATTCAGAGAGGTAGACTACCCCTGAACCTGTTTATACAGGTTCGAAAGGGAATTTTTTTGGCCGAGCCTACGGGCTCAGAGAACCCACGTTAAACCCAGCCTTGTGCCACATGAAACCCTCGTGGTGGGGTGGCTAAATATTCTAGCAGTTGGAGTTCCAATTCTAAGCTAGCTCACTCTGCACTGTTCCTTTAGGAAAGGTATGAATTGATCTAATCTCCTCTCCCCCCCTTAACTATGGGTTAAATAAAAAATATAGATGTGAGTCTCTATCCTTGGATGGCAGCTGATTTAAGAGAACAACTCTAAATTCAAGACATGGAGAAGACAACAGGGAAACCATTCAATGTTAAAGACTCCTGGCAATTCACAGGTAATAAAATAAAAATAAAATATTTTGGAGAATTCCCTGGTTGCTTTAATCTTTCTTTCTCCCTCACCAACCCCCCCCCCCCCCGCAAAAAAATATTGCTTTTAAAAATGGAGTTTGGACCATCTTAAGTCATAATGGAGCTGTTAAATGTCATGATTCGCTTTGATGTTTGTGGCTGTCTCAGACTTTTGGAGGAAAGAAAGAAATTGAAAGAGATAGAGCAGAAGATTTGGTAAGGGATGGGGGGGGCATGATTGAGTGGGGGCTTCTGCTCTTTCCCTACCCCTTTCTACAGCTGAATTGTTGAATATGAGCTTGATAAAGGTCATATGATGAGACAGAATGGACCTGGAAAGCAGGAGAAATATCTTCCACTTTGAGTACACTTTAGACATCCATACAAGCAAAGTCTTTATTTACTAGTCACTGACCCTCTTGAATATATGACTTGTTTACCATTACAAGGCCAGATATTTTACTTAGATGTGGTGGCTGGTTTGATATAAGAGGTTGACTTTGGGAGAAAATTTATAGCTTGTCATTATATGAATTATCTGGACAGGAATCTGTTTAATGACTATGTTTGTAGAATATAAGTACAAACTGATCAAATTTATCCAACCTGTTTGATTATTGACTGTGAAACTTTGTAACTTAACTGATAATCTCTTGTTATGGATGAGATTGGAATAAATTAGTATCAGTTTTCTTTACATTGACCTGTGCCATATCAATTTCCTCTCACCCACTGACTTTTTTCATCCTAGAAAAGCTACTTTTACATGGCAACAATCCTTCTTTTATACAAGTTACAATAAAGACAACTGACACAGTACTACAGTTAAGCTTTCTATTCAATTTTTTTATGTGTTCATCTTTTCTTGACATAAGTGTGTGTAAAAAGAAAGGAAAAAAAAAAAAAGAGAGAAAAAATTGCTTGAATGTTCTGTATATCCAAGTATGTTAGGCTATTCTTTTAGTCATTATAAAGGATGCTTTTTATTTCTAATTGAATATGTAGGTTTTTATATATGTATCTAGATTTATGGGAATGTTGTTGTATATACAGTGTAACCCGGATATAAGAGATTTTATCTGGTCCCAAATTAGAGCCATACTTACCTAAACAAAATAGACCAAACCCGGATATAAGAGAAACCCAGATATAACGGACTTCTTCTCCGGTCCCGACAACTCTCTTATATCCAGGTTACACTGTATATTAATGCTTTTAAGCCTTTTTTAATAGCTTCATCTACATGTAAAAATTAAATAAGACTTACCCACAGTCTCTTGTCAGTTTCCTTCAATTAAACTTTTTAATATAATTGTGGTCTCTCCCATCGTTGATTGAAACAGGTCGTTGACCTGTGCCTACAAGGGATCCTAAGCATGGCTAGGTGGTGGAAGAAAATGAGAACTCCCCACTGGACCACTTTTGCTGCGATATCTCACCCTATGATATATGAGGGTCAGGCCACTCAGGAACCGACAGCCAGACAACCTGCATATGTGATTTGATTATAGTGGTGATGGTGTTGTGCAGAGCCAACCACAGTTTTTGAAGAGCTGAATACAGAGACCTAGTGCACACAGTATGCCACAAGTTCCCCAAACAACCCTCTGCAGCTTTTTGAAACCAGATCACAATCAAACAAAAACTGATAATGGCTTATGAAACTCAAAAGTGCTCAGACATTTTGGACACTTTTTACTGAAAACCAAGAAAATTGTCTGAAATGTAGAAGAATAAAATTCTTAATCAACTTTTTGTTTTTTAACTAAATTTGTATAAATAAAAAAAAAAAAATTGTATCACAGCTCCTCAGTGTGGCTAGACATCTGATTGCTTCAAGCCAGGATCGAAACTCAACCGATTTGATATCAGTCAGAGACTCTACCCCTAAGCTATCAGCACACGGCAGAGAACGGAAGTCTTTTAACGTATTATATACGTGATGTATATAAACACCAAATCAGCAGCCAGAGCATCCATTTCAATAATATATATATATACACACACACACACACATATATATATATATATATATATATATATATATATATATATATACACTAAAGAATACTACTAAAGGAAAGACAACTATGTTGGTGTGACTGCAGACAATATCTGAACAGAACAAAAAAATACTTCAGTGTCGGCACTTAAAGGACAGCCTGAGTTGTTACTAGAGTTTCATGATCTTCGGGTGACTAGAACACCTAAATATACAAGTTGAATATGACAAAGAAAATTTGACTTTTTTTAGGTGGTAAGGGAGTGTAAAATTTGCCCGTAGTGTCTATTGTCCCAAGCATTTTCTGTCACATTTTTACCCATTTTCAAGGGTTTATATATTCCTCCACTGTGATTCCATAAGTAAGGATTTCTTACTGCCTTTGACGTGGACTGCCTACTTAACATGTTCATCTTTTATTTATAACACACACACACACACAGGAACACACAGGCATAATAGTTGTCACCAAATATGTGAATATATAACAGAAAAATTCTTTACTCTATTTGAAACTGTCTTACTTGGAGGATATATAATTTCTAATAACTTAATAGCTATACATGCTTAAAAGCCAAAGATTTGCAGATTAATGATTTCATGTGCTTTAAATAGTGCATAATTTTTATCCTTCTTCATAAATTATAAGCTAATTAAATTTTAAGTCTTTATCCACCTAGTAGAAATATCTTAATAAATTTTAATAAAAAGATGTTTTTTTTTTTTTTTTTTTTTTTTTGTTTTTTTTTTTTTTGTCTGAAACTGATTAACATATGTTCTTTTAATATATCTGCTATAATTTGAATATTTGTTTAATTTATTTTACAAAATTTTAATTTATACAGGTTGAAGATCCTTTATTCAAAATTCTTAAAACTAGAAGTGCTTTGGTTTTCAGATTTTGGAATACAGGCTATTTAATTTGCATATAGCATTTAAAAAATGGGTCAGCTTGGGATTGGAACCCAAGCATAAACTTGATGTCCCTTTACATTTCATAACACAACTTATATCTGTACCCTGAAGGTAGTTTTATGTAAGTAACATATACACTTAAAGTAGTTTTATACTAAATTTGATAGATTTTGTGTACATACAGGTAATGGCACTAGTCATATAATGCCCACATGGACTTTTAAGTGCTGAAATTAAGATTTCACATAAAAATAATGTTTTGTACTTTCTGTACATGTACAAAAAACATGGTTACTACTTACAAAAAATATATAAATGCAGGACTTTTTAAAATAATTTCTTTATATCTAATACACACACACACACACACACATATATATATATATATATATATATATATATATATATTGAAACCAACATCCAATGATGAGACTGTTTCAAGTTTAAACAATCTTTAAATATGAAGATTGTGTTTAAGCATGAAATGGACTGTTGCTACTGGTGTTGAACTCAATGTCCACTTTTGTATTTGCATACACTCTATCCCAGATATTGATGACTTTAACCCATAAGTATAGAATACATTAAAGCTATATATATATATATATATATATAAATATGTGTGTGTGTGTATGTATGTATGTGTCTAGATAAGTGAAATGCTGGTATTAAGAGGTCTCAATTAATAAAGCAATAATTTAGCAAATAAAAAGTTCAGAAGAGAAAATTTTAAATTTGAGAATTTAGTTAGAATATTTAATAAGAATTTATAAATATATTCTGTTAATAATACAATATTTTTGTCTGACCCTGGGGCGCAATATCATCACAAAAATTTAGTTGGTCAAAGATACAAATTGCAAACTTTTCTTTATTGACTTGGATATGCTTGCCTGAAGGTAGATAATTAGCATTTTCAGTTACATCTTTACTTTTTGTTCAGTTTGATTTTTTTTTTTTTTTTTTTTTTTTTTTTTTTATGCTTCTTGCACATCATGGATTCTATTTGTGCCGCTCCACCATTATGCTTCAGATTTATTCCAGCATTTTTGTAACCAAGCGTGCAAAAATGTAGGGAAAGGCAGATTTGACGAGAGGCAGTTACATTGTTGAGGCATTTTGGCAACTTGCCTTTATCGGATAATTTGTGTTAATAAAGCATGTGCACTTTCAACTAATACAATTGTACATAGCTATGAAAGTCATGATTGAAATCGGCTTCCTGCAATGCTTACAGAAAACAGGATGGTTGGGTTGACCTTTCTTTTTTCCTTTCATTTAATCTTCCTTTTATTATTATCATTATTATTATATAATATATTACTGTTGGTAAGACTAATTTTCTTTTTCAAATTCTCTTTTCATTAGAAAGTTGATTTTCTGATCTATCAAGCAAGATTAACCCATTGTCTTGAAGATGCGAGAATTACCAAAACAATCATCTAATGAGGTGTTCTATTCTGTAGTCTGGCGTGGGAAAGATATCATTCTTTCATGCATGTGGTACAGCTTTTTTCTTTTTTTTTTTTCTCTCTATCTTGCATGTGGTAGGTAATTATTTGTTTTCTTTTTGGCATGTGGTAGGTAATTATTCATTTTTACGTCTTGCATATGGTAGGATATTATTTTTTTCTTCATTGCTTGTGGTAGGTAATTTTTATTTCTTTTGTTTTTTTGCAACCATGCTTAACTTATTCAGTTTAACTGACAGGATTTGTCTGAATTTTTATTGTGTTATTTGAATATTTCAATATTGTTTGGTTTTGTTTTACAGCATATCAACCTCAATGTTATTTAATGCTGACAAAATTTTTATTGTTGTAATTTTTTTTTTTTTTTTTTTTTCCACAAAGTATTTCTGATATTAAAACCTATTTTTACACTTTCATGGTGTTTTGACCCCAGTTTAGGCCCAACTATTTGCTCATAGCTGGTACCCTAACAGGTGCTACCACCCGGGTCAGGGTGGACCTGGGAACACCAGCAATTAAGAGATGGTCCCATGCTCCTCAAAGCCTCCTGATCAGACTGTTGGATGTAGTTTATCGTCATACCCAGGACGGGAATATTTCAATAGGTTTTTATATTAGAATTTTGTATATACACTTTCTCAAGTATACAGACATTTCACATTGATCTTTAATGGAAGTGTCAATTCATATATAATCCCTTCATTTTTTTTATGTTTATTATACTTATACTATTTTGTTAACTAACTTTTTATAAAAAGTCTCTATATTCACTGACCAAGAAAGATTTAATCCACGATGCACATGTAGATCATTATACAGGGTGCGATGGATAAATTGTCGCCAAAATGACAGAAAAATAAAAATGATACTGGTATCTCATTTTATATAACAGATATATTTACCAAAGTTACACAAGAATACCCAGAAATTTATTCAATAAAATTGCCATTGCATGGTTTCCTTGTTTGGTGAATGCTACCATAATCCTTGCCTTCAGTTTGTCTTTAGTTACAAGGAGTTGGTCTCTCGCTCAACTGCGTCCCACATAGAATAATCAAGGGGTTGCAGTCTGGGGAGTTAGGTAGCCAGATGTAAGGGGTGACGTGGTTGCAGAAATTGTCTGACAGCCATGACTGGGTTCTCCTGCTTCTGTGGTATGGTTCCAGACATAGGATCTTCCAGCAGCCACCCTCTTGACCAAGGGCAGCACTACCTCCTCAAGGCATTTGATATAGGCCTCCCACCAACTAATTTAGGAGTTCTTTTCTTATCAGAACGATCAGTGAGTTTTCTGATTTGCCGTGCTTTTATAATCACCATTAGGCTCATTCAACTCTTTCTGAATCCTCTGTACTGTCCTCAGATTGACACCCAAACACACTAAAATATTTGTTATGGTATGGATGCCAAGCAGTACAGCATGCCATTTCCAAATTTTTGGCAGAGAGCATTGTGTCATAAAGCTCTTTTTCTCACAGACAGTGCTTAACTGACCCTACTAAAATCAAAATCAAACAATACACATCTACAAAGTAAAAAAATATGAAATGGCAACAATTTACCTATTGCACCCTGGTATTGTCAGGGGTAAACTCTTCTTCAGTATCACACTGTTGATGCTTGTAAATTTATATCATTTTAGAAGTAGAACAAATTCAGACACTTTTCAAATTTTTTTCCGAGTTGCCTGTTAATCTCTTTTGCCCTGTGCTGCATGGTTTAAAAGTTTTATGTAATTCAGAGATGAAAAGATTTTACACTTGTACACATATTCTTTCATGTGAATATTAATTGTAAGCAGGCAACGTAGGGACAAATATTCTCTCTCCTAACATCACATTTTCTGGTTTGCATTACCGAGAAAGTTCTCTTTTTTTTTTTTTTTTTTTTTTTTTTTTTTTAATGCAAAAGAGTACTGAACTGTTATGGAATATAAGTCCTCTTATATGGCAGTAAATGCGGGACAATCTCCTCACAGATGAAGAAGAGACTTGAAGCAACAGAAATGTGGTTCTACAGAAGAATGCTAAGAATACCATTGCCTGAACATGACAAAATTCTAGAGACAACAACAGGGGGGGAAAGAACATTGATACTTAGAAAGAGATAATTGAAATTTCTTGTAACAATAAGGAAAGAGAGCTTGGAAAATCTGATACCCACAGGAGAGATTGAATGTAAGAGAGACAAAGGAAACGCATAACCTACTTGATGAGCTTGAGTGAGAGGATGGCAGAGTAGTTTGGAAAAGATGGCAGAATGACAAAATATATCAAGAGCTTCAAAGGACAGGAAACTGTGGAGAGCTATAATCAGCAAATTCCTGAAGACACAACATATAGAAGAAGGATTCACCTGAAAAAGGCTGGAGAATAGCTCAGCCAAAACGTTAAACAAATAGAAATAAAAAGAATCATTTTAATAGTTGCAGATAATGCAAGCATACAAATGGGCTCTTGTAATAAAATGTTTCCAAACTATAGAAATGCCTATCGTCATTTGTCCCATGACGAAGTGTGGTCACAAGGTTATTGCATAGCTGAGCACCTGACCACCTCCCTCGATATGTCTTGGTAGGCATCTATTCATGTGTAGCATGTCCTGGGCAAAGTAAACCTGACGGTGCACATCCTTCTCCAGTTTGGACCACAGCTGACATACTCTGACCCGAAAGCCTACCTTTGTCATGGACAGGCAGACATTGTTTCTATTAGGGGAACCCTCAGCTATGAGCATTAACTTTTTGTCTAGGAAGTTCAGTGCTGCTATGTCATCACTGCCAGTAGTTAAATTTCAGATTTAGACATCAGATGGTCAAAACACACTGTAGTTACCTCTTGACTGAACTGCTTACTGATGTGAGCCTTGGGACCACTTCATGTGGAATGACTTACAGTGAAAAATACTGAAAATATCTATATGCTGTATTTATTTCTTTTCTTTTTTTTTTAATCTTACTTCAGGATATAGTATAATGGGATGTAGGTTATCATGGCTTTCCATAGATTCATTTTCTTTATCATTTGTGAAATGTCATGCATTTTTGAGAAAAGTAATGGAGTTGTTTCTTCACTGCCTTCTGTATTGTTTTGGAATTTAGTTTTCCTTCTCTTAATCTGATTACCATGCAAGGCTAAAGAGTTCTGTTTATGTAACTATTTAACCCATAGATGGAGAAAATTTGACCCCCTACACACTGATACCACTTTTCCGCATTTTCTCCTACAACACAAGCACATTCTATTTTTATGACAAACATTTAATCATTAAAATAAATAATTGAAAGAGTATTAATGTCTAATAGAAATGCACTTAAACTGGAGTGACGAGTTCTCCATATTCTAAAACATCAAATTCCATGTTCTTCCATGACGGTGAATTTCAATTTTCCATTTTGTTTCATAAAAACACGTGAAAAACAGACTTGTGTGTAAACAGTAAAATATGCAAATATATAGCCTACTTATATATAGTCATCTTTTTATTTTTTTTATTTTGTGCTTCAGCAATTTCTGATTATTCACAAGCATGTCCGTCATGCTGTGCTGACAAAAACTGCAAAATAATTTATCACCATCATGATAAAAATTATCATGGAAATCTAGCTCTTCAGTTCTGTATTTTGCCAAAAGTGTGCACCCACCAAGTTTGCTAGCTTTTCGTTTACTCATTGTGAAAGATAATCAAACCGACACTTAAAAACCTAATTTAATTAAACAAACAGCTTTTATTTTTACTACTCTGTTCATATGCTAATATCGCATGTGGGTATTTGCCCTGCAGTGACCAGCTTGGTTAGGTTAATATCATGAATTATTTTATGGCGCTTGCACACTACTGGGATCAGTAGTGGAAAATACCTCATGTTATTTATAGAATGACATGTTGCAGCAAAATAGGTCATAGCGTTTGGGACTTCATTGTGTATTGCAAATTTATGCAAAATAAGGGTTCTCTCAAGTTCCATCTCAGAAATTTTATATATTACCGTTGGAATATTTTTTTTTTTTTTTTTTTTTTTTTTTTTTTTTTTAGTAGCAAAAATCCTGTTTTCCAATTTATTTCTGTTTTTTTTTTTTTTTTTTGTATTACAGAGAACTTGCCACTGTAACTTAAACCTTTGAATTGATATAGCTACTTATGAAGGATTACGAAAAGCAAATGTCTTTTTAATGGACATTTAGAATTTTGGATTTTCTTCAAATGACACTTGTAGGATTAGCAGACCATAAGGTTACTGTGTTTCTGAAATTACCACCTCATCTCTACTAGTGCTGTAACTTCTGTCGAAATGTTGACAGGAATATCAGTTATTACAGTTTTGTTTCTAAACATCAAATGAAAATTTTCTGCTGCTGGTTTAACATGTGAAAATCACTCACTTTATTTCACATTAAGTCTCCTTTCATGTGTGATGTCCCTACAGGATGTTGGTGATCATGGCTCTCCACAACCTATCCTTTATATCTCTTAGCAGTGTTTGTCATTTTACTGTCCCTCCAACTCTGTTTTCTGCCATCCATTTACACAAGTTTCATATGTAATCTATTCACTCTTTCTTTGTATTGAAAAAAAATTATTCGAAAAACATATATTTGAATTGTAAATCGTTTGAATGAACATTTTATCAAAAGGATAATTATGCTAAATACTAATTATTCAAAATACCTAAATTTGAAATACTGTTGTAGCATACTTACAGACTATAATGGGTATGTCCGCATTCACATAAATACAGTAGTGAATACTGTATGTTGGACTATAGTCGGAGATTCATTTCCAGCTGTGCTGGTCAAACTCTCTGCCTCCACTTGGAGAGGATGCCCAGGCAAGGCTATGTTGAAAGGCATGCTTTTGTCTCTGGGGAAACAGCTACCTGATCCTATTTTATATGGAGGTCCACGGGGAATTTTTGGCTAAGCCTACTCTTCAGTAGTTGACTATTTGCATGCAGTATCATATAACTTAACATTATAAGGATGTTTTCTTGCAAAACCATTTTATTAACAATATTTGTATTTCTAATAATTATCATTTTGTGTATTTCCTCTTTTAATTCTTGCATTTTTATTGCAATAAAGAATTTCACATTTCGAATAATTACCATTTAGCATAATTGTCCTTTGGATTTAATTTTCATTCAAACAATTTACAATTTGAATAAATGTTTTTCAAACAATGTTCACATCATCTGGTTTCTCTCAATCTGTCTTGCCTTCAATATGTACTGTGAGTGTTAAATTCTCCAAGTACTCTTTCCTTATGTCGCAGAAACTTGAACTCTCTTCTGATTCTAAGCAGAAATGTTCTTTTCATTTATATTTTCTTTAAATCTTATACATTGCTCACATATTCAGTCCATGGTATTCTCAGCATCCATCTGTAAAACTATATCTTTGTTGTCTCAAGTCTCTTCTTCATCTGTGAAGAAATTGTCCAGCATTCACTCTCATAAAGAGAAGTGATATAACGTAGTGGTCCAACAATCTTTACCTTGTTTCTAATGAAATTTTCCTGTTTCTTAATAATTTACTCAGCTTTGGGAAGGCATCTTTCACTATTCCAATACACCTTCAGATTTTGATATTATTCTGTTGAAACAAAAACTTTTCAGGTAGTTAAATTTCTGTACTTGATTCTGCCATCTTAAATTTGTATCTTGTATCCTGGTCCATTCCTCTTGCTGACAACCATACATTGTCTTCTACTGAATTGATGGTTATTCCTTTCTTCCTGTTTTCCTTTACTACATATTTAGGACTTCCTGCAGTTTTCATTCAGTTTCCTGTTTCTGTCATCAACATGATACCATCTGCATATCTGTTAAGATTGTAAAAATATATCCTTGTAGAACTTCTAATTCAGTACAACTATTTATTTTGTTTCATAAGCAAAAAATTGGCAGTTTTTCATGTTAGATTGCAAAATGCATTTATTCTGAAATAAATCTATCTGGAATGACTCGAGTAATGGTTCGTTAAAAATGGCATTTCCAAAATGCAACAGACAACAAAGATGAAGCTATTGTTATGGTGACCTATCTCCATTAGAATGAACTCTTCCTCCTTCATAAATACTAACCTGCGAGACTTCCTAAGGAGGCAGTCAGGATGCAGTGTAACCTGATAGTTTGGATGGACACTTCTATCTACTGATTAATAACACTCTTATTTTGTATATATTTTCTGTTATTTCAATACACTTGTTCAACCTACCTTTTTCTTTCTGTGTCATTCTTTCTGGCCCCTAACAGGCCACAACAGATACTCAACCGGTTAATTTGTGGAATTACTTCATCTCAAAATTTTTTTATAACAGATAATTATTCTGGTTGTTCTTGATATCTCTATTTAAAGAAAAAGTTTATCAGCAAAGCTTTTCCTATAGTTGTCACCTTAATCAGCACGAAAGGAATTTGTAATTTTATCTTGCATGTAAACATTTTGTTTTCATTTTTAAATGGATGGGAGAAATGTCCTTGTACTTAGTGTGGTCCCTAAAACAAAATACTTATCTCTAGGCAAGATCATACCACTCTGTGTTGATGAAAACAGTTGCTGCTAGGTACAAAATTTTTGTAGGCTTGTTTTTCCCTCTCCAAGTGCAGATTGAAGGATTGTGTTGATATCTTCCTACTCCATTCTGAAATCCTAACTTAGCTGACTACAGATTTGTTTTGGAAATTCTTCAAAGATTAAATGTCTGCCAACTGTAGAAGCACTTGGATTCTTTCCACCTCTTTTATTCTCATCCAAACCTGAAATTATTTTGTAGACAATTATTATGAACCAAAGCAACCTGCTATCTTACCACCCAATGATTTATTTATCCTACAAAATACTACAATCTTATCAAATCATGAAATGAAAGTTATCTTGACTGCCCACTCTTCCAGATCTCTTTTTACATAGAGCTCTGGTGGATACCAGCATCAATTTTTGAACCTATTTTGTTCTTAATTCTCATTAATGCCTTTCATTTCACATTTGGATTTGGTGCTCTTCTGATATGAAATCTAATAGAGATTCTAAACAACCCAAAAATTTAATGATTAAAAATTTAAAACAATTTACTTTCCTTTCCTTTTCTTTCTTCCTTTTCTTTCTTCCTTTTCTTTCTTCCTTTTCTTTCTTCCTTTTCTTTCTTCCTTTTCTTTCTTCCTTTTCTTTCTTCCTTTTCTTTCTTCCTTTTCTTTCTTCCTTTTCTTTCTTCCTTTTCTTTCTTCCTTTTCTTTCTTCCTTTTCTTTCTTCCTTTTCTTTCTTCCTTTTCTTTCTTCCTTTTCTTTCTTCCTTTTCTTTCTTCCTTTTCTTTCTTCCTTTTCTTTCTTCCTTTTCTTTCTTCCTTTTCTTTCTTCCTTTTCTTTCTTCCTTTTCTTTCTTCCTTTTCTTTCTTCCTTTTCTTTCTTCCTTTTCTTTCTTCCTTTTCTTTCTTCCTTTTCTTTCTTCCTTTTCTTTCTTCCTTTTCTTTCTTCCTTTTCTTTCTTCCTTTTCTTTCTTCCTTTTCTTTCTTCCTTTTCTTTCTTCCTTTTCTTTCTTCCTTTTCTCTCTTCCTTTTCTCTCTTCCTTTTCCTCTCTCTTCCTCTTTCTCTCTCTTCCTTTTCCTCTCTCTTCCTCTTTCTCTCTCTTCCTCTTTCTCTCTCTTCCTCTTTCTCTCTCTTCCTCTTTCTCTCTCTTCCTCTTTCTCTCTCTTCCTCTTTCTCTCTCTTCCTCTTTCTCTCTCTTCCTCTTTCTCTCTCTTCCTCTTTCTCTCTCTTCCTCTTTCTCTCTCTTCCTCTTTCTCTCTCTTCCTCTTTCTCTCTCTTCCTCTTTCTCTCTCTTCCTCTTTCTCTCTCTTCCTCTTTCTCTCTCTTCCTCTTTCTCTCTCTTCCTCTTTCTCTCTCTTCCTCTTTCTCTCTCTTCCTCTTTCTCTCTCTTCCTCTTTCTCTCTCTTCCTCTTTCTCTCTCTTCCTCTTTCTCTCTCTTCCTCTTTCTCTCTCTTCCTCTTTCTCTCTCTTTCTCTCTCTTCCTCTTTCTCTCTCTTCCTCTCTCTTTCTCTTTCTCTCTCTCTCTCTCTTTCTCTCTTTCTCTCTCTTTCTCTTTCTCTCTCTTTCTCTCTCTCTTTCTCTCTCTCTCTCTTTCTCTCTCTTTCTCTCTCTTTCTCTTTCTCTCTCTTTCTCTTTCTCTCTCTTTCTCTTTCTCTCTCTTTCTCTTTCTCTCTCTTTCTCTTTCTCTCTCTCTCTCTTTCTCTCTCTCTCTCTTTCTCTTTCTCTCTCTTTCTCTTTCTCTCTCTTTCTCTTTCTCTCTCTTTCTCTTTCTCTCTCTTTCTCTCTTTCTCTCTCTTTCTCTTTCTCTCTCTCTCTCTTTCTCTCTCTTTCTCTTTCTCTCTCTTTCTCTTTCTCTCTCTTTCTCTTTCTCTCTCTTTCTCTTTCTCTCTCTTTCTCTTCTCTCTCTTCTCTCTTCTCTTTCTCTCTCTTTCTCTTTCTCTTTCTCTCTCTTTCTCTTTCTCTTTCTACCCTGAAGCCACTGCAAAATATGGAAGTAGCAATTGGAGCTAAGACTCTCTCATAGTTGTCAATTTCCCATATAAGTGACTGTAGTTACTGCCAATAATTTTTCTTACTTAACAAGGGTGAGAGATTGGCAATTATTCTTGATCCTTTAAATGTTTCTTCTTCCTGATTTATAACTGTTTGAATAAAATAAAAAAGAAAATACAGTATTTAAATAATTAAATTCCTCTTAAAAGCTGATATTACTTAGATTTTAATCTATTCATACCTGTGAATACCATTGGGAAATATCACAGGTTAACATTAATAACTATTAATCTTGTAAAAGCATGTTTTGTACATCTGCTTCAAACATTCCTCCTGAGATGAATTCTCACTTATCTACCTAGACAAATATATTAAACTTGGAAGGATCATCCATACTTCAACTGTTTAAAAACATACCATCAAGAGGTTTATGCATTATTGAAAAGAGGGTGTTGGTTTAGGGAATATCTAAAATCACTAAATATTCCTGGATATGAAATGGTATAAGAAATTTCCAAGAATGTACACACAACATTGATTCCCAACCTAAATGAGTCAGTCTACCAACAAGTTTTGTGCTATTTGCTTGTATTCAATTATGTGAGATTTCATAACATTGTGTTCGAACGTCTCTGCGACCTTTACAGTGAGTGACAAATTTGAGCTACTTGCTATATTTTTAAGGAGCAGTCCATTGTTACATTAGTGAGTATGAGCAGGAAGTATGCTGAGTCTGACTCTACAACAGAATGGTGTCAGCACAAATGAATTCTGGAATTGATTTACTAGTTGACTAATATTCTCATACTTATTGTTAGACATATGGGTCCTTTAGTAGTATAAAGCATCTCCTGGTCAACCTTTGAAGGTGCAAAACATCTCTTGGTTGCTCTTTGGAATCATGATGCAATCTACTTGCTTGTATATCTTGACAACTAAAGGATGCATTAGAGTAAAAAATAGAAATTGAAGAGGTTTGTTACACTCACTTATGCACAAATACTCTTGAGAAAGATAGGAATTCATCACTCTCCCTACCCATCACCCAACTATGGGTTGAATAGCTGGACACACAGGGTCATATAACCTTGGTTGGCAACCAACCTGCTCTGCAATCGAGACAAGAACATCATCCAAAAAAGATCCTGTTGAGTGTATAGTGGGATATTCAAGGAATCGTTCATTATGAACTGCTAGACGATGATCAAACAATCAATGCTGATTTCTACTTTCGATAACTTGGTAATTTGAAAGTAGCTTTGGACAGAAAAGGTCCGTCCCTAGTCAACAGAAAAGTAATCTTCCATTGCGATAATGTCCGTCCTTACACGACTCGATTGACTAAACAGGAGTTGGTCTTGCATTTTTACCTCAAAACCCAAAGAATATTATAAACGTGATATCTATAAACTTATTGATAGAGGGAATGAGGCTATACAGGTATACCTCAGGTTATGTCGTTTTGAGTTAAGTTGTTCTCAATTATGTCATTTTTCAAAAATATATGGAAAAATAAAAATCAAGTTTAAATCATTTCATTCGACTTTACGTCTGTCTGCCACAAATATTGAAGTCATAATATCACTAGGAAAGCATTAAAAGCACATAAAATCATGTTATTGTATGATAAATAAGAATAAAAGTATGTAATTATCATATTAAAATACATACATTTACAGTAAATGTTAATATAATCATCATAAATCCTAAAGGACAAAATATGAAAACATCTGTGACTCTGTGTTGTCTTATTTAGCTGTCTTTAAGAGCTCAATATTGGCATTTTCCACAGCAGTTCCAGTATTTACCATTTGGTGTTATTGTCAGTGCCACTCGTGATTTCTGCAAAATTGAAATCCAGTTTGGTTTATGAGATTTAAAGAATGAAGAAGTTATAACTCTATTAAGAAGCAAGGTGAAAGTGCATCAGCTGATGAACAAGCAGCAGCTGATTTCCTAAAAGCATTGGCTAAGATCATCAAAGAAAACGAGTTTCTTCCTGAACAGATTTTTAATGTTGACAAAACTGGATTACATTGGGAAAAATTGCTAATGCTGATAAATTATTTTATTCAGAATACTGTACGTACATATTATAAATACTGTAATGTGCAATAGGGAGTCCTTATTTGCAGTTTATAGTGTGGTTATTTTGACCTAAGACATGACCTCTGGAACCAATTATCAACGTAGGGTGAAGTATACCTATATTGATGTTTAAATATTTCTACAAGCATTAGTAACCTTATTTGTAATATAATAAAACCAGACAGAACTTTTGTTCCAATCTGATATTTAACAGAATGTCTTGACACACCTTTCTCATAGAAACCTCGTCTTATATGAAAAAGACCAAAGACTACATTCTATCTTCAGAATATCTATTTATAAATGTGGCACATAACCTTTCATCTCTTAAACTTATGTTGATAAATATGAGTAGGCAAAGAGTGTCTAGTTTTCTTGGGCTTGCCTTTTAGCATGCCACAGGTAATAGGAATACCCTGACCCTACCACTCTAGAAAGGTGCAGTCTTAGGAAACGATTTCCCTAGAATTCTAATTTGTAAAATGCCAGGAAAAACCTTAACAGAATTTTAACTGGAATTAATATCTTCTGCTTCTATCAGCATTTAATATTTTTATATTCTTTCATATCAATAGATTCTTTCATAGTCATAATCTTATCAGACTTGTGTAGACAGTTCCACTTGTCACTTAAAAAAAATGGCATAGCATGATGAAAAAAGGTCCCAAACTTAAACAAAGCTTTATCATCAAAATATTTGTTGTTATTAAGAGGAAAGACCAAAGTATATTTTATTAAATTTTTTAATCCTTTCTAGCATGTTAGAAATTTTGATTAAAAAATCTTTTTTTCAGGTGAAAAACACATTGATTTGGAAATTCTAACAAAAATCAAATAATTGTTGGCTTTTAATTAAATTTTCAGAACTTACTTACAAATGAATTACTTTTTTTAGAAAATCTTGGTTAAATTTTTTTTTTTTTTTTTTATATATATATGTTATTTCCCCACCCCATAATTTCATGAAATTTCAAGAAATTAAACTTCAATGTCAATATTTGTTTTATTAGTTAAAAACAGTACTCCTTGGAGATTGAAAATCAACAATTTTCTTTATTTTATTTTATTTTTTTCAAATTACTGCTCATTTCCCCAAAATCTGCTCTGAATCATAAAATAAAAACTGCAATAAAACTATGACATTATTTAATTAGATAAACTTTTACTTACTTTTATAAATAAGATTTATTAAGGGCACTATTGTTTTTAACAAAGTTTTTTCAATGAATAATGAACTTTTACAAGAATTATTTTCATTTTTTTATGTTTTTTTTTTTTTTTTTTAAATTTTAATTATGATATATAAATCATTTAAAATTCTGCATGACTTCAATCTGGTGGTAGGTTGGTGCAAAAATAATGTCGTTTTTTTTACGTTCAACTCCAAAAGATCATAACTCCTTCCATAATAAACTTTATTAATTCAAATAAGAACCATTAAAATCGACACATGCCAACGAGAAACAAGTTTATTTATCCCATTAGCATAGAAATCCGGAGTTCTGGAAGCGATGAAGTCATTGAAGGCCGATTCGGCATCACCTCTGCTTTTGAAGCATTTTTCGCACAGGAAGTTGTCGAGATGCTTGAAAAAGTGATAATCGGTGGGCGATAGGTCCGGTGAATATGGCGGATGAGGCAGAGTCTCGTAGCCCAATTCGTTCAGCTTCTGCAGGGTCAGTTGAGCAACATGCGGGCGAGCGTTGTCATGGAGGAGAATTGGTCCCTTCATATTGACCAATCTCAGGCACATACGTTGGAGCTTCTGGTGCATTTCGTCAATTTGTCGGCAGTACTTCTCCGCCGTAATCATTTCGCCCAGATTCAAGAAGCTGTGATGGATGAGACCGGCTGCAGACCACCAAACAGTCACCATAACTTTTTTTTTTTTTTTTGGTGCAATTTCGGCTTCAGGAAGTGTTGTGGAGCTTCTCTGGCATCCAACCACTGTGCCGAATGTCGCCGGTTGTCGTAGAGGATCCACTTCTCATCACACGTCACAATCCACTCGAGAAATGGGTCGTTTTTGTTGTGCAGAAGGAGCGTAGAAGACACCTCAAAATGACAATTTTTTTGATTATCGTTCAATTCATGAGCACCCATTTATCCAACTTTTTTGACTTCCTTATTTGCTTTAAATGGCGAATGACTGTTGAGTGGTCGACCTAGAGTTCAACAGCAACTTCTCGTGTGGTTTTGTGAGGATTGGCTTCAATTAAGGCTTTCAAATGTTCGTTATCAACCGCAGTCAGCCGGCCGTGACTGTCTTCATCCTCGAGGCTCTCGTCACCATTGCGAAATTTCTTGAACCACCGTTTTCCCACACGTTCGTTAGTGGTTCCTGGGCCAAATGCATCATTGATATCACGAGCTGTCTCGGCATTTTTTCGGACTAGTTTGAACTGGAACAAGAAAATCGTACAGATTTGAATTTTGTCCATGCTGTCGAAAAGCCTGCAAAAAAATGAAGAGATTGAGAACAGTAACAAAAAACACGATTCGATAGAGCGAAAAACGCGCTTCAAAATGCAATATAACATTGCTATATATATCAATGAATTAATTCAGAAATCATATAGAAAAGTAACATATGTGAGAAAACGGCATTATTTTTGCACCAACCTAATATTAAGTGAAAACTATATTTACGAATAAAAAAAATTTAAGAGCTTAATAGAAAGTCTTTTGCTTCAAGATTTTTAAAATAACCTTAAATTTTTTTTATATAAAAAACATGCACTTGTTTGAAAGTATGGTCAACCATAAACATAAACAGAAACTAAGAGCGATGACTACTAAATATAAATTCAACATACTTAAAATTAGATGACGGAAAATATTTTCCAGCATTTTTAAGATTACTGAGTACTTAAAAATTATATAAAAAGGCACTCACCCATTATTTTCTTAAATTACGTTTAATAGATA
>OZ010579.1:12492373-12524873 GCA_963932145.1 Acanthosepion lycidas
AGTCAGTTGTGCTTAGTTTAATTTGTAACGTATATAAATGTAGGTAGGAAAAAAAATATTAAGTTAGCGAGGGTCACAAAGCACTGCCTAAGGCCCTCAATCAGGCTTGTACTACACCTCTGGTCGGGGGGGGGGGTAGTACACACCCAGGCCCCTACCCAAGATGATATGGAATAGAACAATAAAGGGTTAAAATGTTGGTTAGTGAAACTGATGGCATTGTTATTCTGAGTTCAATCTCTGAGCCTGGTAGTATTCAGACTAGGTGAAAACAAGAATAGTAATATAACTGAGCAGTTACCCAAGATGTGATAATCCCTAAACAGAGACAGCAAGACAAGAATAATCTACCTCGAAATTAAATAAGAGGTTCAGTTCAAAATTTCCTGGCAGTCATTCACAACTCATTCTAAAGTCCCGTAAAACTCCAATTTGGAATATGAGGCTAGAGAGAATATTGCTGCTAGGGCTTCCTAGCCTCTTGCCCAACTGGTTTTAAATTTAGTTGTCTTTCTAGACTGGCTGCCAACCAAGGCTGAATAGCCCAGTGTGCCTTACTATTTAACCCATAACTAATAGAGAGGAAATATAGATTCATACCTTTCCCAAGTTCGTTCCATAAAATTGTATGTCATGAACTTGTCTGGAATTTGCCCATTTCATGTTCTGAGTTGCTAGCCTTTAACACCTGGACTTCCTTACACGGTTCGAATGGCACCTGAAGAAAACCGAAGTGCACAGCTACCGATGTGAGAGTAACAAAAAAGAGGAAATTGGTCCTAAATCAGGGTTCCATGACAGATCAAATAAATTACGAGCGCGCGCGCGCGCGCGCGCACACACACACACACACACACACACACACACACACACATTGTGAGAGGCTTCTCTCCATCTCCTACGGAAGGGAAGCTAAGGCTAATACCTGGCGCCTGAGGCGTCCCTTATAGGAGGAAGTGCCTCTGCTTCCATGTAAGCTTGGGCCCCCAACTTTTTAAACTCTGGTTTGTTCCATAATCGGTTCGAATAGACGTTATGATAAAAAAAAATGTCATCTCAAAAATTCAGATTGGCCAGTTAATTTATGATTTTAAATTTACGCTCAATCTCATTAATTTTATTTTCATCTTTTTAATTTAATTTTTTTTTATATATGGCGGTATAGATTGCCTAAGAGAATTAAACGGTTTCTAACTGCAGATTCAAATTATTAACCATTGAGCCATATCTGAAGTGGGAGGGGTGCCGCCTTGGGAACAGGTGCTGCTTGGCGCGGACAGGGGTTCTATTACCACCCGGACTCTATACCGAGAAAAATACCAGTTTATGTTGCTTAATCTTAGATCGGCTCCTCAGCCTTTTTTTTTTCTCTCTCTCTCTCTCTTTTGTTTGTCTTTTTTTTCATCTGTCACTTCATTCATGTCTTCTTTATTTATTTATTTATTTATTATTTTTTTCATTCATTCGAAAAAAAAGAAGGAAAAAACGTTTCCACTTTTGTCCTTCTTTTCCCTCCTCTCTCTCTTTTTAAACCGTTTTCTACACACTTCATTATTATTACTATGCTTGAGATGTAGACAAGTTGTTTAACAAATTTAGAAGATGTATGTAAAATAAGTGGGTCAGAGAAAGATTTTTAAATTATGATATTACACGAGGTAAAGAAAGCCCAATTCGAATTTTAGTTTGTGTTGGGCACCCCTGCCGACTATCGACCCAGTCAAGTACACTCAGTAAATTTTATTATTGTCGAGATTTTTCGGATGGTTCGCTTTCAATATAACGTATTTAAGTTTTAAAAGCATTTCTTCTATAAATAAATTAATGTTTATGCTTATAAAAATAATTGTGTATAGTTTATAAAGCAAGGGTTTCTCCAACCAGGGAATGAAATGCAACTCAAAATTGTAGCTAGACTAGATTGTCTGAACAATAATGCCCTTTTTTTGTATGTTTGAATAAACGCAGTGCGACATAAAATTAGCCTTTTTCTTTTTATCAAAATTGAAAGAAATATTTCAGCTTCTTACTCTATATTTGATGGAATGCAGAATTTAATGTAATTATAAATGTTGTGTATGTTTGTATGTAAGAGCCGGGGGATATTTTTGTAACCTTTTCTTTTGTGTTAGGGAGTCTTGCATGCTAATGAAGAAATGCAATAATTTCTCTAAAAAGAAAGGAGCTTGTCTGCTTGTGGACTTACGTATGCAATGTATAGCATACACATTATTATGCATATGTCTGTTGTGTGTGAGTAACTAACATGTGCTTGTGTCAGTTAACAGTAACACAAACACGGTCACTCTCTCTCACACACACACACACACGTACACAGTCACTTCGCGCGCACACACATACACACACAGTTTGAAATAAGACATTCTACTTCTATTCGGTTCGTACATACCCTACCCTGCGCTGATTAGCAAAAATAATAAAGTTGGAAACAAAAATAATTTTTTTTTTTTTTTTTTTTTTTTTTTCAAACATTAAAAAAAAAAAAAAAAATTTTTTTCAGAAATTATTCTGTAAAAACAGAATTATTTTTTTTAATGCTTTCTATGGAGATATTTTCATTCCAATTATTGAATTATACACACGCAAAGGTTTATACACAATTGACAATTTGAATAAAAATTGAAATGGACATCATCTGTGTCACCCGGGGAGGGTGGATTTCCATTTCTGTTTGGTAACAACCCTCGCCTACCAACAACAACAACAACAAAAAGATTATAAAGCCGAAATACGCGGTCCTTTGAAGTTTTTCTTTACTCTTTTTTTTTTTTTTTTTTACATTCTTGTATTAAACTGAATAAATGTAATATTTTAAAATTTAAATAGATAATCGAATTTCAAATTCAAATTGTTTTTCTTGCCGTCAGCGAAACTATGGAGACCGGAATATTTTTCAGTAAAAGGTTAGTTTTAAAACGTTCCAAAATGTCTGGGTTAGCTCACTCCACACCACCCCGGCATCAGTTGTTTTTTTTGGGGGGTTTTTTGTTGGTTAAAGTTCAAGTGTGCTCACAAGTGTAGGACACCCGGTGAGAGTTCAACTCGATACAGTTGTAATGAAACAACTTCGCTTATTTTGACGTTGTTCAGTGGTGAGGCGTCCTCTTGTCTATTGTTTTCCTCCACCTTTGATATTTCCCCCCCTCCGCGGTTTTTCCCTTCGCTCTCAATCTTCCCCCCCTCCCTCATGTGATTGAACCACCCTTGTACTTTCTCTCCGCTCCAATCTTTCTGTAATAGGAAAATTGTTCTATTTCCTTCACCCCTACCAACTTAGTCTGAATGATATCTACTATCCCTTATCTATATCTCTCTCTCTCTCTCTCTCTATATATATATATATATATATATATATATATATATATTCTCGCTCTCTCATATGCTTGACTTTTTGAACCCCATTTTTAAGCTCTTTATCCCCACTTCTCCTAGATATGCTGATCCATGTCAATTTCGTAATTTTGAAATTGCTGTTGGGAAATTGATCGTAACTTAGTTCACACCAATTTGCTAGTAAATTATCGCTTATTACGGTTGAGTTCTGTGAATGCAGCAGCAGCAGCAAATCGTTTGGGCCGAGGAACGACACTCGGTCGTCTCTCTGGTACTGGTTCTGGCTATTTTTTGTTGGCAAGTATAAAAAAAAAAAAAATAGGGGACGGTATGGGGGGAAAACCGTAACAAGGTTAACCTTCCTCACCTTTACTTGTCACCGACGGTGACGGATCCGGCTACCGTATGTGAATTAGGCCGGTCATCGCCACTTTCCATATGGCGAACACCAACCCTAAAAACCTTTTTTTTTTCTTTTTTTTTTTTTTTTTTTTTTTTTTTTCATTTCACCCCACGTAAGGCAATAAAGCCACTAGTATCCAAGGGGGATACTGAGTGTTAGAGAATGAGGAAAAAAAAAACTATTAGGGGAGAGAAAAATAAAAGAAGAATTATGAAAACTGAGGATAATGATTGACATTGCATTGAAATTAACAGAACTTGTGGTTCCATCTAGCGGCCATTTCAACTGTAAAATGAGACCGTACTATCGATCTTGTACTGCATTTAAATTCATAAAGTCTCGGTACCATAGAGAAAAGTTAATCAAAACAATTACCATGAAAGTATTTATAGAAAGGGCACAGAGAATCTGCATTACATTGGCAAAGCGACTGAAGGCAAGATACCAGGTCAGGACTAGTAATATTGCAGATTCTTTGGATTTTATCATGAATCTCTATGAGCACCAGACCAGATATGGAAGCAAAGCAAGGATAAATGGTAGACTTATTAATATGTGAAATAAATTCTGACTAGAAAAATTGTTTAGCATATATCTACTTTTGTATGTAAGAAAGCAAGGTTTTATTTCTTAGCTGGTGCTAATAGTGGATACAAAAAGATGGCTCTTTTAAATTCTTTTGTGATGTAGGACATAAACAGGAAGCTGTGAAAAGCAATGAATGTTTATCACTTCTAACTCTAAGCATTGTTTGTCTCCTTGTTATCACTATTTACAAAAGCTCATTAGGTTTGTTAGTCTTTTTCCTTTTGCCATCCTTGTCTTCAGTATACTCTGTGAGTGTCAAATTCTCCAAACCGTCTTTCCTCATTATGAGTCATAGAAATTTCAATTGTCTCTTTCTGATTCTAAATATAAGTGTCCTTTTTGTTTCTTTCTTGAAACTTCCTCATTGCTCACATGTTCGTTCCATGGTATTCCCAGCATGCTTCTATAGAACCACATCTCTGTTGCCTAAAGTCTCCTTTTTTATGTGTCAGGGAACTGTCACAGCCATATAGAAATAATGGCATGATCACCAAATGTTGCAGTATTGCTAATTATAGTTAGACTAAAAGCCCTGGCAACAATATTTTGTACACGTGTAAATAACTGATATAAAGAAACTGAGTGAATTTCAACAAACCAATATTTTTATATTTTTTGTTTTTTATATAACGAGAGAAAATGTATTCTTTTCCTCCTCTTAATCCCTGAAAGATGTCATCAGGTTGTCAATGTGTTAAGCTGCTCACCATTCTCTGGCATCTGTCATGGTTATGTGCCAGAAACTGGGTCTATGGGAATGGTTTTTCGATGTGCTCATCATGTAGCATGTCTTGGGCGTTTTAACTTGGTGGAGCCCATCTCTCTCCAGGTTAGACCACAGCTATTGTTGTTCATCTGAGGATCCCTTCTGCCCTATTCAGTGACCTGCATTGAAATGGTCATTCACCCAGTGGTGCTGTGTTAACACCAACCCTTCGTAAATTTAGCTCACCAACTGAAGCAGTTTACCGCAGCATGGCAACTTGGAACTGTCACATGACAGATTTAGGAGATGGTCAATGCAAAAGTAAGAAGGTATTAAAAGTTATGAATTTTGTTGGTAATGCATGTATGGGGTGGGGAAGAAAGAAAGAGAAAAAATGCTAAGTCACTAAAGGGAAAGAGAGCCTCATACCAGGGAATGTCCCAGCTGGTGTTGTCACTGCAGCATATCGGCAGGAAAAAAGACAGAAGATAGACAGACAGGAAGTGTCCTGTTTTATAACTGCTTGACAGTGTCCTCTAGCAAAACTGGTGATCCACAATTCCAATGAGCCATTCGGATTTCTGTGTCGCATTTTCCATAGTCTATTATAACATTTCCGAGATAGTTAAACCTCTGTACTTATTTGATTTTTGACATCTCCAATTTGTACCTCAGTTCTGCCTGTCTGTAAACCACTGTACAGTCCCCTCTCCATCCATCCATCCAAACCTTGGACTTTGGGGAGATTAGATATGTCCAGATTGAAAAGTGGATTTGATGAAATCTGGTGACAATTGGTCCAAATTATGTCTTTTGGATACACACACACACACAAAGCGATACCCAAGGTTTAAAATGAATTTTAAAAATAAAAATCTTTCTTGAAGTTTTTATTTTATTTTTAATTTTTAGCTAATAAATTAAATATTTCCAATGAGTAAGATACTTTGCTGTATTTGAAACCAAGTTGAATTTCATTGGAATGTTCCCCCCACTCCAACCCCCCAATTGAAATTGATAAAATTGGCCCTGTTGACAAATCTTTATTTAAAAAATCTTTCAAAAGTAAAATAGTCTTTTCTTAGACTTTGAGGAAGATTAATTGCTTTAAAGTTTAATTAATCTGAATCAAAACAGATATTACTTTTTAGTTTAAAATCTCACAAAAAAACATTTTTTAACACAACATGGATGTTTTAATGACGTATTGATATTTAATGATAACCTGATGTTTGGAATTGTTTTAAGTAAATGGAGTACATAACAGTAAAAATTACTTGACTAATACAATGTGAATGCTTTTTTTTTTTTTTTTTTTTTTCACACACACACACACACACACTATACATATATATATATATATAATTAAGAAATGGACAAAGACTGACAATTTATTTATTAAAGACATTTTTATGTTTAACGTTCTTTTTATAGATACAAGTATTTAAGTAAATGCTCTGTTTATAATAAACAGTATTAAATAACATTTACCGGCCTGAATGTCAGAAAATTTTAATAGAAAATATTCGTCCTTTGACAGGATTCGAACCTGCATCCTATACGGAACCGTCATTTAGCTTGACGTGCCTAACCGTTCAGCCACAAAGGATTGTTTGGTTGGCAAGGTCGAATTTACTGCTTATAAACTTCATCCTTTGTGGCCGAACGGTTAGGCACGTCAAGCTAAATGACAGTTCCGTATAGGATGCAGGTTCGAATCCTGTCAGGAAGAATATTTTCTATGAAAATTTCTCGGACATTCAGGCCGGTAAATGTTATTTAATACTGTTTATTATAAACGGAGCATTTACTTAAATACTTGTATCTATAAAAAGAACGTTAAACATAAAAATGTCTTATATATATATATATATATATAAATTTATTTATTTTTTTTTTTTTTTTACCTACCCAGTGATCTTAAAATTTAGGAAAATATTGATATTGATAATTTAATATTTTATTGACTTTATAATTCAACTTATGAAGACACTTGTTGAGAAAATGTTAGAAACTTAACAATGAATGTTAAATTTACTACAGTCACGAACTCTTAATTTCTGATAATGTCGTCTGTATTTACAAAAATTGGCATGTTATATGCACACATATACAACTCAAAATTCTTTTTAAAATACTGGGTGTCTCTGAATTGTAGGGAGCCTTTCCATTCATGATTAATAATATGTAGTTTTACTTAATAACTATTACAGAATTGTAGAAGATTTGACACTTTATAAATTATTACAATGAAAATGTTTAAAATATGAAAACAAAAAATTTATTATCCATCAAATTTTTTTTAAGACAATAGTGCCCATAAAATATGTTATTCATAAAAACTTATTTTAGTTATTTTTCATTTTTTTTTTTTTTTTTTTTAATTTAATAATTCAGAGCATATTTTCTCTAACTGGGGATCCTGTTTGACCAAAAATATTTGACGATTTAAATTCTTCAAGGACTTGTACTTATAACTAATATAAATACTATGTGCTACAAAAATCAATTTTTTGAAATTTCATAAAATTAAATAAGTGGAGGGGGGTAACAGATATAAAAAACATTTTTATCAAGATTTATTTTAAAAAAAGAAATGTTTCAAAATAATTTAATTAATTTGTAAATGAGTCCTGAAAATTTCATTAAAATCCAACAATTATCTGATTTTTGCAAAAATTTTCAGATTAGTGTCTCTTAGCATAAAAAACACTCATATTTCCCATAGCAATTTATGTCCACCTATTGAGATAAAAAAAAAAAAAAAATTTTTTTAAAGGTTCTAGAAAGGATTAAAAAATGTAATTTATTAATTAAAAAATCCTTTGGTTTTTCCTAATGACGTAAAGAGTTTGGCAATAAAACTTTGTTTTTTATTAAATTTGGAGTAGTTTTTTCGTCATGTATACTAACTTTTTTTTTTTATTTATTTATTTGTAAATCTCTGCATATGTATGTATGTGTGTGTTGGTGCAAAAATAATGTCGGTTTTTTTACATTAAAAATGTCAAAAACCGACGTTATTTTTGCACCAACCTTACACACACACACACACACACACACACACAATCCGCCCCCCGATTTATATGTCTGATATTTAATTTTACTTTAACATGTTTAGTGAATGTTTTTTCTTCATAACATCTTTGTTCATTCTCCTGTCTTCATCCTTGTTATTATTACAACATTCAGCCATTTTGTACTCCCACCTTCTTCAGGTATCAGTCAATTCAGCTAAAGGTCAGGGAGTTTCAAACTGACCCTTTTATTTAATCTATGACATGAGGTTGTAGACTGTCCTCATACTGCCATCCATGACTTGTTCGTTTTTTTTTTTGTTTTTTTTTTTTGTTTTTTTTTTTTATTGTTTCTCTGTCATTCCATATAGTCTCTTTCTGTATTACCCATACCCAGGATTAAACACACCTTTACTATGACATCAAATTCATGAACCTTTCTGAACTTAGAACCTTTTTTATTTGTATGCTGCAGGGTGGCTCATAGTGCTGGCTTTTAAGTTAACTGCTTTCTTACTTGAAAATTTAATGGGGACCTTTGAAGTGACGGCTTTTGCAACTCTATAAAAGGCTTGTGATTTCCACAGTTGCAGGTGGAAGAAATTATAAGCTTGTCTTCAAAGAAATTTTAACTTTGTATATTTAGTAATGAGTCTTGCCAGCCATTCTAGGTGCCATTAAACTCAGAAAATCTTTACTGCTTTATTTGCACATACATTTCTTTTAACTTTGAGTTTTACACTTTTTTTTTTTTTTTTTTTTTTTTTTTTTTTTTAAACAATTTAGATTGGATCTTGCAGGAAAAGGATGGGACAGTACCAAAATTCCAAACATTATGAATATTATAGTACTTTTGAAGAAATTTAATTATCTGTCTAGAATTTTTTGTACTAAAGTATTTTGGGGGTTATTTTAGTGAAACCTCACCTGTATTCTTAATTAGTTGTATTCTCTCCTGTCCAACATGTGTGAATGGGGGATGAAAATCCTGTGAGTAGTTTACTTATGACAATCCTTTAAGTTCATATTCAAGATGAAGTACCAAGTAAGCCACTAGAATTATGGCTGTTGGGTGGTGTCAGTAAGTACACAGTACAAAGGGCCCAGATGTGCTAACTTTGGAAATAGAGGGCATGATGATGTATAATTTGTCCCAATCCTTAATCTGATAAGTGATTAAGGCCTTTTTGGAAGTGTATGGCCAAGCTGAATTCATAAAAGGTGAAATTTCTCAAAAATTAGGGGTTTGGGATGAGATTTTGTTATTTGGGCATTGCCGTCCCAAGGTACAAAAATTGAATGATTGACTTGAAGGAGGAAGATTTTAAATTCTGAAATGGTTTATACATTACACCTTTAATATTGCTAATTTATGATGTATGGATCTTAGCCATTTTTAGTGTATGAATTGGAGCAAGAAAATTGCATTTTGAGTAAAATCGAACCAATTTTTACCCAATTTTGCGTCAAAATCGGCAAAGATAATGTTTTCATCTCTTTTGATGGTACTCTGAGGCAATTCGTAAGTAATATCCTGTTTGTAACCCCAAAATAGTAATATTACAACCATTTTCATCCATTTGTAGGCTAAATTTTAATTCTAGCATACACACAAAATTTACCAATTAGATAAATTTACAGTCTCTGAAATAAACTTTGGTTCTGCATTAAAGAAGAAAAGGCTAAGAATCGCATGGCAAACTGAAAAGATTAAAAAAAGTATATATTTTGGTATGTGAATCCTAGTCGTTTTTTATATATATATTTGATGTTTTTGACCAAAAAAGACACTGCAATTTCAGGGAAAATTAGACATATTCTCGACAAATTTTGTAGCAATTCTGATT
This sequence comes from Acanthosepion lycidas, assembly GCA_963932145.1. Taxonomy (NCBI): domain Eukaryota; kingdom Metazoa; phylum Mollusca; class Cephalopoda; order Sepiida; family Sepiidae; genus Acanthosepion; species Acanthosepion lycidas. The sequence goes on from OZ010579.1 coordinate 12,502,289, forward strand.
TTACTTTGTGAAAATCTTAATGAATTTATCATGAATAAATGATTTTTCTAATCAGAATTCAATTATATGGTTATTCAAAGTTAGAAAAATGATACTAGCTGTATTTCCTCAGCTAACCATAACAGATGTTAGCCCATTCACTTATCAGCGTGATGATGTAGCATTTAAAAATATATGGCCAAGAAATAGCTAAGATTTTTATTCAGATTTCCATAACTTTAAAATAACAAAAAATCAGTTAGAGACTTTTTCTCTTTTTTTTTTTTTTTTTTTTTTTTTTTTTTTTTTCTCAAAAATTTAATGTAGATTCATTTTTATAAACAACGGTTTTTTTGTTTTTCCCCACTTTTCACCTCCTGGGCCCAGTGTGCCCAGGTACTAAAATGGTGTTGCTACCAAATAGTTTTTCACCTATTTTGACCAGGTACCATGTACCAGTTTACAGCTACTCGCTTTATAAAGGGTACTTTTATCCAAGTAATTTTCCGCATTTTGTAACAGCCAGAGAAAGTGCAGTTGTATTTCAAAAAGATAAATTTCTGATCAGATTTTTTTTTTATTAAGTACAGACATATCTGAGGAAAAAAACCATAAAAATCAGACAATGTGGAGTAAGCATAAACTTTGACTCTAGAATATTTTAATGTATGATAGTGTGTAATTTTGTATCAAGTATAATTACACCCCCCACACACACCACCCCCTTTTTTATTTGATTATTTACACTGAATATATTTCCTTTATTTTGATTGGCCAACAAAAATTAAACACAAAACTTTTGTTATTTTAGTACACATGTAGCAACATAGTTTCAAAATTTTTAAAAGGTACTCCATGTTACTAAACCTTGAATTTTTGTTCAATCACTAGATCAAGTTTTCCAATATTGTTATAGATTTCAATTGGCAAGCTGAGGGAGGTTGTCATTTGATTAGGTGAACAAATTTTGCACATTTTTTTTACGTAGATATTTAATAAGTTTAGCTTAGTCTGACATAAAGTTAAAAAGTGAGGCTATTTAATGAGGATCAAATACAGATACAATAAATTGTCTAGATTAGAGCTCGTTAATCATTACTCTATATTGAGTATAATCGGTAATGTCAGAGTTCAATACTAAAACATTTCAGATATATGAGCATTAACAATCTTGATATAAAAAGAAAAATCAATACAATTTGTTGTTTTAAAATCTTTTAAATGTAATTTTTATGTTTTGACTTCTTAGCATCATTTTTATTTCCCTCTGTTTAAGAAAAAATAACAATTTTGTATCGGTTTTCTTTGTCGCAGCTGGATTATCACTTAATTTTAAATGTGATCATTGATTAGCTTTGATTATGTTGAAGTGTCTTTGGTGTGTCACTATTTTTTTAATTTGTACATATAATAAAATGTCTTTTTTTCTTTTTTTTTCTTTTTTTTTTTTTTTTAATTGTAGGTTAAGTTTTAAATGCAGTCAGCATAATTCTCAGGTGCTGTACTAAGAGTCACTAAAATTTCCTCGTAAAATTTAAAAGAATCTTTTGTAATTAGCCTTGACTTGACATTTTATAACAATTACATAGCAATGAAAAAAAGAATTTATACCTTTTTTTTTTTTTTTTATTTTTATTCTTTCATTTTTACATTTACTGTTTTTCTGTGAGACAGTTTTCAGTTTTAACTATAAAATAATAGTTCCTCGCAAACATAAAATTCATCAGGGCAATATTTGTCTGAGCTCCAAAAATAAAAATCTCCAAAAGACATTTAAAATTTAAATGATTCAAAAAAACTAATTAAAAAAAATACATATTGTTCCCTACCTATTGCATCCAGCATTAAACAGCCTGTTGCCTCTGAGTGTTGACTTCAATGTTCACTATATATATATATATATATATATATATATATATATATATAAAAGAAAGAGGTTGTAGTGGTTCCAACGAGAGAAAAGTATGTATATTAAAAAGAAGAGAAGAGAGGTGCCGCAAACGTTTTTGGTTGTAATGTGGATTTATTTAGAAAAAAATATTATGCTTTGTTTTCCATAATTTTACTACATGTGTTTCTGGGCTCACGACCATCTTCAGGTAAAAGCAGAGATTTCCACATATTATTAAAAATAATTAATTTTTTCCTTATGTTTTTCAACGTTAAAAATTCTCGATATGAGACATTTTCTGTTTTCGTGTTAGTAATCCAAATTTCTTTCTTGAATTATATATATAATTCTGCTCTTGAGGTTGGAGGTTTTCATTAAACTGAAAAGTTTAATGAAAACCTCCAATCTATTCTGTTAAATGTTCAATTCTATCACTATTTTATAGTGGGATTTTTTTCAATTGCTTACCTTTGAGTTTTAAATAGACAATAGGGCTTTTGGTTGGGGCCACACACACACACTATTTCTAACCACCCATTTTATTCAGAAAATTTCCTCCCACCTATTAATTTGTATTTACTCAACACCCTACGAGGTTAGGTTGTGATACAAGGTCGGTTTAATGTAGGGAGCCTGAGTGCCTACACCTGGGCTAAGTGCAAAAAAAAAAAAAAAAAAATCATAATTTAGACTGCAATTATTCTAGGACTGTGTTTCATTACTGAAAATTATTAAAAAATTTCAGCTCCCCCTTTTATTCCAACTACAAATATAGTAGTACTTAATAATTGGCCAGTTACAAAGTGTCTGAGTGCTTTTAAGAATGAAGATGTTTGTCACAAGTCATTATTATGTGTTAGTATTTGGATTAAAAATACATTTGAAAACTTAAATGATAAATTTCAATTTACATACGAATGATCAGTTGTTTGTTGTAAATATTTGACAAGGCAAAATACTTTCAATATCCCAATATGGCATTTTGTCTCTTGTGTCTTTTAGTGTTTATTACCATTCTGCTTATTATTAGCATTGTGAATTGAAAAACCTTTTACCAAACTGGAATAATAGCTGTACTGACACTATTGAACTGACAATTGTAATAATATAAAAGAAAGCAACAGAAATGAAATTGATAAATCATGTAGTAAGTAATTTATCTGTTATATCTATTACTTAAGATCAACTTTGAATTCAGTTGCTTATAAATAAAAGATAATCTGTACTTTGATTTCTAAATCTTTTAATCTGGAAAGACTACAGGTTGGATTTCAGTGCAGTCAGTATTTCATTTTTCTCTACATAACAACAAATGGAATATTTTAGTGCTGTTCAAAATTCTGAATGAACAACAATCAAAGAATCAGTTTCTAGCAGAGATTTCAGAATATACATTTCTACTAAATAAATAAATAAAAAACAAAAAAAAAACTTGATATTCATCTAACCATGTTTTTTGTATAACTATTAAAATGGTTGACCAATTTGGATTTGACAATTTGTTTACCTTTTCATTTTAAACATGATTTTTTTTTTTTTTTTTTCTGTATTAAATTAATGATTTACAGATAATTTTAAGAATAGTAAGGGTACTGGTAGGTAGGCTGGAACATCCAATTGGTCTTTTCTTTATAACATTGCTGAAGAGCTCGAGACAAAATTTCTCTCGATGCCGCACACAAAACTTACATTAACTAAACAAGATTGTTGTTGGCTATTTGAGCTCAGGTAAAATTCCAAATTTTCACTTTTAAGACAGGAACCATACAATTAGAATATTAATGCAATATAATTATCTTGCTCATTTCCACCTTTTGTTTTGGCTTAAGCTGAGAAAATATTTTTAAATTCCTTGTAGACTTCTGTTATTTTCCCCAAGAAACCATAGCACCAGTGCTTAACCTTGTTATTATTGCTGGATTTAAGCAAATGTAATTCTTTGAGGCATGTTTCTTTTTCCACTTTAAATGATTCTACCATCTGATGGGCCTGGATATTAAACAAAATGGTGGAATATATTTAAAATGTCTGTGCCTCCTCATAGATATATGGAAGATAAGATACTGCTATTAAAAATGATCTGTTATGCAAAATACCTTTGAAAAATAGGATGAGTTTCTTCAGACTTCGTTTTTACATACATTTCTATGATGCTGTTGTATTTAGAAAAAAGTAATTGCATTTTTTTTCTGTCTGAATTTCTGGGATGTGATGCTATTGTCCTCATCTTGTATATCATCCATTGTACCCACTGGCCTTCTTACAAGAGAGGACAACTTTTGAACTGAGCCAAACAAAAAGAAGCTAAAGATGTCTTTTAATATGAATTGATTTTAGTTTTTTTGATACTGAAACAGATTTAAAAGTAGTTTGTGTAAAAATGTCCAAAAGGGGGTTGGTGGCCAAAATGTAATAAGTTAATAAGAAATTAATGATCCAATTAATTAATTAATTAAAATAAGTTAATAATCCAAATGTGAATAATGTAGATAACTGCATTTTTCCTTAATTTCTTTTCTTGAGGACTGTCCTTAAATGTAACTCTCCAAAAGATATACTTTTGCAGACTTTTCATTATGGATCAAAGTAACTACTTTGGTAAGTTTATATGTATTCCCTACTCCCATCACTCAAAGGAAAAATATCTAGTGTCCGTTAACAATATATTTTAATCAATAAAAACGTTTTATTCACAACAGAACTGTTTGTTCACTTTAATTGAAGTAATATTCAAATATAACTTTGTTTATAAGAACTGAAATTAACTTAATTTGAATAGGGAGTACTTTTTTTTTTTTTTTTTTTTTTTTTTTTTTTTTTTCTACAAGCACTTTGACCTAGTGTAATGGTTAGCAACCTTGTCTCGCTAGATCAATTAAGACAGAATAGTAGTTCATTCCTTACTGGGGACCCAATACTTTTGGTCTTGTGCCAAATCTAAGCTACACTTAATAAATCACTATATTACTATATAGATTAAGCCCTCCAGATCACTCAGCTTATAGCCATTCACATTGAAACACCAGTTCTCATACAATCACCAAAGTTAAGCAATGTTGATCCTGGTCAGTACCTACATCAGTGACTGCTTGAGAATACCAGGCTTTATAAGCTTGGTTCTGCGGATGGTGTAATGAACAACAGTTCTGAATTGGAAATCGGAGAGCCAAGTTCCAATTCCAGTCAGGTTCGAATTCACCTCTCCTCCTCCTCCTTCAAGTTATGGGTTGACTTGTATCCTTTTTTTTTTTTTTTTTTTTTAAATTACAATTTAAAAATATTTTCTGGCTTTAAATAACTTGCAAATGGTTGATAAACCATAAAAATCAAATCGATCAACTCAGATCATAAATGTTAAAAGAAATAATTAGATTTTATAAAATTTAATTGGTTGTGTCCAGTTTGCTACATATTTTCATTATAAATTGATTGACAACCCCCCCCCCCCCGCATTGAATTCAAAGCAATATGATTTCTGATTATTATTTTATACAGTGTAACCCGGATATAAGAGAGTTGTCAGGACCAGAGAAGAAGTCTCTTATATCCGGGTTTGATCTATTTTATATACATTAACACAGGCTCTAATTTGGGACCAGAGAAAATCTCTCTTATATCCGGGTTACACGGTATTTTAACCTTTTGAGCCTTCTGTCCTGAACAATTTTAACCCTTTTAGCCTGAGTTCCTGAGTCAAAATTCATAAATAATTGGTATGTAATGTTTCACGGTAGATATAAAAATAGTTACAAGTGTTCACCCACTGTTCAACTGGTAGCTGAGCATTAAGCTATTTTTCTCTACCACTGGTAAAATGGTGGTCAGGGCTCAAAACGTTAAAAAAATTATGTGGTATAAGCATATTTTGTTTTGCGGGAGGAGGAGGATCAATTTACAAAATTTTAATTCCACCCCCGATATGATCTGGAGTTCTTAACCTATATTAATATGAAAAATGAAAATGCTTATTTCTGTTTGCAATGTCTGTTGTAGAACTGCGCCATTTATTCATTGTCTATGGGTTTTCTTAGAACTAATTTCCACATCCCTCCCTCCACAGCTTCTCCTTCCAAGAATGTTTCAGTTGTGTATCCTCTGACCTTCTTTGAGTATTGGAGCAAAACATTACAATAAATAAAACACTTCTAAAAAAAAAAAAAAAAAAATCTTAGGCAAAAGTTTTCATTATGTTTCGCCAATGTATTCAAAATTTTAGCTTTTCTTTGACACGAAAAATATATCTAATTAATGACTTAAATATAAGTGAAACTGAAATGTAACTGTAGCAGAAAGAACAGACTTAACTCAAAACAAAAAAAAAAAAAAAAGGTGGGAAAGAAAAGCTATGGTAATTGGCAAAATACAAGAGAACAAAAATTATTTTTTTTTTTTTTTTAATGAGCTAATTGGTTATCACTCTTCTCTCTCATCAGAACTCGACCAAGGAAAGTAAAATGTTTTTGTGCACAACTGACTAAAATTTGTCGCCAATTGTTTTCTTCCATTGTTCCTTTTTTATGCCTATTTTTTCTGTAATTTAATTTTGTACTTCTCTCTCTTCATTATAGTGAAATGTTTTTTTTTATTCACTTTTGGATGAGAAATTCCAATTGATGAGTGAGAAAGATTAGGTCATCTGTTAAAGTTATTTTTTTATCTCAATATTTTTGTTAACATCAAATTAGCTTAAAGAATTTTTTTAATCCAATCCCATCAATTGGGCAACGTATTTTAATATGAAATAAGTCTCAATAACAGTTTATGTAATCTTAAAGAAATGAAACAAGAATTAAAATTGTAAGAAAACTGAATTTATTCTTTAAAATGTTTTAAAACTTCAACAGGTATTAATCTGGGATGTGATACTATTGTCTTCATCTTTGTTATATATCATCCATTGTACCCACTGGCCTTCTTACAAAAGAGGACAACTTTTGAACTGGGCCAAACAAAAAGAAGCTAGTCTTTTAATATGAATTGATTTTAGTTTTTGGCATCAGATTCTCTTTGACATATCCAACATCTTTCTTTACTATTATTTAGAATGATTCAGTTGCGGAAAACCTTTTGCTTTTTATCAGCATCCATAGAATGTGTTCAAGTTTTAACAATAACTTGAAATGAGAAGGAAATAATCAAAGGCGTAAAACCAAAAATAACATGAAGATAACTAATTTAAAAATTGTGAATAAAGTAAATTGAACTGTCATGCTGTTATTAACAGAAGTGTATAATGTTCGTCTATAATTTTGAATCATTAATATATCAAATGTTGTTCAGACAATTGAACTCTTGGTATGTTTGTTATTGTTAACAGTTCATCCATCCTCCAGCAGAGCTATTCCGCAAAAAATAAAGAATATCTCTTTCTTGGCAGTAAAAGAAAATGATGGCAAAAAAATGTTATTCAGCTGGAATAGTCCATCTTAGCAACACAATATTTGAACCAATAACAAATTTTCAAACAGAACTTTCACATTTATTTAGCTTAATAATTGGATGCATTGCTTTTATAGTTGATGGTTCTAGAAAAATCCATGTAGCCTTTTAAAAATGGAAAGAAAATTGAACAGGATGTGAGAATGTTAATTTAAAATATAAGTATTCTTGGTGCTTTCTCTCTCATTTACCATAATTATTCGTGTATAGTACGCATTAAAATTTCAGAATGTGTAGGAGCTAAATTTAACATACAACTTTTTTGAGCTGGTTCATATCAGTCTAGAAAAAAAAAAAAAAATTTCATATAGTTCGCAGATTACATTGTTTGGAAACAAAAAATGTATATTGTAAATGTATTTTGAGCAAAAGCACAGGCACGTTGGCAGAAAAAAATCTAACTAGCTCTCGTGAAAATAAACTTCCAGAAGGAGAAACAAAATTATAAAAATATTCCTCTAGTGGCTGTAATAAGACTGAACAATGCCATGACAATTTTATGGTCAGTGTCAGATGGTGTCTGCACTTTAAATGAAGAAACTTAATTTATCAGTTTGTTACCAAGATATTTGAAACTGTCCTGATGTCTGTAACATGGACAGCAATGAAGTAGACTAAAATCAATTTAAATATCTGTGAATAATTAACACACACATCTCACCAGTAGATTAACATCGCCTGAAAAAACACATTTATTTATGGTGTTGAAACATAATTGTAATTGTGTAGCAATTTTTAACATTTTAATATCCTTAAATATATATATATATATGGGAAGCAACATTTCTTTTAAACATCTTTAATGAAATATGGCAGACAAGGATTTTTTGACAAACTTTTTTGGCCTGTTTAATTTATATATTACCAATTGGTAAGGCTAATTCCAAGGGGGGGGGGATAATAATCCAAAGAGACTTCAGTGGAAGTAACAGAGCAATAAGCAAAGACAATCCTTAAAAAAAAAAAATCCTTTGGTTATAATTTATTTCATGAATATATTTATTTAAATATTCATCTCTTCAGACTGAAGGTTTTTCATCTTTTTCAGTCTGTGAATATTTAAATATATTCATGAAATAAATTATAACCGGAATGGATTTTTAAGGTTTGTCTTTACTTATATTATTTTATTTTTATATATATATATATAAAATAACGATGATGATGATTTTAAGTGTACACATGTTAGTTTGGACCATAAATAGAATTTATTTCCTATTATACCATCAGGAAAATGGAGACATGCATTGCCAGAAAAAAAAAGGCAATATTTAGTTGTCATGTCTAAAGTAAACCCTTAACATTTTTTAGCCTTATAAAAATTTTGGGAGTGGAGAAGTGCATTTTATACACGCATAATTATAAGTAAACATCCATAAATTAACGGAAATGTTGAGCTGGAACATTGTCATTATTTTGTGGATTCTTCTGACTTTTGCTTTGGTGTGTGTTCTTCAGTTTCTACTCCATCTTCAGCTGGTAAATTTTCAGGAGGTTTTATTGTATTCTTGAACAAGTTAACCTCCACCACCTCAAGTGTAATTCTTTTTTTTTTTCTTTTTTTGCATATATGGTAATCTAATTGGAGTGTTGGTGAAAGTATTTGTTTTTAAATTGACAAACATTTTTTTTTTTTTTTCCTCGAAAGTTTAGCAGATACAATATGCCCTGATGAAGACCAGGCATATATTCGGTGCTATAGAGGTTGGGTGGAATATTGTGTTAGAACTGACATCTAAACAGAAGATTCATTTTCTTCTTCTTGGCTTCAATCTATGACATTAGTATTAAGTTATCGTTTGTCTAAATAAAATCATTACTTATACTGACATTAATTTTCAAAAGATCTTTACTTTTTTCTGTTTCTTCTTTTTACTGTTTCTTCTTTCTTTTTTCCTTTCTTTTTTTTTCCCTTTTCTTTCTTTTTTCCCCTTTTCTTTCTTTTTTCCCCCTTTTCTTTCTTTTTTCCCCCTTTTCTTTCTTTTTTCCCCCTTTTCTTTCTTTTTTCCCCCTTTTCTTTCTTTTTTCCCCCTTTTCTTTCTTTTTTTCCCTTTTCTTTCTTTTTTTTCCCTTTTCTTTCTTTTTTTCCCTTTTCTTTCTTTTCCCTTTTCTTTCTTTTTTTTCCCTTTTCTTTCTTTTTTTTCCCTTTTCTTTCTTTTTTTCCCTTTTCTTTCTTTTTTCCCTTTTCTTTCTTTTTTTTCCCTTTTCTTTCTTTTTTTCCCTTTTCTTTCTTTTTTTCCCTTTTCTTTCTTTTTTTCCCTTTTCTTTCTTTTTTTCCCTTTTCTTTCTTTTTTTTCCCTTTTCTTTCTTTTTTTTCCCTTTTCTTTCTTTTTTTTTTCCCTTTTTTTTCTTTTTTTTTTCCCTTTTCTTTCTTTTTTTTTCCCCCTTTTCTTTTTTTTCCCCCTTTTCTTTTTTTTCCCCCTTTTCTTTTTTTTTTTCCTTTTTTTTTTTTTTCCTTTTTTTTTTTTTTCCTTTTTTTTTTTTTCCTTTTTTTTTTTTTCCTTTTCTCTCATCCCCCACCCTGGAACATTGGTTGCTAAAACTTTTAAGTCTTATATTCAGAGAAAAGTCCATTAATCTCATTTCAGTCTACAAACAACCACAATAATAAAAAAAAAATCTGTTTAAAACAAAAGTTTACAATAGGAAATGTATCTTTTTAAAACATACATTTTATGGGAGAACACACACACACACACATATCAGGAATCTTGAAAATTGAATCTGATTTAGCACTCCCCCACCTACTTGTAACATCTGCCTTAACTCTCTCCCTCACTATTTATTTTGTGGTGCTCTGCTTGACTAAATTTAAATCAAAAATATTATTTACATTCTGACTATTGTTCTCCTCTTTGTTAATTAATACAAGGTTTCAACCATAGTGCTCTCTGGCCTTCTTCAGGTATCTTTTGATCCGGGTAACCTGTAGGGAATTTCAGACTGAACCCTAATTTAATCTATGGTGGTAATGTTCTCGTTCTGCTAATTATGTCTAAGGATCTCTCTACCATGCCTTTTTTTTTTTTTTTTTTTTGTTGCTCAGTTATTGTTCGTTCTGTCTGTGTCTGTTTTCATCGACCCAGGGATTGAACTTACAATTATTGTTTCAACAAATTCTTTGATCCACTTGGCTATTAATAGAATATCCATTTGAAAAATCAGCAAAATAATGACTATTTCAAATACAGAGTAAACAAAAACAAAAGAAGTCCAGCAAAAAAGAAACAGGACAATGTTAGAACTTTTTCTACGTCTTTCTTTAATAGACTGAATTCTTTCTTCTCTCTCTTTCCTGCTCTCTCTCTCTCTTTCCTGCTCTCTCTCTCTCTTTCCTGCTCTCTCTCTCTCTTTCCTGCTCTCTCTCTCTCTTTCCTGCTCTCTCTCTCTCTTTCCTGCTCTCTCTCTCTCTTTCCTGCTCTCTCTCTCTCTCTTTCCTGCTCTCTCTCTCTCTCTTTCCTGCTCTCTCTCTCTTTCTCTTTCCTGCTCTCTCTCTCTTTCTCTTTCCTGCTCTCTCTTTCTCTTTCCTGCTCTCTCTCTCTCTCTCTTTCCTGCTCTCTCTCTCTCTCTCTTTCCTGCTCTCTCTCTCTCTCTCTCTCTCTCTTTCCTGCTCTCTCTCTCTCTCTCTCTCTTTCCTGCTCTCTCTCTCTCTCTCTCTTTCCTGCTCTCTCTCTCTCTCTCTCTTTCCTGCTCTCTCTCTCTCTCTCTTTCCTGCTCTCTCTCTCTCTCTCTTTCCTGCTCTCTCTCTCTCTCTCTTTCCTGCTCTCTCTCTCTCTCTCTTTCCTGCTCTCTCTCTCTCTCTCTCTTTCCTGCTCTCTCTCTCTCTCTCTCTTTCCTGCTCTCTCTCTCTCTCTCTCTTTCCTGCTCTCTCTCTCTCTCTCTCTTTCCTGCTCTCTCTCTCTCTCTTTCCTGCTCTCTCTCTCTCTCTTTCCTGCTCTCTCTCTCTCTCTCTCTCTTTCCTGCTCTCTCTCTCTCTCTTTCCTGCTCTCTCTCTCTCTCTCTCTCTTTCCTGCTCTCTCTCTCTCTCTCTCTCTTTCCTGCTCTCTCTCTCTCTCTCTCTCTTTCCTGCTCTCTCTCTCTCTCTCTTTCCTGCTCTCTCTCTCTCTCTCTTTCCTGCTCTCTCTCTCTCTCTCTTTCCTGCTCTCTCTCTCTCTCTTTCCTGCTCTCTCTATCTCCTTTCTGATTTAATAGAAAAAATAATTCTGTCATACACTTGAGAGTAATAAGTGGTTCAAAAATCTGCTGCAACAATTTCATTCATACTAAACATGTCACTTGCAAAACCAAGTTGTAGCTTTATTACCGGCCACGTGTATTTCATATCTGAACTTTAGACAACAACGACGATGACGATCAGAAGTGATTGCTTGAAATATAATCAAAATAATAACAAATGATTATATTTCTATTAAATATGAACATGGAATAATTATCCCCATTTTTTTTTTTTTTTTTTTCTTGGCAAGCCAATTTTATTTGTAAAATATGGAAGTAAATTTTTAGTCTTTATATCTAAAGTTGATTTTCAAAGAATAAAAGAATGGTTTATCTATTACCACTTTTTAAATTAATTTTCCAACTTTTTCACAAATGTAATAAAAATATACTATTTGTTTCTTAAATTATATTTATTTCACCAAATAACAAACATGAATTAATCGTATTATTCAGGTGATATGAATGCAGCAATAACCAGCATGGTAATGTTGAATGGGTCACTTCATCAGGTAGTTGCTTTCTGCATATGAACTCAGCCAGTTAGGTCTCAAGATGGTGTTGTGTTATTCCTCGGTGACACTTGTTCCTTCACTTTGCTGATCCCTACAAACATTTGATATTCTGAGTGTGGACTCTATCTACATCGATAAAATTATATCGATAATTAACCTTGATTAGCAAAAAAATAATACCACATCTAACGTCATAAAAAGTGGTAACAGATAAACCACAAATACCTGTTCTTCTTCACTTGGGCCAAAAAGATCTAAATGTTTGAGGGTTTGTGGTTCTTCAAAAATAGTAAATCTTTAACGACTTCATTTTTGTTGCCATGTTCACAGTTTCAACCGTTGTACGCTCCGATCTTCTTAAAGTGATTGGATAAAAATGTTAGTTGAATCCAATGACTTGACCCAAAGAGTTGTGAGTTCAATACCTGGCTACAGCAGAGCTGAACAAAAATTTGGAGAGTCGAGTTAAACGGCAAATCGCTGATATTGAAATATCTGGAAAAAGCATGGCATGTGTAACTGAAATGAAGTGTTCGGTTCAAAATTCCAATCACCTGAAGAAGGTTGGAGAATACAGCAGTCGAAACATTGTGAATATGGCAACAAAGATGATGTCATGTTTACTTATCAAATGGACGTGTTGTTAGTAAATGGATATCGATGCTGAAAATGAAATTGTGAGGCAGAGTTTAAATTTGCACTTAGGAAAGGCATGAACCATACTTTTTCTTGTATAGTAGGATAGACTGCGCTCTCTAACCTTGATGGGGCACCTAAGATGAGAACAACTCTACTGAAAACATTGGCAAAAAACCAACTGGAAACTATTCTACTATTTTTCCTAAAAAGTCATTGCTATTCAGATATTAATGTAAAGGAGACCGTGGAGAGCCATAACTACATACACTCTGAAGAGAGATTGAATTTAATTGTTATTGTTTTAAGTTATTAGTTGTTTTGTTTGTTTTTTTTTTTTTTTGTTTTTTTTTTTTTTCTGTCCCCTTTTTATGTTGATATTGTTTGCTTTTGCCTTTCTTCTTCCACTTTTGTGTGTGTGTCTGTTGTTGGTAATACTGTTGTGGCCATCATCTAAGCTACTGTTGGTTTGTTCTCTCTCTGGGCCAATCAGCTTACCAAAGGATCAGGTTTTTAAGGCTGGCTGACTCACTCTGTCACTATTAGCAACAGCAGCCCAGGCAGCATCACTACAAGAACCATTATTCCAACTCGGCTACTATTTACGACCTTCCTTCCTTTCTTCTTTCCTTCACCTCTGGCGGTGGGTGGCGATGGCTGCCTTTCTTGTGTAAGCCCACATTGAATACTTCTAACATTCCTTTACAGCTTACACTGTTTCTTTCCTTGGTCCTTTGCTTTCCTCCTACTGTTGGCTATTTGTGATAAGAAAATGGTTCTTTGGAGATCTCGGGGTGTGGGTGAGGATAGGATAGGAGTATACTCTTTATTCTGTTTTTCTCCACAGTGATGGACTCTTTTTTTTTTTTTTTTTTTTTTCATTTCATTTCATTTCATTTTCCTTTTCTTTTATTTTCTTTGTTTTTTTTTTTTTTTTTTTTTTTTTTTTTCCTGGAAAAGAAGCAAGCTTAGATCTGATGAATATCATATCAGTAGGTTTGTTATTGAACCTTACTGTTCAAAAAGCTCATCTTTCATTTTGCACACACACACACACACACATATTGTGAATGAGAGGAACGGCCTTAACTGTTCCCTTCTCTTTTTTGCTGATACACTCAAGTAATTTTTTTGATCTCTTAAAATATTTTCCATTATTATCATTAATGCCATCCATGTCCCTTCAGGACGTAGATCATGGCTCTCCACAGAATCCTTTTCTTTTTGTATAAAGATAACGGAATGTTTTCTTTTGTTTCACGGTTTTTAATTCCAAGCAATCCTTCTCTTAGACTAATAACCATCCAAGACTAAGTCTACCTGCTATTTTCACCTGTTGCTTGGGAGGGGGTAGAAGTGGTGGATTCCTTCATTTCCCAAGAAGAGATAATAGTGCAAAAGGGAACACAGCAGACAAGGCAGGCATTTGAACCCAGCTTGCCAATTACACTTTTACCCACACACTCTCTCCTACACCATCAAAATTGTGTTCATGGGAATTAATTCAATCAGTTTCTAAGGTGTAAGTCCGTCTCAAATTAAAATGTTAGTGAGGGAATCCAAAGTTACTGTGGGTTCTCAAAATGTATTTACATTTAGTTTATATTAAGTTATTTCATAGTTGCTTAAAGTCTCTTTGATGGCATATAAGGCCTACTTCTCCCTCACACAAACACACACACACACTCTTCATAAATCTGTATTTAATTCACAAAAAGGAATCAAAGATGGATATTTAACATCAATTGATTTGAATTTAATTTTGGTCCTAAAAGAAATTTAAAAGAAGTTTCTTTATTTTACATCTATGGTACTTTGCAAAAGCATTGAAACTCTTTTGTTGACAGAAAAATAAATTTGTCTTCTTGTCCTTAACCAATAGAAAGTGTTCTTGAACTGAGTAGTATCATTTGTCTAAAATCATTATTTCCATTAATTTTCAAAATAAATCGTAAATTTAAAGGGAGGAAGTCATTGATTTGGGATGCGACCTGTGCCGATACATTTTCAACCGGTAATTTGGTCAGGGAGGCATGATGGAGTAATAGATAGTGGTTCAAATTGATGAATCAGGAGAGCCAAGTTTGAATTCCAATCAGATCTATTATTTACATGCTAATACCCTTGGGAAAGGTATGAATCCTATTCTTCTGAATGCCCCAGCTATGAGTAAATAGCAGAACAGGCCGGGTTCTATAGTTCTAGATGGCAAGTGGTCTACCGCAGAAAGAAATGGCAACCTACTGTGGGAAAAAATCTGCCTTGTCAGAAATGGTCACTTACACGTGTATTATGTATGGCGCACATATCTACATTTTGGCATTAAATAACCCATAGAACAGGAGTGGCCAAACTTATAACGTAAAAGTCACATATGATAAAGTTCAGATGTTTGCGAGCTGCAAGATATGAACAAAATTTACCCATACATATTTGTTACATACACACTTACATTAAACATCTATTTTAATCCATCAGGATCTCAATTTATACCCAGTAAATAATTATAAAGATTGAGATTTTTTCTCATTTATTAAGTTGGTTCAAAAATAATGTCGTTTTCTCACATATGTTACTATGTGAGAAAACGACATTATTTATGCACCAACCTAATACCTTTTTATATTGACTGTGATAAAAAAAAAAAGAAGGTCAGCGAACATGTTTTCTATGAGCTGCATATTAAAGGTCAAAGAGCCGCATGTAGCTTGTGAGTCGCGGTTTTGACAACCTTACCATGGAGGTTGATATGCCACTAAACAAGACTAACCAAACAACCCCTCTCCAAAATATTAGTTTCTAAAACTTTTATAAATGTTTATAAGGCTCATGCTTAAAAATAGTTGCCAGTGAAAAGCAAATTATAGAATTTATATTTGAAATCAAGACAGAAATGTTTGTAATAAGTTAAAATATCTAAAAAAACAAAAAAAAAAAATAAATAAAAAAAAAAAAAATTCTTTTTAGGATCAGAGATATGAGAGAGAATCAATAATCTTTAAAATTGAATATCTGATTTTCACCATGGGGGTGGGGTGATATTAATGACATCAATGCTTGCTTATAATGACTGATTTGAACATTGTTGATTTCACACATGTGTATGTGTGATGTTGCTGTTGTAAACTGAAAGGTTTGTTAACCAATTTGGCAGGGCATTTTTTTTTTTTTATCCTTCAAAATGTCTGCTGGCCACTTTTACCGATCTTGATCTTCTGCTTGACTTGAAAGCCAATTCGCTAGCAGCCACCTTACAACTATCTCTTGCCAGAATCTGACATGTTTATGAACACCTGCTATAACATAGTGGTTAGCAGGCTCCTTTTACACACTGGCTGGTGCAAGGGTCTTGTGCCCCCACCCTGCGCAAAACCTATGATACAACCCCTTACTCTACTACATCTCAATGTTTATAAAGTAGCATTCATATAAAATAATTTTATTGTAACTTAGTTATGTACAATAATGAATCAGATACAATATAGGCAAATGATTCATCTAGAAAAATTGAAAATTAATACAATATATCTAAACATAAATTAGAGACATGTCATTTTAAATAAATCAACAATTTTTGTGGAAATATTTTTAACGTCAACTTGAAATTTTCCTTGTTAAAAAAATTGAATAATTTTAACACATTCAACACTATGGATAAAAAATAGTGAATTTTATATTGTTTTTTGAGAATTAGCATTAATAAAACAAATTCTAGCATTAATAAAACAAATTCACAGATTTGGATGAAAAAGAAGATCCAAGAATGGCATCAAAATGTGCAAATATTTTTCCTCTTTTAATAGTCAGTTGTGCTTAGTTTGATTTGTAACATATGTTTGTAAGATAGCAAGAGTCACAAAGTACTACTCAGGGTCCCCTAATCAGGCTCCACCTCCGGTCAGGAGGTTTAGGGGTAGTATACACTTGCCTTGCTTTTACAGATCTTTTCTTCTTTTTTGGGGTGGTGATCATGTCATGATATCAGTCCATACTATTTCTTTTAGGTACATGCTATAAAACTAGTCTATCAGTTCATGGATCATATAGTTTGGTGCTTACTAAATATGCTATTATAACTGCCTTGTTAATTTTGTATAAATCAAGCCTAATCCGATTATTCAAGTATAAGGAATTGATCCACACTGAGTGCACCTATTATTGTATTCTTTTTTTTCTGCCTGCGAATGCCCTTTGTTTGATATAAGCCCTCCCCTGATTCATGGGGCGGAATGGGCCATTATCCTACCTTACTGGCCCAATGCGTGCTGGTAGAGGCGGAAGTGACACACTTGGACAATCATTTCTCTTTGATTCGTGATCACCCAAGAGTATTTACACATAAGCGAATGTAATAAACTCAACTGGAATTCAAACTCGGGTCTTTGTTTTCTCATTTTATTACCATTATCCATTCCTCCCCCCTCCCCCTCCCCCCGCCAAACAAAAACATCCAATCGGACAGCAACTGGTATTTCCAAGCTGAGCCATCATCCATCTACATATTGACTCGGACACTGTGTTACTTAACTTCAGTGATCAGACAGGAACTAATGTTACAATGTGATATGGTCATAAGCAATCTTAGCTTAGGAAATATCAAAAGTCAGCTGTGTGTAATTAGTTTCTAACAGTTGATTTAATTGCAGATTAAATTAAATATGGGACAAGTGCAAAAATGCTTAAATTGTAAAGTGAAATACATAGTGAGAAAGAGTTTGTGTGTTTGAGTACCAGCAAATGTGTTTTGAGCACGTGTTTGAGTACCAGCAAATGTGTTTTGAGCACGTGTTTGAGTACCAGCAAATGTGTTTTGAGCACGTGTTTGAGTACCAGCAAATGTGTTTTGAGCACGTGTTTGAGTACCAGCAAATGTTTTTAATGCCTGATGTTAAGTCTACCAGACTAAAAATGGGGAAGTTTTTTGTTTTTAAAGAAAATGTCTCTCAACAGAAACCAGACCTGTTTTTTTTTTTTTTTTTTGTTTTTATCAGAAAAAAAAACAAACACTTAAACCAAGTATGGCTTACCAATTTGGCCACAGGAAGCCATCATGACAAAACAAATTCACACACACACACAGTCTTTATTTATAAATAATAAAACCGTTTAGGCATAGGTCGGATGATCACTTAGTCAAAGTGGAACTGCTAGTCACTATACCATGTTGATTTACATGTCCACATTGCTTTGTTATATTCTCTATCCACAATATTGCACACTGTTCTCCCATAAATATAGCAAATTTTTGTATGAGTTTGTGCAAGCAACCCCCTCAAAAAACTTTTCACTGTATAATGTTTGATCTGTAATTAATAATCACTAGTGAATTAAGTACATCAACAAATGGAATACATCTTAATAATGATTATTTAATCAGCATCAAAGAATTGATTTTGTTGAGAATGATGTAAATTAATATTAAAAACTCATGCCTTCACCCCCCTCCCCTTAATTGCCTTAAAAAAAATGATATATATACCTGTCTCTTCACATAACATACATTTACAAAGGTCTATATTTTGGGCTTGTGCATTAGAGTAAATCAATAAGTGTGTAGCCCGACTTCTCACTTTTTAATATTTGAACTATGTGATAAATGGATAAGGAAGGATATATGTGAGAGAGAGAGGGGTTTCTTTTTCCTTTATCATTAGGTTATGTATTTATTGATTTACCCCTATTATTACCAAAAGATACAATAGGTCCTCACTATCTACAGAATCACTAACCACACTTTCACATTCAAAACTTTTTAGAAACTGAAATAACAAAATTTATTTAATACATAAAGAAAAACATCCATCATTATTATTATTATCATTATCATTATTATCATTATCATTATTATCATTATCATTATTATCATTATCATTATTATCATTATTATTATTAAACAAAATGATTGCCGTAACTCTTCCAATATTGTTCAACAATTAAAAAGAGAAGATCACAATTTAAGAAAAGAAAAAAATGTATCTGGCAATGTTAAACAATATTTCAACAGAATATGTCTTCAAGTTATATTTAAAAAATTTTTTAAAAAATGTTTAACATTGTTAAACACTGTTTTCTCTTTTCTTAAATCAAACTCTTCTTGTAAATGATGTAAAAATAATTATTATTTTAATTTTTTATTTTTTTATTTTCTATACAATAATTCACAAGGTCTTTTACACTTTCAGAACTTTAGTTTTTCTGCGAGCCGTACACTTTGACACTTATGGTCTTTCAGAAGAAAATGGAATCATTAATATTATCGTCATCATTTACAATTTTAATAAAATTAATCAAATGTTGTGAAAGTCTGAATCATCCAATCCCAAGTGGGGGAGGGGAAGCACAAATTAATTTGCAGGGAGAAAAGAAGTTTTGTTCCCTTCTTTGATTAATGAAATGTTTTTGACATGTCAGTGTGGGGCAGAAAATGGTTAGCATTCAAGTCTGGCTGACAATGTACTTGTGTCCTTGGACCTAAAAAAAACAAAAAAACAAGTTAAATTTAGTTATTAGTAAATAAAAACTGAAATATTTTCATCTATTTCCTTTTTACTTTAAGTCAAATATATTTCTAAATATATTTTAAAATAAATAAGGTATAAATTCCCCAGTAAAAAAAAAAAATGTTCTTGAACATTATATCTTTTTATTTATAAATTAAATACACTTTTTTTTTTCTTTTTTTTTTTCTCAAGCATTAATCACCAGTTTTTAAAAAATTGCCAAAAATCAGGTAATTTAGCCAATTCAAATGAAATTTTCATCACTTATACTTATTATAAAACCCAGGTTGTGTGTGTGTGTACGTTTATACATGGGATCGGATTTCCTACATTTTTCAACTGATTTCAACAAAACTTCACTTTTTTTTTTCTTTTTTTTGGGGGGGGGTAGGTAGTGTTTCTTATTGTCTTGCACACTTTTTTCTTCATTTTTACATTCAGAATGCTTTAAAAATTACATTTACAAGACAATTGTTTATAATAAAATTCTATTCAATCAGTAGACTCATAACGATTGAAAACAATGTTTTTGTTTGGGTTTGACCAATTCATTAAAAAAAAAAAAAAAAAACTAATTAAGACATACGTGTCTGTCAACCTTAAACAATAATCTTTGTCAACTTTATTTTTCAGTCTTTATGATGGTCGATACGATCTATCTCTTACTGTTACATCCCCGGGCTCTACTGCTAGTTTATTAATATATTTATTTTCTAAGTGTAGCTTAGATGTGACATAAGGCTGAAAATATGGGTTACCCAGTCAGGATCGAACTTACTACTCAGTCATGGTTGATCTCTAACAAGACATGCTTGCTAACAATTACAGTACATTGAAATGCCCACTTATTTATTAATATATACTGAATAGATTATTAGAAAACTTTGTAAATATTTAGGGGGTGTCTGTTTCACACTCTCCTCCTTTTTGATATCTTGTGTGTACTTTTTAATTGGGGGGGGGGAGAAATTTTCTTTTAGTTACATAAAGAAACATCTCTGACGGTATTTATTTCATTAAAAGAAATTATGCAATATCAAGTGTGAACATACAGAAAGTTTGTCCTCGAACCTTACCAAAAATAATTCAATAAAACCTGGAAAATAACTTTTCTGAGAGTCAGTACATAATTTAATAAAAAAATACATTATTTTCTTTCAGATGAGACAGAACAAAAATCTGCACTTGTGGTTTATTTTTAAAACTAACTTAATACATTCCATTGCTGCTCATAAGTTGTTTTTTATTAAATAAAGACATGTTCGAAGAACCGAAACTTGTAAAGTTTAATACCATTTTCAAGTGGTGAACCTTTTTAAATAATTTTTAGTTTTCATTTTAGCAACTGTTAGATTATTTTTTTTTTTTTTTTTTGTATGGATGTTCAGAAGTGAAATAATTCTGAATTACTGCCTTTTGAATACTTTTCCCTATCGAAAGAGTAATAATAATTCAGTAACTTGTAAATTCAGAATAATAAAAAACACACATTGGGTACAATTAAATATTTTATGGTATCAAATAGGTAATAAAATAATCAGAAAATAAAAGCAATGAAATAAACTCTAAAAGTATCCATTTTAACTAAAAAAAAAAAAAAAAAAAATGAAAGCTTTTTATCATGGTTATAAAAAATAAAATTATTTATTCTCTAAGTTTTATAGAATAAATTATATTCTTGCTTATATAAGGTTAAATATAATTTATTTTTAAACATAACTACCAATGTCTTGGTTATTGCACTGTGGGTGTTCCGTATTTCTTTAAAAAAAAAACTTTTTTGTGCCCTTTCTAAGATGAATTGCGATTGATATTTATAGTTAACCTCTGACCTGACAGGCTCCCATACGTAAATAAATGTTATTTTTGTTTTAAGCAAAAAAGTAAGCATTACATTTACAAAATCCAGCTAATTAATACTTAAATTTTCTAAATTACTTTGAAACACATCCTTCCAATAAATATTGAATTTTAAACAGATTTTCAAATTTTTTGTTTAAATTTTCGTCTAAAATGGCATTTCAATGAATCACCTTACATTTTAATTCATTTTATAAAATTTCAAAGTATTTTAAATCTAAAAAATATTCAGATTTATGGAAGTGTGTAAGGCAGAAATCTTTTCACCATCTTGTCATAGAAATTGTTTCAATCCAGAAAAAAACATGAACAGCTTTTCTTTTCTTAAAAAAATTTTCTGAAATCTTTCCTAAAAAAATTTTTTTTAATAATTATAGATACCGTCAAAGATTTGCTAAAAACTTAGCATACATAATGAAAAATGGCCCAAACTTGATTTAAAAGAAAAAAGTTTTCTTGTCAAAATATTTCATTATTAAGAGGAAAGACCAAAGGATTTTTGAATTTTATTTATTACATTATAACCTTCAAAATTTTACTTAAAAGTTTTTTTTGTGTTTTGTTTTTTGCATAAACTAGTGGCCAATAAATTAATATGGGGAATTTGAGCTTCTTTTTGCAATTTGGAAATTCTTGCAGAAATCAAACAATTGTTGGATTTTAATTAAACTTTCAGGGTTTATTTACAAATGAACAATTTTTTTGCAAATATGGACATCCATACACAATATTACCCCAAAATAAAATTGGTAACTATAGTAAATTTAAAATTTATTGGTAATTTTTTAACATTACCTCAAGAAGCATTTTTGTAAGTAAAACTATCAAGTTAAAGTACCTAAAATTAAGTAACCTATTAGATTGCTTACAAAATATTCTTAAATTTTTAAGATTACTGAGTAGTTAACAAAGTATATGAAAAAAAAAAAAGAAAAGCTGTTCATGTTGTATTCAAGTCACTTTACAGTTATATGCCCTTTACTTAAAAATATCAAATATCAGTTTATCAATAAATAATAAAAACACCCAATTCTTGTGTTAAAAAAAATGCTTAATAAAGAGGAGTATGTAGTGTTCACAGATTTGTCAATGTGGCTAATTTTAGTGATTTCGACAAATTAATTCCAATCAATTTAATTTCTGTTTGTAATGCAGCAAAGTATTTTAATTATTAAAAATATTAAATTTAATCTATTAGCTTGGAACTAAAAATAAAATAAATAATAAAAAAAATAATACAGAAAAATTTTTCATCTTTAAAATGCATTTTAAACCTCAGGTATTACTGCTTTTTTTTTTTTTTTTTTTTTTTTTGTGGTACCTAAATTGAAATCTTACAGTTTACCAAACTTTTGCCAATTTTTTTGTTTTATCAAAGTATAGTTGCCTCAAAATGCTATCCCATGTTATCTAAAGGCAAGTTATTTATTCATTTTTTATGTAAACAACACTGATAAGATAAATTCTCCACTTCTGTATAGTAGATACAAATAACTTTAATCAAAATCACTAAAATTAAAATTTAAATCACTTAATTTTTTTTTCAGTCA
>OZ010579.1:12529873-12619873 GCA_963932145.1 Acanthosepion lycidas
TGTGAGCGTGAGCATGCACCATTGTCGTTTGCTTCTACTGGAAAGGCAAGGGAAATAAACAAAGTGTAGGATGAAACCAAGAAAAGAAAAGGGTTGGAGGTCTGGGTGTGTTGTTATACACTTGTATGGGCGTGTGTTCTGTTCTGAAACCTATTTTCCTCTTTTTTTCCGATTTTCAATTTAATGTATTCAGGGTTGTGGTCTTGTGGAGGGGCAAAAGCAAAAATCACCTTTAGGGCTTTGGGTGAGGGAGAAGCTTTTTAGAAATGTCTTAACATTTTAAAGTCATTTCCCTTCCACTAATAATTCAACGGACGCTGGATTCTCAATGACAGTTTACATGTAATCGATTCTTTTGCTGGCATAATTATTTAGCTTACAAATGCTCATTTTTTTTTTTTTTTTTTTTTTACTTTATTAGCTATTATTTACTTGAGAGAAATAATCTTTTGATTATATCTTATTATTCGTGTGGTAAATTTGCTTAAAAAAAATATTGGATTTATGATTTATGCATAATCTTCAAGATTCAAACTGTTTATCTATGCTTTGTACAAAGTATTCCAAAAAAATTGTCCAAACTTTAACTAAAGTCAATTTCTAAAGAATAGAATGAAACTAGAAAATAAAACAAAAATAATCTTTTAACAGACTTGAATTTGTATATTTTGCTCCAGGTATATAAGTCATCTGAAATGTTAACCATTAAATCTGCATTAGTTAAATGGGGTGTTTTGTACTCCCCTCCCCCCAAAAAGTACTTGTAATTCTTTTTCTTTTGCTCTCTCCCACTACTCTTTTGACTCAGGATGTGTAGCATGTGGTGTGGTGCAGTTGTAGCTCAGTTGTGGTGGGGGGTAAACACCAGGGGATTATCCATTTTCAGAAATCTGAGGTGACTAAAACAGGGTTATTTGTCATGATAGTAGATTAGTATACTTTTTCTTTTTCTTTTTTTAGGTTGGCAGATGCAAAATATAATACGGGCATATTATTTCTCACATATTTCAAATTACATACTTTTTAAGTTTTATTTTTACCTTATGAAGGACATTCTCTAAATTAAGTTGCTAGTTGTTTTTTTATAAGCAGAAGTTTTAAAAGTATTATTACTAAAATCAACGAGAACATCTAAGAAAGGAATTTTTTTTTTTTTTTTTTTTTTTTTTTTTTTCCACTAAGTTCATAAGTAAAATTTAGGATGGAATTTTGTTGAAATGTAGCTTTCAGATTTTCTATTTCTTTCTTGTTTTCAGCTAAAATAAATATTAGGTTGGTGCAAAAATAATGACGTAATAATGTCGTTTTTTGACGTTAAAAAATGTCAAAAAACGACATTATTACGTCATTATTTTTACACCAAGCTAATATCTTGTCTACATAAATAACATATTTTAAGTTTGAGGAATGAAAAATATCAATCCTGCATTTTGATAAGTGATGATTAGTCCAGTTTTGTTAACTAGAAATGTTTTGTTTTTCTTCTTTGAACTGTGCTTTACTTCAGTACAAACCAAATTAAATTACTTTGGCTTATCAACAAGAGAACGCCAATTTTTTATATAAATTAATACTTATTGCCCACCTTAATCAAAGATGGCTTGAATTTAGTATATTAGGGGTAACTGAATTGGCCATTAGTCCTCATTATGGACTTCTGTGACATGAAGGTAGGCTTTCAATCTCAAAACTATGCCAGAACTAAAGGTTTATGAAGCATTGGTCTGCTTGTAATAATAAAATATATAAATTTCAAATGATTCCTGAATCTTTTGAATACATCTTTAAAGTCTCTACAACAGTCCTCCAAAAACTTGTTTCTTGATTTTTGTTTTTTTGGTAGATTCATTAAGAAACCTGTATAGTAAGGAAATATTTGAATAGAATTATAGGTTAGAATGTCTAAACAACTTTCTCTGTCTTGTCCTAGCAAAAAGGGTTGAGGTGAAATGGGAGTCGTTATTTGTTCATCTTGACTCCAATCGGATCTGACCCACATAAATACAATGGTATTCCAATAACCTCAGGTGAATTCATGAACTTGACATGTTTTCAATTGCCGTTGTCAAAATGCGGGATTGGCTTTTCTTCTCTGTAGTACAGTTGAAATTAGTATCTTTCTTTCTTTTTCTTTTTCTTTCTCTTTTCTTTCTCTTTTCTTTCTCTCTTTTTTCTCTCTCTCTTTTTCTCTCTCTCTCTTTTTCTCTCTCTCTCTTTTTCTCTCTCTCTTTTTCTCTCTCTCTCTCTTTTTCTCTCTCTCTCTCTTTTTCTCTCTCTCTCTCTCTTTATTTTCTCTCTTTTTATTTTCTCTCTTTTTATTTTCTCTCTTTTTATTTTCTCTCTTTTTATTTTCTCTCTTTTTATTTTCTCTCTTTTTATTTTCTCTCTTTTTATTTTCTCTCTCTCTCCTCTTTTCTTTGTTTTTTCTCTTTTCTCTTTCTTTTTCCTACTTTTTCTTTTTCCTCTTTCTTTCACTTCTAATTTTAAACTAAATCATTAATAAAATCTATGCGCAACTGTACTTTTAAAAAACATAACTGATGTTTTTGCTCTATTAAGACTCATATTTGAAACTTTGTTTTTTGCCAGGTTCAACAAACATTGCCTTTCTTGCTACTAAAGATCAATGTGCCATTGTACAATAAGTCAGTGTTGTGTAGCAAAATACCTAATGTGGGATAAAACTTACTACAGTATTAAACATTTAACTGACCACAAGACGGAGAATGGACACAATGACAGTCAAATTTCCATATTAATAAGAGGTTCTGAAAGAAACTTGTTAATAATCACATTCCAAAGAATATCGTATCAATTTTGCCTATCTGAACAAAAAACCCCTTTTAAGCATTAATGGAGAAGGGCAACACCCCAAAGTTTATTAAGAGAGACTTGTTTATTAATTTTGCATTTTTGACCCTTTAAAAGATTTTCCCAAATCCTTTTATTAAGTTCCCACCCACAAGAGTAGATTTTCTCATTGTAATCCTTTATGTTAAAAGAAAATATCCGACTAAATGAACACAAATCACCTCACCCCACCATGACCATTAGAATGGCAATGTGAAACTTTCTACTTTTTAAGGAGTTTACATTTACACTTTAATTTATAAATTTTTGAATTTATCTAGTGTTTCGTTACACATGAACCATTTAGAATTCTGCTTTAAAAGACAATTACGATAACCTACATCTGCATCCAGGGTAAGACGATAAACTACGTCCAACAGCAAGACCTCTGCTCAGGAGGTTTTGAGGAGTGTGGAACCACCTCTTAATTGCTGGTGTTCTCAGGTCCATCCTGACCCGGGGTGGTAGCACCTGTTAGGTTCCTAGCTATGGGTAAATAGTTAACCCCGAAACTGAGGTAAAAAGCATTGTAAAAGTATAAAAATAGGTTTTAATACTAGAGATACTTTGTAAAAAATTATTACCAGAAATAAATTTTTGGAGAAAAAAAACATTACCAACAATACATTTTTTAAAAAATAATATTACCAGAAATAGATTTTTGACAAAACAAAATATTACCAGTAAAAAAGTTGTCGACATTGAGGTTGGTATGCCGTAAAACACAACAAACGAAACCGAAAAGACAATTGTAACCAACAAATAGCTTCCAATTTATGTCCTATATAAGCTGAATCTGAATGAAAGGTTCAAATGTTGTAAACCATGAGTTGTCTCCACTTACTTTTGAGCAATTGAGCAGACAGCTTGCAGAAATTAGAATCTGTAAGTACAATTCAAATTCTAGCTTAATGTGTTCACTTTCAGACAACTATCCTCAGGAAAACTGGGGATAGAGCTGGTTCTCTTGGGTAGCAGCCAGTCTAAGAGAAGGCCAACTCTGAATACCAAATGATGGATGGAGGTCAATGGTGAAATATTTTCTCCCAAATGTCATAGCAATTCACAGATAATAAAGAAAATGTATTTGTTTAAAGCAAATGATTGCTTATGATCAAAAGCGATATGGCATTTTTTTTTAAGAAAAAAATAGTTAAATTATCTTTGATTAATTATGGAAATTGATGTCGTTCATTAAGAGAAATTGATATCTTGTATTTTGTAGGTTATGATGTTGAACCTATTTACCTAAAAATGAATCGCTTACTTTCCCCTATTTAAAAAATTAAAAGCAATAAGTCTAGGACATAAATCTTTGGGAGCTGTATAATTTTAAACTGAAGACCGTAATATGCATATGTAGAGATCGTTCACCACTCAAAATTTTCATTTAATTAACCTGTGCCACTTAGTAGATATCCTACTCAGTACCAATGCAATAACTTTAGTCTTGTGACTCAGGTTTCTTTTCCTTATAAAGCATCCCCACCATTGAACTAAACGAGGTTTGGTGTGTTAAAATTAATTTTTTTTTTTTTTTTTTTTTTAAATAAAGAGAGAGATAGAGAAAATGATTGGAAACTACAAAAAAAAACTACTAAAACCAATTTTCTGAATTGAGGTTCAATTTATTGGTTCAAATCAATTATAAATAGAAATTTTTTTTTTTTTTTTTTTTAACAAATTTTCTAAATCTTAGTTTTCTACAAAAGGAGTTTTGAAAAGTTCTTGAATTTCATTCATAATTTCTGATGTGCATTCAGGTTTTAAAAAGTGAGTCAAACTGAAAGGGAGTCACTACCTTTCTCTTAATAATAACTTGTCATAGCATATTGTTGATTATAATGCCAAACTGTCTTCACCAACTATTTATAAACATTTGATATTATAATATAACCATCATACACTAGAAAACACTTGGCAGATTCTTTTGACGAATCTCTCACTGTGAATATCTTTAATGATTAGTCATATTCCTGCAAACAATTGCTATTTTAGTTTTTTTTTTTTTTTTTTTTTTTTTTTTTAGTATTTAAAAAAAAAAAAAATTCTTAAATTACTTTAAATAAAATTTTCAGTTTCTCTCTTTTTCTTTCTCTCTTTTTCTTTCTCTCTTTTTCTTTCTCTCTTTTTCTTTCTCTCTTTTTCTTTCTCTCTTTTTCTTTCTCTCTTTTTCTTTCTCTCTTTTTCTTTCTCTCTTTTTCTTTCTCTCTTTTTCTTTCTCTCTTTTTCTTTTCTCTCAGGTTAAAAAAAAAGCAAAAGAAACAGTTGAATTTTCTTCACTTGCTTGGTTAGAAGGGACATCTGACATTCCAGCTGCAACCCACAATGTGGGATGGTAGGAGAGGTTGCCATCTATCATGTCTCACCTGTCACAAACTGGCAGAACGACTGTAGGCCCCCGGAAATACTACCCATACCCCTTCCCTTAGAACTTTTCACTGACCAAATCCTAGCCTCCCCAATTTCCTCCAGTCTTAAACTTTGCTGCCTCAATCAGTTTTGCTTTCTTGCTTGAAATGTAACCCCAGAAAGAATTGAAAGAAGTCTAATTTAATTTTATAAATTAAAATTTTCAAGGGAAACTACATTGCATTTTTAATTTTTCTAATGAGCTTTTTTGTCCGTTTGTACATTTGATGATTTTAAGTTCTTTAAATATTTAAAAATAATTTGCTTCTTAAATAGGGGCAAGATCTTCACAAAAACAGTTTTCAAGAAATTCAGAGACTTTATGGTTAAGGATTTTCTTTTTAGTGTTTTTTTTTTTCTTTTTTTTTTTTTTTTATCAAATGCTGAAACCATCTGTTTTACTATATAAAACAACATACCTTTTCTACCTATATCTATGATACATATATGAAAGAGACATATGAATTCATAAAATGTATTTTGAATTACTGAAATACAATAATAATACATCCTTTGTACAAGACATATCAAGGAATGTGTCTTGATCAATTGAATGGAAAATTATTTAAAAGAGCCTATAGTTACAAAACAAGTTGAAAATTTTGCAAACTTTGACAAGAATAACAGCAGGCAATTGCTTTGTTTGGAAATCAGTGTATATTGTTATGTTTAAAAAAAAAACAGAAATCAAGGCAAAGTGTAGATGTCCACGTAAGTACCTCCTAACCTGGTATGACCCTGGGTCAGGGTATGAAAGCTGGAGAATATCTACACGCATATGGGTAATTTATGCCTTTGTGCTATCGGATGCAGTATTATGCAAATTCCTGTCTATCCAAATAGCTGTACAGTATACCTCTTTTCTTCTATCTCTTTATCCCATCTTCTAGTCAAATAAATTTTAAAAAAAATAAAAGAATGATAAAAGTAACACTATACTTATTAAGTAAACATGTACAGCCATAAACAGCTGAACAAGAAAGAACTAAACATCTTCTAAATGTAAAGAATGGAAAAGATGCATATACAGTATGTTTGGGTTTTATAATACGATATTAATAAGTGGATGTTACATGCATTAATAGTTAAGTAAAACATCAGTTTTATCAAAATCATGTTTATTTTAAATACAGCTGTACTTTTTGACAACAGTAAATGACTATATAATTTGGTCATTGACGTAACCAGAGCCAGCAGAACATATACTAATTTTATATCCCATATATGATACGACCCCCTTAAAATTAGCTTCAAAATTAGGTCTTCAAAAGTTGCATGATATACGAGTTTATACAATAAGTATAAATTGGACTGTTTTATTGTTTTTTCTGGATTGTGGAAATTTCAAAAGATACATGAATGGTGGAAGCTTCCAATAGTGATGGTGCTCTCTTTTTCTAAGAGCAGTCTGGAACTAATCTGTAATTTGTCTACCCTCTCCACCCCACCAATGCCCAATCTATTGAAGTCCCCTGTTCTCTCTCTTCTTACCCCCTCCCGGCCAATGCCTAACAGCTGTTCTTTTCCTTTCTACTTGTGTTCCTTACCTGACCTTACCTACAGCCAATTCTATCACTGGCAATTGTCAGGATTTTCTTACCACTATATAAATAACCCTTGGGATTAGTCCCCATGCTGTTCTTTTCCCCTCCACCCAAGACCCTTCCTGGCAGGCACACCCTGATTTAACATACACACAGTTCAAGGGTGTACAGCTGCTTTGAGTAATAATCCTTTTTGCCCTGGTTAAGTTTTTCCTCACTCCATGTTTGAATCTTTTATGGTTTTTTTGTTTCCATGTCATGTCATTTCAAGAAGTTAAGCAATGTCAAGTCTGCTCAGTACCTAGATGGGTGACCACTTGGGTATGCCAGGTGCTGTAAGCTTGGATGTGTGGGTGGTGTAATGGATAATGGCTCGGAAGAGTCCCAATTCCAGTCGGGTTAGTTATATTCACATATGTACAAATACTCTTGTATCCATCTTCCAGCTCCTCCCTGCTATGGGTTAATTAGTAAGACTTGTATCACTAAATCATTATAATCTAAAAAAATATTTTCTGTCTTTAAATAACCTACAATGATTTGATAAGCCATAAAAAAAGAAAGTCAATCCAAAAGTAGAAATCAGTGTGTGTGTACACTCCCCACCCCAGTGCCAAACTGATTACTAACTTACTTTTCTGAAAATTAACAAGACCCCTTTCTATAGTTGTTCAATAGTTGTGATGTTTCTTTACAATGATGTTCATGCTGTACAATGCCCGAAAGCCACTCGAGGTAGAGGGTGACAGAGTAGAAGTCACGGCCCCAAGCAAGATGATAATGCCACCAAGATGCAAGGGGTCACTGGAAGTGAAAGAGAAGGAAAAGACTTTAGAAAGAACCAGAAACTGCATCCTAAACAGGAAGCAAGGGATAAAACTCTACTCCTGTTCAAAAAAAAATCAGAAATGTCTGAATCAGGCATTTTCAAAGAATTTAAGAGTTCACTTATTATAGCAATCTTGTGCCACACTTATTTGTATTTGTTTACTAATGTTACTTCCCATTCCATGCCTGCTCACCCCCATGTTGAACGCAAAGGATTGTTGATGGGAAGAGGTTTTTATTTCAGGATATTTTGTAGCATCTGATTTTTTTTTCAGTCTGCTGTTTAGGCTTGTCTAAGTCTGTATGACACAGGCTAGTTGCTTAGTGGATTTAAAGCATTGGTTTGTGAATTTGGTGGCATGCTAATTGTGAGTTCAATTCCTGAGCCAGTTAGTACAGACTCTGACTCCTTGGAAACGACTTGAAAAATAACTGAGCAACAAGAGATATCCCTACATCTGGACAATGGAACGAGAACAAGCTAGTCTCCCATAGATTAAATGAAGTTTTTAGTTTTAAATTCTCTGATGATGGCTCGATGGCACAATGATTGAAACATTCTGATAACCAAGATGTGAACTTTAACCTGAATGTAAATACTCTTAAAACTTTTTTTTTCTTTTTTTTTTTTTCTTTTTTTTTTTTAATTCCTGTCTTTGAATGACTTAACTTTTTCCATTTTTTCCTTTAAGATTGATTTGTTTTTTAATTTCTTTCTTCCTTTTTGCTATCGCTAAAAATTATTATTTTCATTATCAAATGTTTTAATTAAAACAGAAAACACTCCTTGTGGAGTATTAAAAGTTATTAACAACACTTACTGTTTTTATGTCAAGGAGGAATGTAGAATTTGAAAATCTGAGAAAAATTTGCCATTATTTTAAAGAATTTCCTATTGTTTAGAATTATAATTTAAGGGGGAAAAAAAGACCCAAATGTTTTTTATATTATTTTCTCTTTCTTAAGTTACCTCCCTTCCCTCAAAGATTCAGTTTTTAATCAATATTTTTATGGCTTTTTGTCATTTTTTTTTTTTTTCTTTTTATTATTTATTGCCCACAATCCAGTTTCTTCTTACCTAAAGGCAATTTCACTGCTGTGAATAGACTTTCTTTACCTACCCAAATCCACTCTTGTTTACAAGGCAATAGCAGATGGTCATAGGTATAATAAAAATAAAAAATACCCCACACATACACATACCTCTTTTGTGCCAACTTGCTTCTAATTCTCTTAATGGCTCTGTTTAGGAGAAAGAGTAGCAAGTTATACTACCTGAACTACCACCTCCTCTTCCAGATCTAAAACTTTATATTCTCTCTCTCCCATTAGAATGAGTATTTTTTTTGTTTTTCTTTTCTTTTTTTTAGCGCCCACATTGAGCCTCACTTCTCACACCTTTTGATAAATCTCCAATTCCAGGAAAATTAAGTGCTAAGCAACTTGACAAGACCATTGGATGCAACATACTCTTGACAGGGGCAATGCACTCTTGATGAAAGTTAATTGAGATATAAAGTGAAGTATCAAAACAACCAAGTAACCATTGGTTTATAGCAGATGGCTTCATATTAATCACTTGAATACTTGGTTTAACACAGAATATTCTTTTGTTCTGAGATATATATATATATATATATATATATATAATGGCTATGCTTGTATCCAAGTATGCCAGTCAACTAGAGCAGCTAACCACTCCCTGTTGTAGACACCTGCTCAGGCACATTTTGTTTGTTCAATGCCCATAAAGTCCACCTGTGATTTATACTGCAGTTATATTTAGTGAACTTTAGAATTTCTGGGAGAGAGCACATCATCTGGCCTGTACCTTCAAACCCTCAGTCACAATGAATTGTGACTTTGTGCTAGTACAACCATCAACAATTCCATCAACCCAATTTCACACACAACTTCCACATGGCTTCAGTCAACTTGTATTGTTTTCAAGCCTTTTCCAATGGTGGGACATGCTGGGATCGCTTCCTTAAGCCAGTAGCATCAAGAAGCCAACTTCTGAGAAATCGACCCTGGTGAGATTTGAATCCAGAACTTCAGTCAGAAAGTGAACGTCCTAATCACTCAGCCTGGTGAGATTTGAATTCAGAATTTCAGTCAGAAAGTGAACATCCTAATCACTCAGCCAGGCACACGCGTGTGTGTGTGTGTGTGTGTGTGTGAGTGAGACAGAGAGAGAAGAAATAGCTATGTAGCAAATCTGGTCAGAATTTACATTCAGATAATTACTAGGTTCTTTGAAAATTTAATTCTTTGTATTTCATCTTATTTGGGGAACATTAAATTGTGAAGTGGTACGTATGTTCTCGGCTATTTGTGACCCATACGAGTTCATTAAGGATAAGTTACAGAATATCAAGATCTTTAAAGACATACACTGTAATTGCCACCTTCTCACCCCTCGTGTGTACAATTTGTTGTGCCATTAAAGTATTGATTAGGAAGCAGTCTGCAATAACATTCAGGTATCTGGCCCGACTATTTGGGTGGCAGTGGGATCTTTGTAGAACACAAATTTGACAGAAAATGTAATTCCAGAGATATTCTATATTTGTTTCTTAGGAGCTTCTTATTAAGATTATATCTTGGAAAGGAATATTATTTTTCTTGTTTCCTCTTCTAAGTCCAATGTACAGGTGATTGGGAGTCGGGGGCTATGCTGATGACATAAGTATTCAGAGTTGGGAAAAGGATGATCTTAGATAAAAATGTCAACATCCTCTGTCACCAAGTATTCCAAGAAGTAAGACAAGATTAAACTTTCCAAAACAAAAACTATGATCTGGAATTGGTATGAAAGTAGTGATACTGTAGTGAGGTGTGAAACGGGCGACAGGTCAGAAATAAAAATGTGAAGGATTGTCAATCAGATGTAGCGGACCCCACCACATTTATTTAACTTTGATTAGGAATGACGTGGAAAAGGACAAGCAAAGATGCTGGAGGTCACCATCAAATGTGGCGGTCACATGCAATTTATATTTGACGTAAAATAGCACATAGCAAAAATACAAGACATAACGTAATGGTTCAAAACATAACATTTGAATTTATTTGTTTTGATGTACATGTAAATAAGCTAAACGTTTTATAGAGTTATGTCTCTTAGATTTGGGAAATATTTGTACTGGAGCTCACGAAGTTGAATTGATTATTAAACTGTAGTTTTAGAAGAATAAAGTTCCTGTTGCATGTTAGGAAATGTGAGTTGGAAAGGTTGGTAGAGTTCAGAAGAGTTAAGAGTTTGTACTTGCATGAATGTTCGTAATGTTCTTTAACGACTGACCGCAAGGTCAAGACGAGCTGCTCTTGAAGATTACATCTTGGCAGCAAGGAAAAAGATGAATGAAGAGAAAACAGAGAGAAGGCTTACTCATGTTTTGTTTATATAAGGTGGTGTATCATTATTCCTCGCATACAGGCTATTTGATTTTTGGAATTGGTCAGTCAGCAAGCTAGTTTTGTGGAGATTAGCCAGTGAATGCTTGCTATATGATCTGTATGTGTGTGATGGTGATGATAATCACCACAATAGCACTTTTTTTTAATCATTTCATCCTAAGCAAGGAAATAAAGCCACTAAGATGCAAAGGGTTACTGAGTGTAAAAGAATATGAGAAAAAGAAAAACTTTATTGAAGAGAGAAAATACTAAAGGAACAGGAATTAAGACAGAAGATAATAATTGCCATTTGCATTTAATGTTGCGAAGATCAAAATTGAATGGAAAGCAAGAAGCCAGAAAAGCATTCTACGAGCTATGCTAAATCCATCATAAACATTGAAGATTTGGAATTAGTAAATGCTAAACACTTCATTGTACAGATCAGCTATGTTAAATGTAGTATATGAGAGAAGGAAATTGAACATAGGCAGTGTTAGAGATACTTTTGCCTAATACTGCAAATTGCTACAAAACCAAATCATTTAACTAAAAACTATAGACATGTTCTTAAATAGCCTTGTCAGATTGAGGCTTTGATTTAGATGTCATACATGGTGTCAAACTCAATGAGAAATATCTAAACTGTTAGCCGTGTACAATCACTTTCTCAGATCAATAATTAAAGATGACTTTGGACGACTGAAGCCTGTAGGTCTTGGAGAAAGCCATTCTTCTCCAAACTTTATGAATTAGCACAAAGAAAGAATTGTACCAAATAACAGAAACCACCTCAGGACTTTCAACAGTAGCAACAACTAAAATGGACAGCACATATAACACAACAGGCACTTCACTGTGATGCAATGTTTCACAAGATTTTCTCATTAGATCAGTTACAACTGAGTAGAGTTCCATCCTCACTCTTTGCTCTATACTAGCGGCCTTGTGCCACATCTAAGCTATGTTTAGGAAATTACTATAACATGAAGAGAAAATAATGGCAGTCACAATCAAAATGTTGACGCTAAACATTACCTCAAACAAAAGTTAAGGGGATTTCCCCACAACAACAAAAAAAAAAAAACTGTAATGGAAAGATAAGTTACTGAACTTAAGATACCGATTTTCCTTAAAAATTGTTTAAAAAAAAAAAAGATGTTATAAATTTCAATATCAGAGGTATCATTGGCTATTCAATCAATGAATGCAGACCCTTTCATTATAAGGAAACGGTTAATATATACTCTTATGCCCAAGAGTTTCTGCCTTTTCTCACAAATTAACCAAATATCTCAAGTTGGAATAATCGAGAGACTGGTGCTGTTTTACATATGAATACATTTTAATTTTGGCATCATTGCTCCATCAGATTTTGGTTTTGTGCATCTCTCTTCTTCCTTGACCTCCTTCCTTACAATTTGGGGCCATGGATGTAGGGTGTTGTCTGTCTGCTTAGTTGAAACCTAATCTGATTGGCCCATAATTTACTCTTACACAGGATTATGCTTCCCCTGCTATTTTTTTCAATTTTCTTGTTTTTTTACTGTATTCAATAAATGGAATTTCCTGATAGGTTTGCTCATCAAAGATATTCCCTATATATTTAGTTTATTTTACTTGTAATTTTGTGTTTAGCTTTTTAATTATGTCCTTTTGTTTAATTACTATAATCTTTTAAAGTTGTTGAATTTCTTTACCTCAGATTCAAACCAAAATAAGTTAAATCTGTTTTTGGGTTTTATGACTCTCTAGAAACAAATTGTAATTGACAGTTATTGACTAGTTTTCAATTTTCTCATTGATTCTGAATTGTTCAATAAGCATAAATGTGATTTGACATTTGAAAACACAAAAAAATGAAATTTATATAAGTACTTTCAAATGTAATTTTTTTTTTCTAAAATTACATATATCAATTAATGATTAGTAGGGATAATTCTAAGGAAGATATAAATCTAAAGAGAGCTCAGTGTAAGTAAGAGAGCAAATATAATAATGAATAAAGAATCCTTAAAAATTCATCAGGTAAAGTTATAATTTATTTCGTGGTGCTCACATCTATCTCTTCAGACCAGTTTTACATTAATAAATGATTAATAGAGATAATAGTTTATTAAAACTGGTCTGTAGAGATGGATGTGAGCACCACAAAATAAATTATAACCTGACCTTAAGGATTCTGTATTCATTACACACACACACACACATATATATATATATATATATATATATATATATTGAGCAGGACATATGCATTTTATACACATTATAATTAGACTTCATATATCTGTGTTTTTTTTGTTTGTTTTTTTTTTTTTTTTTTTTTTGTTTGTTTTTTTTTAGCATATATTAAACATAAGTATATCTTCCAAAATAACTTAAGGTATACAGATAACCATGGTGATATCAGATATAGAAAGCAAAGGGAAGGAATCCTAGAGAAGGTAATAAAAGAAAGCAAGAAGAAAGGACTAAACATCAATTAAAAAAAAAAAAAAAAAACAAATGTACAGTTGTCAGCCAGTGGAACAGCACAAAATACAAACTGAATTGGGAAAAGGTCAAAATGAAGGAAACATGAAAATTTAAGTATTTGGGAAATGTTTTAATAAAGAGGATGTGCAGTGTCGTGTAATGAGAAATTAGAACTGAGTTTGAATTTCAATCAAGTTCATTACGTTCCCTTATTCACAAATACTCTTGGGAAAGGGTATGAATCTATATCTTCTCTCCTTCCCCCCCCCCCCAGCATTTGAATAGCTGGACAGAAGGAGCCCTATAGCCTTGGTTGGTAACCAGTCTACTATAAAAAGAAAAGTCTGCCTAGTCAATCAGGAATCAAGAAATATGATTATCCAAGCACATATCGCACTTGACTGACTTTATAACGGAGGATGGTAAATGCAATAGTAAAAAATACCTTCTAAAAGCTAAGCAAAGTATTAAAGAACAGAAAAATTTTGTTAGAATCAAAGACAGCTGAACTGCTATGCAATATCCATCCTCCTCTATGGCACAATCCCCTCACAGATGAAGAACAGGCTTGATGTAACTGAAGGATGCTGAGAATACCATGGACAGAACATTGAAGCAATGATGAAGTCTTAAGGAAAAAGGAAACAAAAGTGAAACTTATAATCAGAAAGAAACTGTTGAAATTTCTAAGACGCACAATGAGGAAAAGGCTTAGAGAAATTGACACTCACAAGGCATATTGAATGCAAGACAAAGGGAAATAATGAGTGATCTATTTCACAAGATTTTGGCAGGACAGAAATGAGAGGGATAGTAAAAAAAAAAAAAAAAAAAAGCAACCAAACATTGCTAAGAGCTACAAAGGAAAGGAAGTTGTGAGGAGCCATGATCATCCACAGCACATACAAGTAGTGATATATATATATATATATATATATATATATACACACACACACACAATCCATAACTCTTTATCTATGATTACAATCTTACTCCCCCTACTAATGATAATAGATCAGCCTAGTGCTTCTATACCAATCAAAATTTTAAATTTCAGTTTATTTTCATAAAAAGTTTTGCACAGTGAGAAATAAGAGATCTGTTTTTTGCTAATAATTTCCACCAGGAAATACACCTTCTACAAAAACATCTGTCAGTGAGTAATTCCCATTCCTCAGTCCATTGATAAAGGACACAGGTGTGTCCGAAAATTCTGAACTTAAAACATTTCTCTCTGTGCTTCATTTCTGTCATATGGTTAATAATTAATTCTTAATTGTTTTTTGTTTTTTGTTTTTTGTTTTTTTTGTACTGATTATATTGGTACCCTTTTGTTTGTCCTTGGTTTTAACTAACCTATCTATTTTACATATTATAAGCACACATGCACCCTTTCTAATATATATATATATATATATATATATATATATATATATATATATCGTTTATTTTCTGTTTGCTACTATCCACACTTAATTTTTCACCCTCTTCTTGAGAAAAAAAAAGCAGGACTTATTTTTATTTATTTTTTGGGGAATGGGGAGTAGTTAGAGGCCAAACAGGTCAGTGGTT
The DNA here is from genome assembly GCA_963932145.1 of Acanthosepion lycidas. Lineage (NCBI taxonomy): Eukaryota > Metazoa > Mollusca > Cephalopoda > Sepiida > Sepiidae > Acanthosepion > Acanthosepion lycidas. The sequence goes on from OZ010579.1 coordinate 12,544,957, forward strand.
AGGGCTACAGGGATCATAACAATCATTATTTCACTATTGCCCTACTGCAGGGTATAGATAGGAAGAAAATTCTCTCCGTCGTGGGGAAGGGATTTCCTGTTTGTAATCTAACCTATTATTACTGCCAATTTAGAAGCATAACCATAATATCTTGATACCTTCCCCACCCAACAGCCTTTTCATAATTCCTGAATGACACCCCACACATGCATATGCATTTTTTTTCTGTTTATACATAAAACCCTCATAAATCAGAGGTGGGATGTGCAATTTTACTGAAGTTCTTTAAACAAGTTGTTTTACACTATAAATGTTGTTTTTTTTTTTTTGTTTTTTTTTTTTATCTTTTTTAAAAGGAAAAGTTCTTAGAATGTACATTGAGTCATCATCCTTGAAACTAGAATTAATTAAAGTCACTAGAGGGCGTGCCATTGGTTGACTTTAAAGTTACCACCATTCGTGATGAGGATCAGTCTTTTTTAGTAACATATGGGATTAGTTACAGATTGATAGAGTAAATTCAGTATTAAAATGTCTGCAGTAGTATTGAAAAGTGTAAATGCAAAGTTCTTTTATAACTGGTACATTATTTCTGCAAATGGGTCAATGATTCTGACTTGCTAAGTTAAGATTGTCGATAGAGACTAGCCCTCTCCATCTCGGCCTTGTGCTTCTTCTTTTTCTGCATCTTTTACAGAAATAAAAATTATCTTTTTTAGTAGCATATAGAACATGCAAGTGACAGGGCCTGAAGAGAGAAGATGAAGAATGTATTTGTTTTGACCATTCTTTGTTTTTCTTCTCATTTGCTTGTTTTTGGACTTCAATTATATATATATATATATATATATATATATATATATATAGGAAATATGAATAAATTGTAAACAAAGTCTACCTTTTTTACCTTACAATTCAGTTAGAATTGGAATTTGACAATGCTTTTTCTTAGATTTTAGTTGAACTGTGTTGCACCATATATGGCTTATCTTCCCATTGGCAAGATTAATTTGGATTTAATATAATTTTGTATTAATCTCCTGGTAGCATTTGTAACATCTTGTACAGATGTATTGGTATTTGGTTGGTATTTTGACATTTTGCATTTGTTGGTTATTGTTATTGACACCTTATATAAAGAATCTTTAATCAACAGTTGCATATTAATTTGCCAAGTAAATCTATAGATTTAAATTATTTACTGGTTTCTTAAAGAAGCTATTTATTTATCAACTATAAAAATGGTTTTATGTATGAAACTCACAAAGTATATAACTTGTTTGACATTTTGTTAAATTAACACTCCATTTTTTTCCCTTAGGACATGACATTGTCTAACATATATGTATCCATTTACATCCACTCCCGTTTAACATCTGTGCTGCAATTGACTGCCAATCTACAGGACATGACCCATTTGTGAAAATAATTTTAATTTTTTCTTCTTCCCTTAGTTTAAATTTAACATAGGTCATATTCAATTGGTTGATCCATGTAAAGCACACAAACCTTATAATCATCTGCTTTTTTCTTTCTTTTTTTTCCATAAAAAGAGGTTGTGCTTTACTTTTAAATCTAAATAAAATCATCCACTCTCCAGTAATTTACAATTGCCTGATGAGATACATATATATCCGTCAAAACGCAACTGTAATTGTGTAGCAATTTTGACATGTTTTTGATGTAATATCCTTTTTATATATATATATATATATATATATATATATATATACACACACTAGTAGTAATACCTGGCAAAAGTTCTCACGGGTTTCTTGTTCAAATTTTGCTTTCTTTTTCTCACTGAAATCAAACAACATTTCTGATATGTCTTCTCTGTTTTCCTCACAATCAAAATGGAATAGTCCATTATTTATGAGGTATTGGTAGAGTGTTCCTTCCTTCCTTCCTCTCCTCCTTTCATTCTTTCTTTCCTTTCTCATTGAAAATAATTGGATAATTGCTGTATCATTTTCCTAGGTATGCTACGAAGAACACTTTTCAGTACCCTAACTCATCTGAGATCATGAAACCAAATGTAAGATTCTTTGAATCTTACAGGATATAGTTTGTCTTTTATAGGAGATTTATGAATGGTATTATATAAATGAGAAGTATTTTCATACAAGTCTCACTTCTATATGCTACATCCTTTCAGGACGTAGACAATAATGGCTGTCCACAACTTCCTATCCCTTGTGGTCTTTATCAGTTTCCAGTTGTTTTTTTGTTGTCTTGTTTTCTTTGAGATGGTCTCATTTTTCTCTATTCTTCAATGAAAAAAATGATTTTGGCTAATGTTAATCTCAGAAGCCATTTTGGCCAAAGTTCTGAATTACTTTGTTCCGAACAGTTCAGTGTTTGCTGAATTACCCCCCCCCCCCACACACACATACTTTCCATGCCATCCCACTTGTAATGGTGTAGTAGAAAAGATCCGTTGACATTCTGTTTGTGTTAAATTCCAATTTTTTTGTCTGGATTGGGAAGCAAGCCAAAACCTCTTTGGTATTAACCTATTCAAAATTCTTTTCAGGCTAGCTTTTATTTGTTTACTAACCTTTCAAAGAATTTAACTTTAAAGATTGGAACCTGTCTCCTATCTCAACTGTTATTGGTAAGGATAAAACTATCACTTTGGAATTTCTATACTGCTGCCCAAATTTGATCAACTTTCAAATTGAATCGCCGACCCCCCCCCCCCACACACACACACTTTTTTTTTTTTTTTTTTTTTTTTTTTTTGTAATGTGTTTAATGATACTTTTGGAAATGTTGAAGTTGAAATATTTTGGATATGGGTAAAGAGGTCTGATTTGTATGGCAATGCTAATTATGTATTTTTTGTTGTTCTTTCAGAAACGGATGCTGGGGATTTGTGTCCTAAAGGAATTACATGTTGCACAAAATCCATGGAAAGCAAAATAAAAACTCTTAGTCAGAAGGAATATCACAGTTTAATGCAGAAAGCCATTGACCCAATTCGATCAACATTTACATCACGGACAAATAAATTTGATGGTGAGTTTTAAAAATTTTTTTCTTTTTTTGCATTTGCTTCACAGCTGAAAATATTTTTTTCATATGTGTGTGTGTATGTTCATATGGTTAGAATAAGACCCAATTCTGGTATAAAAAAAATGCATTGATAATAACAAAATTGCAATATGAACACTGGTTTAAAAAAAAAAAAAAAAAAAAAGAAATGATTGCTGAGACTTTAGGTTTATAAGTGCCAAAAATTCATACACAGATGTCCTCAAGGACACATGGACCACGACTAGACCCAAAGAGTTGTGAGTTCAATACCAGGCCACAGCAGTGGTGAAGCAAAAAACTTGGAGATTTGAGTTAAAGGGAAATAACTGAGACATCTGAAAGAGGCATGGCACATGGAACTAGAATAATCTACCCCATATAAAGAGTTTGATTCGATATCCCGATCACCTGAAAGAGGCCAGAAAATGCAATGGCTGAAATGTTGTGAATATGGCAATGAAGATGAGGATGACTGTCCAAATAATGTAAATAATGCAAGTAATCATAATACCTCATCTCGGAGACCCAAGTTCAAGTTTTAACTTCATCTTCCTGGCAAAATCAATTTGTCAGGAAGGTGACTTCTTGATGTCCTCATCCTGTGGAGGTGACCCCAGAATGTGGCACCTTTTGGAAAGTGCCTGAAAAACCATACCACAGGTTGAATCAAGCCTTGCGAGTGAAATTGGCTAGACTGAATTGTTTATTGATGATTGCGCTAGCATAAAGTTGCAAGTCACCATGACTAAGTGTTTATTGTTTGTATGTTTAACTATAGTTTTGTTTTCAACAAGGATAAACAAAAACTAAAAATTCTTGAAGCTTTATACATAAAACATTTGAAACCTAACCTGAACAAAATAAACTACGAAATCTCCACAAATATTCTTAAATGCCTATAATTGATAACAGAAGCCATTGGTTTATACCAACGGCTTCCCATACTTAATCTCATTCTCACTCTCATGTGGTCATGTGTGATGTCACAAGCTGTGATGCAATTTTCTTTTGCACGTCTCGTATAGACAAGTTAGTCGTGGCTTTGAAATTTTTCATGCAACAAAACAGACTATCATTATTGTTTCAACCGTGTATTGGTTGATATATTGAAATGTAATTGTCATCTTTGATAATGGCTTATGTAAGTCTAAAGCTTAGATTGGATTTAAACATGTCAATATGGTGATTTCCTTAATTAATATAATATATATATATATATATATATATATATATATATATAATGATGAGGAATCAAGAAGAGAACCATAAAGATCCATTTTGGTTATAATTTATTTTGTGAATATTTCTATATAATCATCTGTTCAGACCAAACACTCTTAATAAATGTAGACAATTTTCCCTGGACTGATATACTAGATTGACAGGGGAAGGGAAAGCAAGAGAGAAGTGAAGAAAGAAAGAAGTAGAGGAAGCAAGAAAAAGAACAGATTATAAAGTTCTTTTTAAAATGTGAAATAGAGCAGGAGAGAGTGTGAAGGAAGAAATGAAGGGATAGTAGTAAAAGTAAAATAGTATGACCTGGCCAAGAATTTTTTTCCTTAAAGTGTGGAACTTTGTACATCGGGTGATACAGCAAATTGATCAAAATGACCTATTATTTTAGGCATGACAAATCGACACAATTTTAAATTAGTTAGTCTTAATAAAGAAGCCCTTAATAAAAAAAAAAAAAAAAAAAAAAAATAATCATAATAATATCAAACATAAATAAAGAATAATAAAAAATAAAAATCTAAGATGATGTATTTTAGAATTATAAATGTTGTATACATCGGCAAGACACTCATAAATTCAGCTATTAGGTTGGTGCATAATTATCAGGCGTTTTTGTAGGCGACTTATTTGTTAATTTGTTTTTAGGGTTTTTTGTTTGTTTTTTTTTTTTTAATAAAAATATTTTATTTTCAGGTTATAAAATATTGAAGTCCAAAAACAAGCAAATGAGAAGAAAAACAAAGAATGGTCAAAGCAAATACATTCTTCATCTTCTCTCTCATTTAAAAATGTTATTGTTGAATGATGTTTCTTTTCATAATAAATATTGGTCAAAAACGCCTGATAATTATGCACCAACCCAATACATAAACACAAAAGCACATATAATCACACACACACACACACACACACACACATATATATATATATATATATATATATATATATATATGCGCGTGTGTGTGCGCCAGCACCAATATAAACTAATCAACACTTCAAGTGCATATCAACAGTTAATGTTTTTAGGGAATTTTAGACTTGTTCTTAACTCTGCATTGGAAAATATAGCTTAACTTTGAGAATTTTACTGTTAACATTGTTTGGAGACTCAGATGTTTTTGTAGATTTGCTGATAACAAAATTTTGATGGATCCAATCTTCAATCTTTCTCAGGTGTAACCTTGGTAAGAAAAAAAAAAGAAGAGTCAAATCATTTATTAATGTTCCCACTTGTCTTATGGGGTAACTTTCTACTTTCTCTCCTTTTTACACCCCTTTTTTTTTTTCCTCTCAACTTTCCCAATTCTTTTCGACTTAGTATATCATTATCTACTTTTAGGTGCTTAATACAAGGAGCAGATCTTAATAATTTGGGGAGGGGTGTCAGAGCTTTTCTCAATATGCAATAAAGTGGCAGGTCTTAATAAAAGAACAGGTAGGAAAATCACTTAAGTAAAAAGTACAAAATCAATGAATGACATGGTTTTAATATGCTTGCGAAGAGTGTGGGTGGTTTAGAAAATTTCCTAAATATTAAACAAACATAGGCACTGAATAGTTAACATTTTTCACTAACAAACCCACTTTTGTAGGTTTATAAATTGGACAGATATTATACTTTGATTAGTAAAAAAAAAAAAAAGAAAAAAAGAAGCTTAATACATACCAATGGAATAATAGTATTGTTTTTATTTTATCCTATATTCAGTCACTCTTGTAGATTTTGATAATGGGTTTGTTTTTTTTTGCTTTGTAAATATTAACTTTTATACTTGTCCCTTTATCTTGTCACTAGATATCGCAAGACAGTTTGAAGCGTCAATACTAATGCTTCTGTTTTTGATGCCATAACTTTTTCAAGTAATGCTTTCAATGACAACCTTTAACTAGTTTTTGTTATGAAGATACAAAAATATTTCTTAAACAAGGTGTTACCATAAATGGCGATAATGTTGAAAATAACACCTGCTATTCTTCATCAACAATCGGCTGTATTTCTTCATTTCTAGCAGAAAGTAAGCCAAAATAAGTCCAGTACACTGATAGGATGTTAGCCTTTGTATTTTCTGTGGAAAATCCAACAAATAGGGGAAGTGAAAACAATGGTGTTGATGTGATCTTAAATGATTCCTTTCATGTTGAGTCTCGGCACTGATACAAGGAAACCTGGTGGGTATAGCTATATAATTGAGAAGAGTTTATTCAGTTACTCAAGGCCAAACTATTTCATGTAGATTTGATATGCCTACTTACTGGACCCAGGGGAAATGATTTAAAAAAAAAAAAAAACATATATTTGTTCCTTATGAGCAAAGGTGGTGTCTCTTTTCTGCCATATGGATTTAGCACTATATTTCACAGTAACAATTACCATTCTGTATAAGACAACAATTTGAACAAGAAAAGTGGATGATCTTTGAAAAATGAATTTCACAATCATTTTTATATATATATATATATATATATATTTCATAGAATTTCTACATTAGAAACTTACCAGGAATGGAAGGAATTGTTGTTTTTAGTTTTTCTTTTACTGGACACACTGAAAATGAACTTTGAATAATGACAATGGCACATTTATTTTATTGAGAACAAGTATTGTAAATTAGACATTCCTGGGTTGTTTATTTTAGTTGTTTCACCTGGATATAAGAAGTTATATACGAAAGCTGTAATTTGAATAATGCCATAACTTGATTGATGTGGCTTTTTAGTTCTGCCACATCAGTGTTTCTCAACCTTTTTAAGCAAGAGCACACCTATGACAATATCACACTACATTTAGCAAAATTTTTAAAGGGTATACATTTAAATGTTATGCAATAAAACCATAGATTTTAAGAAAATACGCACCCAAAATCTGAACTTACTTTATTTCAATGTTTCTATTCAACTATTTGTGCTGCTTATTTAGTGTGAAACCTGCACCTGTTTGAGATTTCTTCAATGTTTGGTCGAATGTGCAGACCCCTCATTTCTTCTTAATGATTATTAAAACAAAGTATTTAAAATGACATAATCGAACGATCAGGAAAAGAATTATTTGAAAAAAGATTAATAATTATTCATTTAGTCAAATACTAATGCTATACCATTACAACCCCCCCATATATATATATATATATATATATATATATATATATATGAGAGAGAGAGACAATATTTCATGGCACACTTAAGAGGATCACATATTACACTAGTGTGATGCAGCATAGCAGTTGGGAATCACTGGGCTAGGGTCTTGCATTCTCTTGAGCAGATGGACCAATGTTGAGTACCTCTTGCAGTAGTTGTTAATTAATATTTTGAGCTTTCATGTGACATTTTAGTCCACCAACTGAGGCCTATTCTTTTTTACACTGCTTACAAAGTGGAAATTCTCCATAACATGTAGTCAATGACTTTTCTGTGCGTGTGTGTGTGTGTCGTCTGATGATTTTTTTTTTTTTTTTTTTCTTTTTTAGGGGTCTGCTCTACTTAAACAGGCTTTAGATAAAGTTTTATGCCAACAAATTTCTGGGTAGTTAGCATCAAGTCCCTTAGGAATGTAATATATACATATGCACACACACACACACACACATATATATATATATATATATATATATCTCCCATTAACCTAAATGTTATTTTATTTTATTTTTTTTTGAATAGATGACTCATTTATTTTTTTATTTTTTTTTTTTAACAGTGAATTACATGTACTGGCTTGCAAGAGACCTAATAATAGAAATATGCTCTCTGGCAGGGTTTGAGTTTGCATTCTGCTTTGTAGGCGGTGGGGTAACTACCATCTGATCCAGCATGCTTTAGACTCTTTAGCTACAGAGAATGTCACCACTAAAGAGCACATTTTCTTTATTAAGTCTCTTATGTGCAGGCCAGTAAACATAATCTATACTGTTAAAAAAAAAAAAAAAAAACAGGAAGTCTACTTAAACATGGGTATCTATTAAAATAAGATTTAGAGTAATGATAAATGTTAGATTAAAAAAAAAATCTATTAATTACGTGGAAATCACACACACACCCACATATATTGGTGGGGTGGGTGCTTTGATATTGAGAGGGTGACTGAGTCTTTTTAAAAGGGTCTAGTACACTTTAGCATTTCTTCATCACCCACAATAAGAAAAGGCATTTATTTTATGTAAATGTCTTTCAGTATAATTTCTATTGTCAACACACAATCTAATATTTCTCTGTTAAACATGTCGATCAAACATTATACACTGAAAATTTTAGATCAAAATTCAGCACATAACTTTTAAGGCTGTGTTTTCTTTTAAGGCTCTTGTTTTCTATATTATAACAGTGTCTCTCATAATTTCCACTGAATTATTACTTATTAAATATCTATGGTCAAAGTGTGCTGAAAATACCAGTTCTCATTTAATCACCAAAATTATGCAGAGTCTGGTCAGTACTTAGACGAGGAGTCATTTGGCACCCCCCAGGTACTGTAAGCAACCTCCTACAATCTGAAATATGTTTTGCCTTTAAATAATCCACATATAAGTCTTAAAAAACACATCAATCAAGTTAAGTATTGAATATGACACCACATTAATTCATAGGATAAACATTCTTGAGAGATAAGACTTTTCAAGAGTTCAATAATTTTTTTTCCAATATATATGCATTTTTTTTTTTTTTTTTTTTTTTTTTTTAATTCAAGAGTAAATAAAAAATAGATAATATTAGAAGAACTTAGATTTTTTTTTTTTTTTTTTTTTTTGACCAAAAAAGAAAAAAAAAATTTTTAACTTGACTGAAAATTTTGATTTTATTATAAATCAAGTTCTTGATTTCTAACAAAATTATAAGCTTCTACATATTATTTCATTTGCTATAGAATTCAATTAAACTTATTTGCCATTCCACTTTAGATAATGAAAACCACATTAAGTCTTAATGCCATGTGTTTATTTTTTTATTATAGTTTTTTCTGCTTAATATAAGATTTCACTTCTTGGCAAATGAAGTGTAATTTAGTTTTAACTTCCACGTTACTGTTATTTTATTTACTTTTTTTTTTTTAAATGTCATATTCCTTTTGGACAGAGATGATCGTGGCTCTCCACAGATTCCTTTTCTTTATTATCTGTGAATTGCCATGTATTCTTGGGGGGAAAAATAGTGGAGTAGTTTCCCCACTGCCTTCTCTACTGTTTGGAATTCAGTTTTCCTTGTTTTAGATTAGAAGATGGGTTTTCACCCAAGCCCCAGTATTTTTTTATCCCATGCCCCCTCCTTATCCCTTACTGAACTGGAGTAACAGACTTTTCTGCACTATCTAACCCATCAATTGAACTTAGAACTTCCAAGGAACCAAATATGTTTTTACCAAATTGATTTGGGTTTGGTTTCTTTAATGGCATATCAACTCCTTATGCTTCATTTTATGCTTGAGAGTTTTGGCAATTTTTCTTTAACTATTAGGTTGGTTGCAAAAATAATGATGTAATAATGTCATTTTTTGACGTTAAAAAATACGTCAAAAAACATTATTACGTCATTATTTTTGCACCAACCTAATATTAATTTTTTTTTTTTTTTTTTATTAAAATTTTATTGCTGGAATTTTTTACTATACAAATCTATTTTTACACTTTCATAATGTTTTCGGGGGTTCATTATTTCCCCATACTTGGGACCCTAACAGGACCTGGGAACAACAGCAATTAAGACATAGTTCCATGCTCCTCAAAATCTCCCAACTAGAGGCTTTACTGCCGGATGTAGTTTATCGTCATGCCCAGGATGTTTTAACAAAAGCTTTCATCTAATAGGTCACATATTTCTTGAAGATTCCCCCCACTTTTTTTTTTTCTTTAAACAATAAAAATTTAATAAAGATATAGCATGATAGGAAATAAACTTAGGGAAATATATAATCATAAAAAAAAGAAAAAACTTTCATATTTTACTGTTGTTGATAATTCACCTGGTTGACAATAAAAAATAAAATCTTTTTGCTGCTAAACAAGGAAGTTATAATAGTTTGCCAATTATTCACTATTCTCCTTGGGATGGAGTGCAGGGAAAGGTGATTTCATGCCTTAATTGTATTTAATGTAAACATGAAATGTCATCTAAAATTGAACTTGACTGATAATCATTGTTACCCTCCACTCTGCACCCAGTGAGCTTGCACAATAGAGCAAAGTGAACATTAGTGGCTTTTGAGCTGTCTAAATGATTTTCAGTTCAATTATGAAACTGTGTTAATGTTATACTTAAAAGGGAGATTCAAATGAAACTTTCATATTTCTAATTTAAAAAATGATAGGGGTTTAAGGTTTTGAAACCTTGGTCTGTGGTGAAGAGCCCAAATTCTTGAAAATTGTGGATTTAATCCATCTTGACAACTTTTGGAGGGATTTTCAATACCAAAATAGATTCATCACTCCCCTCCAAGAAAACAAAAACAAAGGAATAGAGGTCTAGATCATGAATTTCTGATAAATACAAGGAAAATTCTGTCTAAAATTGGTATTAGTACCCAGCATATGTAAGCAAAAGCTGGTAATAATCATTTTAATGTATGAAAAGAACTTTTAAATGTCTTTCCAAGAACAATTTTCTTAGATTTTGCAAATTTAAATTGTTTTGATATTTTGGAACTTAAACTAAAAAAAGGAAAAAAAATAATTTGTCTTCAATAATTTTTGTGAGCATTATATGAAGTTGGGTGTTGGAGACAAAAACAACAGGCAAAATATGGCAAATTTGATAGCATTTTATGTTACAAACCCAAAAATCCACTTGATGGGCTAATTTTTTTTAAAAAGTGGGTTAATTTAAATTTGTACCACTTATGACATTCATTTGAACAACATTCCCACTAACTTTTCTTAGCAAAAAAGAAGCAGAAAAATTAACTTTCATCTAAATGTAAAAGATTAATGATCAAAATTTGACAAATGGTGTTAGGACAATGTTAGACCAGTTCTGAAATCCTGAGACTGTCTATTTTCAGACTGTTCCAAAAATACCAATTGACTGCTTGCAAGCCCAATCCCCCCCCCACTGTACCACTAGAAATAAAATTTGATTCTGTGACATTTTGTCCTATACCATCACTACAAGATTGTTGCCACAAACTGCTAGGTATATTGTATTTACAATGTACAAATGGTTTTAGTGCATCTTCCAGAGCACCCCCACTTCTTCTAGTACTAGTAAATGTTTTAGTCATTATTAGTAATTTGTATTGATTCTTGGAAATATTGCTTACCAGTTTTAATACATAGAATTGTGCAATTACAGTCCAAAACGACTCGGCCGTAAATAATGGTATTTACATAATTTTTTTTTTTTTTTTTTTTTTAAAGTTGCTGGGAGAGGATAATATTTTGAAACCTTGTACATATATTGACAAACAGATTTTTTTTTTCTCTACAGATATATATATATATATATATATATATATATATATATATATATATATATAGTTCTAAATGACAAAGATTATTGGAAATCTTCGATTGCATACAAAGAGGATTATAGAAAATTTAGAACTAAAGAAAAGAAGGCTAGGTTTTAAGAATATGCTCTGTCCCAAATAACATTTTTTTTTCTTACATTTATGCTATCCAAAATAAGTACTAAGAAATATAAGATAATACTATGCAGTATTTCCTCCCCTCCCCACTCAAATATTTGTGGTTGGTTGACATTGCCCTTAATCCCTTACATTGTTATTTCTTTTTTTAAAGTTATAATCTGGATTGCAATAACAATTGAAAATAAATACAGATGTTTACTAAACCTAGTCTGACATAAGGTCACAAAATCAGGTTCCCAATGAGGATTAAACTTGATTCTATTTAGATTCACTACCCAAATAATTTTGTAGATTGATCCATCTATCACATTACATTACCTTTTTTTTCTTTTTTTTTCTTTAAACATTTAATGCAATAAAGAATCTCTTTTATTTTCTCTCCTATTTTCAATAAACCCATTTCTGTGTCTTCCCTTCACCTATTATGCAACAGTTTAACGCATGGCTTTCTCTGACACAGGGGTGCAGCATCAAAGTGCGAGCCAAGCTTGAAATCATTTCAATTTTCTTTTCACTTGGGCTTTTAACACTAATGTTGGTTGGAAGAGAATTCCTAAATAAATATCTTGACCAAGAAGCAGGTATGGGAGGGGCAAGATATAAACAATCATGACTCTCTACCAATTCCTTATCTGTGAGTTATCATCCATTCTTAAAAAATATTATGGACTCATTTCCTTTTGCCCTTTTCATGATTTTGAATAAAATGTTTTGTCCTTCTTCCAGACTGGCTGCCACTCAAAGTTAGGGAGCCTAGTCTATTCTTGTGTTGTTTAAGCAACTTAAATTGAATTAAAAAAATTGGAAATTATAGATTTACTCAATTATTAATTTTTTTTAGTGTTTTTTGTTGCAATATTGCAATCATTTTATTCTCACCAAAGACAGATGACCTTGTGTTATAGTCTCACTCCTACAAAATAGAATATTTTTCTCTTCAAGCACACAAAAATGATTTTTCTTTTCTCCATTCATCATTTGAATGTTGCTGGGTGGGGGTCTACAAATTAATTTAATCCCTTTTTTTTCTTTTCTAACATTCTGCCAAGTTACAAGCATTAAGTAGTACCACTAATAACCACTCCCTCTCACTTTTTGCTAACCCAGTTCAGACCTTTACAGCTAGGAGATGTCATGTTACTTCCAAGGAGTTCAATCACCCTCTTTTCTCCCATGTTCCAAATGTAAGAAGAAAGGTTTTCCCTCCAATAGCTAACAATTTCTGCCTGCATGGTTCGTTCCACTGAACACTTCAATCTCAACCTCTTCAAGACTGGTTCACACTGCTGGCCTTTAGAACAAGAGTAGAGGTTTATCCTTTCTTTCCGGTTTAGGATTGGTCTTCCAGTTCCTTCTAAAGTTGTCTCATTCTCTTTCGCTCCCAGTAGCTGCTTTCATCTTAGTGGCATTATCACCTTGCTTGGGGTGAGTTGATTGAAAAACGTCAGTTGTCATCTTTCCATCTTTCATTTCTTACCACCCTACCTATTCATATCTTACAACTCATACTATTTTGACTGTAACCTTCTACCTTGAGTGACTCTTGAACCTTGTATTGAGTGAAATTTAATATTAAATATATTTAATCCACTAGACCACATGTCTCTTGAACAATCTAGTATCGAAATTCCAAAGCCTTAAGCATAATGTCTGTAATCAGATGATGGGACTGTATGTTTTGAGTTCAATCTTTGGTTTTGGTCCAGTGAAAGAAACAGACAAGTGACACAAAGATGAATAGGACTGATAAGTATTGACTGATATACATTATATCCCCCAAGTATAGAAAGCAAAATGAGAACTGTCTACTCACTGTAGATTGAAAAACCTTTTATTCAATCTACAGTGAATTCAAAATTCCAAAAGTTTACAATCTGAAGACAGTCACCTGAAGAAGACTGGAGAATACAATGGTCTAAATATGAGTAAACAACCAAGATGAGCCTGCTGGTCCAAATAGCCAGGCAGATAATTACTCCTCCCAATGAATTTGCTTCTAACTCTATTCTCATTTTTTTATACCAAATATTTGTTGAATAAGAAACAAAATTAGCAGAGGCGCCATAAAAAGGTGTTAATCTTTTGTACTATTTTATGAGGTTTATCTTAATTCTTGCCAATCTTCAATATGAACAAAGATGAGGCTTTAGCTCAGCAGATTAGCTGTTAAACAGATCTACCAAAACTCTTGATCCTGACACCTGGCATGCATATTTTTGAGAATAAAAAAAAAAAATGGTTCTTCTTAAAGGGAACCAAAATGGTGTAATGCAAACAAAACCAAATTTTGCAAGAAGTTGCTATATTTTTTCAGATTGTTAACAAATGAAAACAACAAATTAGACTTGTGCAAATTCTAGAATCTTAACACCTCCTGTGCCAACTTATTATTTGTAGCTTGTGATGTTAAAAAGGCCAAGGATATATTTTGGTAATTTTCTAAGGACTAAAACAGCATTCATGATAATCCCAATTGTTGTTAATCCCAGCAATGTGTGGAGGACAAAATGACAGCAAGATGCAAATTTCAAAAAGGGAAAAACTACATAATAATTTCATTTGGTATTGAACAGCAGTAAATTTACTAGATTTTGAAATAAGCTTGGTTAACTTGGGTTATAAAAGAGAAAATCAATTCAAAAGTTAAAGATAATGCCTTTTCAGACATTGCTTAAACTAGTTATTTGGGTAAAGTATGAAAAACATTAGTCATTTAGAGCTGAACTTGTTTAAATACAGGTATTTATATTAATCTGAAAATGATTTCTGTAGTACAGCACCTCATGATGACAACCATTAACCTTTACCTCACCCGACCCCTCTAGAATTGTTCCCCCCTGCCACTACATATTTTTTTTTTTTTTTTTTTTTTTTTTTTAAGGCACAAAAAAAATGAACACCTACAATGCATTACGTTATGCATGCATGTTTTTACATTGAAAACAAAAAGAAAACTTTTATAACTCGTTGTGGAGTTTTGGGGTGCAGTCTACTTTGTAGTCTATTAGACTGTGGAACTTCTGGAAGCAGGGGTATGAGAGTGGCACATGGCACTTTCTGTATATGAATTGGGTCTGGTGGCTCTTGTCTCTGTTTGATCAGACACCACAATCTGAGTGAGATGTCTGGCCACATTTCAGGTGTTTCGGGTTGACTACAAGGTGTTTTTTTTTTTTTTGTTAACACCTGCCTTTCAGGGGTGGGGATCTTCTGTCCTCCTAATTCTCCCGAGCTGACTTTGCTTCTGCAGTACCAAGGTCATATGGACAGCAAGAGTTCAAACAGATAAAAAAAAAAAAGTTTTTTTTTTTCCACTACTTGGTACATCGATGCAGCACCATGTAGTACGTTAGCTGCTTATCAGCTCTCTCCCCCCCCCACACACACACACGCACACATGATTGAGTAGGACTGCACAGCACAAGGCTTGTACACAATCCTGGTATGACTTTCATGACATTTTAACTAAACTTCTTTTCTGAATGTCTTGACAGTGTGGGTAGCCGTCACCAAATTTACTGGCCTTCTGTCATACCAGTAAACATCTTTGTCCATGATGGGGGAGTCGCTTTCTTAGGGCTTTGTTGCTTTCATTTCATTTGGCACACCCTTTCAATTCATACGTAGTATGCCACATGCTCCTGTTCCGTGTTGGGCGAGGTGATGAAAAAAAATGTCCATGTAAATTACATATCTCCTGTTTTGTATATTCTCCAGCAGGGTGGACACAACTTTGTGGGCAACAACAAATGTATTTGGTGCTTTGAGCTGTTTCACAGCCCAAGTACAGCTGCCAATTGTACATGTAGCTGGTTTTCATGTTGGCCAGTCCCCAGGCTTTCAAGCCCCACTTGGTTAGTTTTGCTGGCATGTACATCAGTAAACTGGCCCTGTCTATGAAAAGAATCATACTTTATCCACTGAAAGTTCCTTTCCAAGATAAAAGTATTTCTGCTAAAGTGGCACAAGTCTTTCTGAAAATGGCCAGATCTTGAATACCCTATCATGTTCAGGATAGTTTCTTAGTTTTGCATTCGATTTATCCGAAAGATGAAAAAAAAAATGACAAAATCCTCAACAACCTGTCTCGTGGTATGACATTTGAATAAATTCATCAGTTGACCAGTATAATTCAAATGTTGACAATTTTGTGAGTCCAGTTTGAAGCAAAATGGCTAAAGAGGCCTTCATTTCATCAAAAGTGATGTCCTTCCACATGTTTACATACAAGTAGATACCAGCATTTGTTCCTCTCCTTTCCTTCGCCTGACTAGCATATTTATTTGTCTCGTCAAATAAATTTATTTTGTTGTTTATGAATAGATGAAATAACTCACCTTCAGAAAGGCTATCAGGTACATCCATGGGGCCAGTAGCTTCCATAAAATTAGCCAGCCATGGATAATAGTCCTAAAAAACTTGCCTAACCATCTTTGAGCCAAGATACCCCTTTCCACCTCTTTTTTTGTAAAGTACCCAATGAGATTCACACCTAATGAATGATCTGCAAAAGGAACCTTTTAACCAAAACTGATCTCTAATATCTTAAACCTTTATCAATGACTTTCTTGATGTTCTCAGCTCGGTATTTCTGCTGATGACATAACTATTTACTCCTGTTTTATTGTACGTCCAATTGGTCCAACAAAGTAAAATCAGCAGTTGCTCTCAAAAATAACGCCCAATCAATTGTTAACTGGGGCAATAAATAGCTTGTAAATTTTGATGCCTCCAAAATGAAACTGCTATCTTTTAATCACCATAGAGAACCTATTTTGCATTCTATCAACATGGCTGATGCTAACCTCCAGGAGAGCAACTTGTTGCACCTTTTTGATCTCAGGTTTTCCGCTGACATGAAGTGGAAAGATTATATTGAATCAATTGGTAGGCCTACTGCTAAGAAAGTTGGTTCACTGTATTGTGCCAGACAATTTTTCTTGCCAGAATCCATAAATCTACCATTCATCTGTGCATTGAATATTGCTCCCATATCTGGTCTGGTGCTCTATCTTGGGATTCTCAAAAAATCCAAAGAAGGGTATGTTGTTTTATCAACCTTGACCTGGCATCTCAGCTTCAGTCACTTTCCCACTGCCATTATGTGGCTTCCTTCTGTCTTTTCTACAAATATTTTCAGTTTTTCTAATGAGCCATCCACCTTGGTGTCTCAATACTACTAGATTGGTAACTAGGTCTCATTGTTTTACTGTTAAAATAGATGTAACCATGAGTTTTATCCTAATAGTTTCTTTTCTCACACTTCTCGTCTGTGGATAAATCAGTTTCTTGCTTCCCTGTCAATTACAATCTTCAAAAATTTAAATGCAACACCAATCACCATCTTCTGTCTTCCTGAACTATGTTCTTTCATTGTCCTTTCTCCTCACTAAAGTCTTTTCACTCTCTTCTGCTCCCAGTAACTCCTTTCGTCTTAGAGGCTTTATTAACTTGTTTGGTGTGAAATATGTTAGATGTCAGATTTTATAATTTAGTGGATGGGGATTGTTGGAGATTATAAAAACTGACAGAAATTTATGTCCAAACTGATGATATGGGAACAATCCGTTGGGTGTCTTTTGAGAATGTGGTCTATCTTGGCTCTCCACAGCTTCGTCTTTTTTATTTTTATGTAAGTAGCTTTCGCCTCTTTATTGCCATTCATCTTTATCTTCCTGGTCCGTTCTGTCATCAATGTTTCTCTCTAATTCTCTTGTTTTCAATATGCACTGTGAGTGTTAAATTCACCAAACCTTCTTTTCTCATTAGATGTCCCCCCCCCAACAAACACACACATTCCAGCTGATCATTTGCAGTGGCAGATATAAGTATTTTATAGTTTTCTCAAATGACATTTTCTGAAAAGAATATAGACACTTAAGGTAGACATAAGATAAAGGTCAATGAAACATTTCAATTTCTGGGATAAGAGTTATCATTATTTACATCCATTTCTTCATCTTTGTTGTTATTATTGAAACTTATGCCCTCCGGCCTACATCAGGTGCTTGTTGATCCTTCAAGAAAGTTTGAACTTTCTTTATTTAATCTAAGGGGTAGATTGTTCTTGTTCCATTGTCTATGACTTTAAGGACAGCTTACTACTGCAAGCAGTGCCAGTCAAATGCTCCCTGTACTAGACATGAGAAAGTTCCCGGGGTCATCAAAAGAGAGTGTACGCTGTTTCGAGGGCCCTCTCTTTCAACGAATTTCACTGCACACTGGCCCCACACTCTGACCACCAGGTTTGATTGGTTTATGGCCTGTTGACCATGATGTATTCATTCGGGGATTATTTTTCTAGCCAACTTGTGTCTGTTTCTACTGAGAATTTACTACCTGCTCCAGGGTTTGAACTTAAAATTATTATGTCACCAAATTGACAAACCTATGTGCTAATCCATTAGACTATTTAGTCTGATTGTAAATGTAAGTAGAAAAACAAAATGTTTGAATTTAACCCATTTTCATCCTAGCGTTGTCAGTCCATCATATCATTTGAATCTGATTTAAATTAACAATATTGTTCTTTTTTTTATTTTTTTTTATTTTTTTTCTGCCAGCCTTTTTGTCAGTCTCTCTAGTAGATAATGAAGGTTTCTGTTATCAAACTCTAAAATGAAAGTCGTCAATACTTGAGTTCTAATTTGGCAATTTTGTTAACTTGAAAAATATCATTCTGTCCAGTGGTTTTATTCTTTTCTAATTGGCCAACTTTCTTTTATTGATGTTTTAATTTTGCTAGAACCACAGAAAAAGATAAATTAACATCTTGTAAATTGTTGTGCTGCATACACCAGATGACCAGTTATATTTCACATCTTTATTCCTGTTAAGTGGCAAAAGATGTCCAACTCCAGAGGTTACATGGGCTTTTTAAAAAAAAAAAAAATCTTTGCTGCAAAACAAAAATGTCTGAAACAAACTGAAAATACCTGGTTCCAAACTTTCCGTGCATTGTGAAATTGGGATCGCATTGCACACTCTATATCAATATTTCCTTTTTTCTAAAATGATTCATTACCAAATCCTGATTTATCTTTTGGCAGAAGGGTAGGAGACTAAAACTTTAATCCTATCCTTCACTCTAATTCCCTGATTATTCCACAATGAAATTGAATTATAAATGAATATAAAGCAAAATAATTAAAAAAAACAAAAAAAAAAAACCTACATATAATTATGGCCAGGAGAGGGTTGGGCTCTCTCAGGCCATCTTGTCAAAAAAACCAAAAAAAAAACCACTTCTACTGTGGCTGCAGTACACATGGTGCCCCTACAACTGTGATGGGTCACAGGATTTACGAGTTGTGCACACTGTATGGTTAAGGATAATTGACTGACAAAATAGAATAAATTCTCTGTAATGTGTTTAGTCCTCAAAAAGGACTTTATCAGACTAAAGTAAGGTTCTTATTGATCAAATTTATATATATATATATATATATATATATATATATATATATATATATGAAATTTTAGTATTTATTCTTCAAATGTATCTAAGCTGTAACGAAGCTTAGCATCAACATTAGATTTTAATGTTTATTCTAACTGAATTTTTGGCCTTTCAATTAAAACAAAATGAATAACAAAACGTATTTTTCTTCAGTTTCTTCTTTAAATAATTTTATAATATTTTAAACTTAGTACTGATTAAATTTAAAATTGGTAATTTTTAATTTTCAATTTTATAGTAAAATTTTATATTAATTAGAATGATTTCTATTTTATTCTAACCCTAACATTAAAGCATTTATAACCAAGGTTCATTGTCAAGTTTTTTGAATTCTCATATATTTGTATTTTGATTGGTCATTGCAGCTTATGTAACAGCATTTCCCATAGTGAGGAGTGTTTGGTCAATTTGAACCTTTTAAAACCCTTTATTCTACATTCAACACCAAGTTTTGAAAAGAAATGGCTATTTTTGTAGTGATTTTATAACATATTTGTTATAATTTTCAAATAAATTTTATATATATATATATATATATATATATATATATAATTTTTTTTTTTTTTTTTTTTTTTTTTAAATCTGAAATACCCCAAGCAAGACAGTAATGCCACGAAAACACAAGGGGCTGGAAGGGTGTGAAAGAATTAAGAACAAACATTTTAACAATGAGCAGAAAGAGAAAAGTGTAATTAGGTGTGAAGTAGATAGCAATTGACATTGCATTTGAATTTTTGCAGATTAAAGTTGGTTGGAAAACATGGAGCCATAAGGGTGTTCCACAAGCAAGAAGTGCATGAAAAGAAACTGTTAGTATAGAATTTATGGCTACATCTAGCAAGCTCAACTTTAAATTGATGAGTTCTCAACCCCAGTCTAGTGCTGCACTTCAAAAACTCTAGGTACCATAGCAAAGAGACCATTTAAACAATTACCATGAAAGTATTTATAGAAAAGACACAGAGAGGCAACCTTATGCGAGTGAAAAAAGTGACTGGAGCTGAGCTGCCAGATCAGGACCAATAATATTGCAGATTCTTCTTTGGATCTTATCAAGGAGATCAAGGTAAATAACAGGCACTGGACCATTGTAAATACAATGAAATGCTTTATTCCATAAGTAGACTGAAATCTCTTAGCTTTATTTCTCTTCATTGTATATGTAGGACATTACAGTCATACACTAGCGTGCACACACAGTATGGACGTAGTTATCAAGCATGGTTGATTTCTATGTCAGAAGAGGAAAAAAATAAACAAAATAATCCAAAACATTACCCCTAAACAGAAAAAAATGAAATGAGTATAAAGAGCATCACATTTTCCATGAGTCGACAGTGGCCTATACACGCCTGATGATCACTAAAGGAATGACACTGACTGTCGCCATACAGTATTGATTTCTCTGTCACCATTGTTTATATCCGCAAACATTCATCCCTCCATAAATATAGCAAATTTTATAAGTGGCCACTGAGGTCAACACTGGGTGGTGACACTGTTTCATGCTTCAGAGCAGTCTTCAGGCCTGAAGATTACGTTCAAGCATGAAACAGGCTGTCACCACTCACTATTGACTTCAGTATCCACTTTCATATTTACATACACTCTATCCCTGATATTGAGCACTTTTACCTATTCATATAGTATATCTTAAAATTATTAATTTTTATCATATATATATATATATTGAGTGCTAAAAGTTTCTCAGCCAGACCAAGAAGAATGATCTAGAGCCATGAAACATCCTATTATAACTGTCCTTGTTCCTTTCTTCATTACCTCACATGACCCTGACAATACCTCATAAATAATGAGTTATTCCATTTTGATTACATGGAAAGAGGGGGAAAGACATTACTTTGTTTCTGTTTGAGAAAATGAAAGAAAGAAGGGAAGATAGGTATGTTTAATGGTTGTTTCAGTGAAATCGAAAAAGTTGTCTTTCAGATCTGTTCATTTGTACCCTGTTACTTCTTCAAATAACGTCCAGAATTCATATTTACAATTGTTATTGCAATATTTTGATGAAGTTCCTAAACTCAAATATTTAACAGTGATAGGGGAATTTCTATGAATATTTTATTGTCATGAGCTTATTCAATCATTAATTTAAGAATTAAGGTTCACCAGAAAATTCAAATTGGAAAACCGTGAAATTTTCATGGGTTTTTCAAGTATATTCTGTTCCACATATTCAATTTGCAGTTCAACACACTTGGCATATGAATTTCTTTAACTCTTCCTAAAAAAAATTTAAATCTTGTTGTTTGGTAAGTGGGTCAGGCCAAAAACTTTTCAGCACCTCTTGCTTCATACAATATATGCATGTGTTTCATGCATTTTATATAATATTGTAAAAAATATAATCTAATATCCTGATGCACACATGTGAAATAAATTAATCTTAAGATTGGTCACACTTTGTGCACAGCAAAAGCAGAACAAGGTTCTGCAAATTCCCTTAGTAGCCTCAAATAGAATTTAATGAATGATGCATTGCAAACCAATGCCAGAGGACCATTTTGTTTGGAACTGTTCCACCAGGGAATTTTGTTAATTGTAACTAAAATTCTTTGGCAAGAGTTACAACTGCTCTTTGTAAATGACTTGCCCTCTCTGTTTAATATGGAAGTATATCCAGCAAGATTAATTTTCATGTGCTTTTAAGAACTTTCATGGTATCTGCAAAGTTTAATGTACGCTTTCTTGGAAATTTTCTTTAATGTTTTTGTTTTCTCTTAAAAATAACGTACCTATTGTCCTTCAGATATGGCTATTTGATAAAAAACGAAAAAAGAAAAAAAAATTGACATTTCAAGTGTTGTTTTTGCTCATATTAAAATAACAAAAAAAATTCCAGTGATGTTAGTTTGTCTAGAGTTTGTGCTGCTGAGATCAAATCCCAGATGAAAAGTAAAAACAAATTCCTCTTGACAAGGTTGATTCACTGATTGGATCAGGAGAAGGGGGGCATCTAGACAGTGTGTCTGTCTGTGTGTTGCACATTTAACTTATACAAATTTTTTCTCTTTTCTGATTTGATATTTATTTCACTTGCTTTTCATTTGTTTGGGTCAAATTTTAAATGTGCACATTAACCCTCTCGACCCCTAAGAGCCTTATTTCTTAACCCTCTTGGCCCTTAACAGATTTTTAAACCCTTGTCAGCCTTAAGAGATTTCCGTTGTGAAATCTCTGGAGTCCTGACCAAATTGTTAAAAAAAAAAAAAGATTTGAATATACAATGTTAGTGCAATTAAACAGGTACATTTCATAATTTGTTGAAAATCAAACTCAATTGAGTCCACTTTCAAAAATCAAACTGCCTCTGCAAAACATGGGAACTAATTAAGCTCAGGCTATAGAGATCTTCTTCCTGCAATTTTTCCCTCCATGTAAGAAATAAGGATAAAATGTATCTTCTTTGGGGAGGGCGTCTACTTTGGTGGCTGATGTAGTTGTGTGTTTGTTGCCAACAGTTTGAGTTCAAGCCCATATAAAACTGGATTTCAAGATGCAAGTAATCCCTACTTGCAAGATTGGCACAACACGATGTTCCTATCTCCTTATTGTACCAGAATAAGCTGAATACAACAGAATGCTGAAAAGTTCTGACCTATTTCATAAAATCTGACAAAATGATCACAAGTCAGATTCCCGTCCCTCTTAAGTGTTTCTTGGTTGGTCTGAGAACTTTTCACCACCTCATGATGATTGTAAGCAATAATAATTCTGATTTTTAAATCCGTTTTTGACGTTAAAAAAAATACGTCAAAAACCGACATTATTTTTGCACCAACCTAATATCAATATTTTAGTCAATATAAATTAATGCAAAATTTTATCAGCACAGCTGGGGGGGGGGGTATATAACCCGTAAAACTATCCAGTGTGATCCACAAAGAGATTTTAAAATAGTCAGTTTTTGTGTTCAACAGAATCAGCTGATTGCGTATAAAACCAATCTTTCACTGCCTTTGTATCTAATTAATCATTTTTAACTCTCCGTAGAAAAATTTAAAAAAAATGCATTTTCTCAGCATCCTTCCTCTCTCTCATATATATATATATATATATATATATATATATACATACATGCACATACATATATTAAAAATTATATCTAGACAGGCTTAATCACAAATTCAACAATATAGATAGTATTAATATATAACCCCACAAATCAGGACCTACCCACATTTCTCACCTACACAAAACAGACATGCTTACAGAGGTATTGAGGTCTCACATCTATACATACACCCAAATGAATATACACGCTTACAAACATCATACTCACTCACTCACTCACTCTCTAAGAACCAAATAACACACACACTTAACAGATACACATCTCCTTTCCAGGAACCAGTAAAACTGTCAAAATGACCAAGGGAATTCAGAGCAACATGAATCCATCCAGCTCTTATCTTAAATAACAACTTAAAAGAGACTGTTTGATCAACACAAGGACTAACCAAAATTCATGTTAAAAAAATAAAAAAACAAATGAAAACTACAGACAAAAGTTCATTTTCTCCATCAAGACATTCATTTCTGTAGTTCACTGCTACCAGCCAGCAGAATTTTCTTTTCTCCTGATGATGGCCATGTTGGCCGAAACTAGTCGAGGAATATCTAACTGGAATAATAAAAATGAAAGAGTATTAATATACAACCCAGTGTGTCTGAAGATTTTAATTTTTTCAGTATTTTTTATTGTTCAAAACGTGTGTGTATGTATATATATATATATATATATATATATATATATATGCACACACACATCTGTTTCTATCTTGCTCAATATCTTATGACCTGCAGTTAATTTTCTGTGATGAATGAAAATTAACTGCAGGCTACAATGTTTTTAATTGTCCAGGCATTATTTAGATTTTTCTCATTTAACAGGTTGCTTAATAATAAGTCTATTTCAAAATATTGAAAGGTTTTGATGTCAGCACACGCTCAATCTAATTAAACACTGCAGGCATTTGCACCAAATCATTTTGGTTCCATTTAGTTGTTTACGGTTTTGTCTCAAAATATTCTAAAATAATTTTATCTCTTAAATCACTGCCTCTAATCATCCATCACATTCCTCTCTTTGAAATTCCCAGGTTTCCCCAGTTCTTCCATTTTCACTTTGATATAAAGTAATATTTTTTTTCTGCTTAGGACTTAGAATGAAATTCCTCTTTAACTCTCAAGGAAGGAATTTCAAATCTAAGTGCTTCTTGTTTAATAATTAGTCTTACACACTGGAATCTATTAGAAAAATATTAATGAAAATTTTAATTAATTGCACCAGAGGTCATACCTGCTTCATCTATAAACTTAATTTATTGCCACCCGACCTTCAAATGCTAATTAATATTTTATTTTTACTTTTTAATATGCTGTCCGTGAAGATCATGACACGCCACAGCTTTTTCTTTATTATCTATGAATTAACATGTATTCTTGGGAAAGATAGCAGAGTGGTTTCTCATTGCTTTCTCCATGATTTGGAGTTCAGTTTTCCTTCTCTTAGATCGGTTGCCACCCAAGGTTAGAGAGCTCAGTTTACCCTGCTATTTAATAGATAGCTGATGTGAGTAGGGAGAAGAGATCAATTCATACCCTCCCCCCATGAAAATTTGTACTCTGTTCTCCAGTTCCACTTTCTGCACTGATATATGCAGCATATCAACTGGTAGTGATTTTATCCAAGGAAAGGTTTAATAACAAAGTGTACTCTTTAATGATGAGCAGAGAGTAATTCTTTGATTAAATTGAGAAGCAGGCCAAGTTTAAACATTTTTCAGAGTGCATGAAGTTTTCTTACAATTAAAGTACCACTTGTATTGAATGGGTTTTGCTAATTATCAGCCAGATCAATTTCGATTTTCCTGAAATGTTTTTTGCAGAAGCTCAATACAGAATTCTATCTCATCTAGACTGAAAGGAAACTTTGAAAGAAAGATTTCCTGATTGAAACTGGCTAAACCATTGTTAACATATCCGAATACTTGAAGCATAATCTATATAATAAATGCAAATGTCACTGTGTCACACTTTTTCAACTTTATTCCTAGAGGTCGTAGCCCAATATATACCATTTTCAAATCAGGCTGACTCTGTAAGAAAGTTAAAAAATTATAGGCTGTATCTGGACCCACAATCTTGAAAGTTTTTGGAGATTGGAGAAGTGTTTTTTTTTTTGTTTTTTTTTTTAATTTTGTTTTTTTTTTGTGACAAATTTTTGGTACAGTAACAATTTTTACAACTTGGAAATAAATTGGAAATAATCAAAAATAATTAATTGCAAAATCCAGTGAAAGTCGCCCAATGAAATAAAAATAAGTTTTGTCCAGAAAGTAAGAACCTATCTTTAAATTAAGTGGTGACAAGAATTATTGTTGAACTTTTGAAAGGTAAGCTTAAATATTAATGCAATATTTAAATGCAACAATCTATAGTTTATTGTTGCCTATTGCATTTACTCCTCCCTACGTACTGTGATGAAGGCCCAACCAATCAGAGCCCTCCACAGGAGATGGCTTAAATGCTAACCAATAAGGCGACTTCTAAGTTTGTAGAATAAATATTTCTTGTCCTTTTTTTATTATTATTATTATTTCACTCCAAACAAGGCAACCAAGCCACTAAGACACAGGTAATTACTGAATGTAAAAAAATAAAAGAAAATAAGGAGACTGAAGATAATGATTGAAATTCCATTTTTTTTTTCTTCTAAAGAGAGTTCTACAAGTGAAATGTGCAACTTCCATTGCTGAAGAGTCCCTTTTTCTTTTTAATTCATACAGATATGGGTCTGATCTAAATTAATTTTAAAAGGATAGAAATGAATGTGAAATTTACCAACTCTGATATTAAGCAACCTGCAAGAAAAAGAAGAAATAAGATATAAAGTCTTCAAGTATTGAAAAAGCAGCCAGAAAATAATCGTGTCAAAAATAATGACAACTTTCATTTGAACCAAATATAAGACATTGAGACATTGATTACTTCTGCATTTCTCTCTCTCTCTCTTTCTCTCTCATCTCTTTTTTTCTCTCTCATCTCTTTTTTATTATTCTCTCTCTCTTCTAACTCGATTATTCTCTCTCTCTCCTTCTCTCTAACTCGATTATTCTCTCTCTCTCCTTCTCTCTAACTCGATTATTCTCTCTCTCTCCTTCTCTCTAACTCGATTATTCTCTCTCTCTCCTTCTCTCTAACTGGATTATTCTCTCTCTCTCTCTCCTTCTCTCTAACTGGATTATTCTCTCTCTCTCTCTCCTTCTCTCTAACTGGATTATTCTTCTCTCTCTCCTTCTCTCTAACTGGATTATTCTTCTCTCTCTCCTTCTCTCTAACTGGATTATTATTCTCTCTCTCCTTCTCTCTAACTGGATTATTATTCTCTCTCTCCTTCTCTCTAACTGGATTATTATTCTCTCTCTCCTCTTCCTCTCTCTTTCTTTTCTCACTCTCTTCTCTCTCTTTCAGAACCTACTCTTACATTTTTACTGGATATGTAATAAAAAGATTTACTTTCTTTTCCTCCAAATGTACAAAAGGTCACTTTTTTATTAATTCCCTCCGCCTCGATTTGCTTCTTGTGAAGAAAATTCCATTTGTTTCCAGCATCAAATGTTGCCTTTCTTAATAATAACCACTGATTGGTCTAAAGAACACGTTTATGGCTTGCAGACATTTAGTTAACAAATATCTGATCTTAAAGAATTAGCTCCCAGGAGTTTGGGGCAGATTTAGTGGAAAGGGGAGTACTTCCTGCTGCAAATTGGGTCAACTTGATTTTGTGTCTAGCTTGGTTAGGCCTTGGATTCAGACAAGCGAATGGTCTGGTAGGGGTAGCTGTCTTGGAATGTTGCTTCTCTAAGCAAAGAATTAGGATGGGAAAAAATTATCCAAACTGTAACAAAAGGAGGAAATTGTTAGGGCTGTGGAATTGGAAAGAGATTTTAAGATGGTGATCTACAGCGCATGAAATGGATTTTATTTTTATTATACTTTCTTTTTTCTTTTTTTTTTTTTACTATGACACATCAACATTTTTTAATGTCATGTTTTTTCAGGACAGTCATCACTCTTCACAGCTTCCTTTTCTTAATGTGATTTGCCAGGTATTCTTGGGGAAAATAGTCTAGTAGTTTCTCCATTGCTTTCTTCAGTTTCAAATTCAGTTTTCCTTCTCTTAGACTGGTTGTCACCCAAATTTTATAGAGTCCAGTTTACGCTGCTATTTTCTTCCCTAGAATTTTTATCTTGTAGAACAGACTCCCTAGAGGATGCTTCCCCGATCACTAAGATCTTAGCCTCTGCAAGTCTTCAGTTAACCATTATCTATCCTACATGTCTTCATAATCATTTACTTCTGCATTTACTTCCAGTTTTTATGCCTTTATGGTGACTTCAGACTTAAGGATTTTATAATTATTTTTTTATTATTATCTCTTTTATATTTCTCTTGCTTTTACACTTAATAATTGTCATATTTTTAATTTAGAGTTTTTCTCAATTATTTAATAATTTAATTCATTTTTCATCTTTCATTTTGTCATAATTTTGTGTATATTTGTCAAGTTTGTAGTCTTTCACTTAAAATTTGGGGTTTGCAATTGTGTTTAAAAATTCTCAGTTAAACCCACTTCCCACAATCTGAGCAGCCATCAAATTTTTTATGGAGAAACACATTTTGGTTGTACCAAGATCTTTTCAACACCTTTTCCTACAATTTTCACAACTGGTTTCTGTTTTAAATATCAAAACTTTACATAAAATATGGATAAATGATGTTTGATTTTGTAGATCATCTTAATCTCTGGTCTCTTCCCAAGGAATCAGCACTATAGGTCATAAACAAATTAGATTAAAACCTAGAAAATATACTTTCTCCTCCTTATAGAGCGATGGTTGCTTAGATTTGATCTATAAGATATTCAGCATTTCCAAATGATAATCTGAATGCAAAAAAAAAAAAAAAAGCCCAAATTTCAAGCACAAATCAGATTGCTTATTAGCAATCACAGATGCAGATGTATTGGCATTTCCTTGTTTGATTTCATTTTCCAACAGTATAGTAATTGGACATGGTTAAGTATAATTGGCAAAAAATGTCAAACAAAATTGACAAATGTTTCCAATAAACAATAAATGCCTATCTGCTTTCCTGTTTGTTGGAAATTGTCTTCTGTAGTTCCAGGTTTAAGAACTCAGAAACTTTTATCAGCCTATTAGCCTTCTACCTCTTTTTGGCAAAATACTAGAGGTCCTAATTAACTCTGAACTGGTTAATCACCTCACATTACAAGATCTTCTTTCAAATAAAAAATATGGCTTTTGCTTCTCCAGGTCAACTACTGATGTATTAATGATTATTGCTGAAAGACTTTATCAAGCTTTAGATAAGAATGTTGAAGCTGAGTGGGACTGTTGCTTTGGACATGCAAGCATTTGGCAGGGTTTGACATACTGGTCTTCTTAACAAGTTTAAAGGTCATATTTCTGGACAAATTTTTTCAACTAATTCAATCTTATCAAATTGGCAAAAAGAAAGTCGTTTTCAACGGCCACATGTTGAGATCTTTTTGCATCAATACAGGTAACTTCGAAAGGAAGGAGCGACAACAGCATGAGGAGAAGCAGCAGTTGCAGAAAAATCAATGGCAGCAGCAACAACAAATGCGGCAACTACAGGTGCAGCAGCAATAGATGGGGTGGGGGACAGCATGTCACCAACATGTTCTTTGGAAAGGAAGAGGATGTAAAGGAGAACAAAAGTTTCAAGGAGGAGAAAAAGACTGGTCAAAGCAGCAATTTTCCACATGTTCAAAGGGTAATAATTTTAATTAAAAATATGAATGGCAAATTGAAGGTGTGGGACTTGTCAGATGGTGCGCCACCCAAAAATCTTTTTCCAAAATCAGAATGGCTCAGGTGAAGTCTGAAGAACTTAAAAAATTAGCCAAGTTATGTGCTGGGAGGGTTCCCGTGTTACACCTTCCCTCCTTATACAGGGCTCATATGCTAACCTTCCCAGCATACGTCACAGTTCCCAGTACTGGAAGTCTAGGACAATCTGTTGGGATCTTGAGATTGATTAGGAACATGCTACCTCTCAATGCCGTAGGCTTCAGATGGGGCTGGGCAGATATGCCTGTCATCAGTATAACCTTGGCTTTAAGGAAACGGTTTTGCAAGCCTTCTACCATTGTGCTCTTTATGGGACTATGTCGGCAAGTTGACAACTTGTATCACTCTCGATCAGCTCATGTCCTTCGATCTCATGTATGCGTGTGACTGTATGTCACACCTGTTCTCTGGAGGGAAACAGATGGGGTTTCTCATGTTGCTAGCCATGGCAAGAATGGTGGTGTGGACACAGCAGATGGAGGGAATCTTGTGATATGAACATTGCAATCTAATCACATTCTTTGACTTAAGATGAAGATCAGATCTGATAGAAAGCGTTTTTATATCAACAGATTTCAGCAAAAGGTGGATGACTATAGCAAGCCTGGTTCAAGTAAATGGAGCTAGCTTTGATTTTCTCTTTTAAGTCCTTTTAATGCAATGGAGCGGTTCCCTGTGAACCCTCACCTGGTTAAGTTAGACACTATTTGCTTTTATGATCCATGTTGAGATTCCCAACCTCCCCAGTTTGTATTTTTCCCATTTTTCATTCCGGCTGGGTCATTTTTCTTTTTTCTTTTTTTTTATTTTTTCCATTCTGTCATATTATTCTTCCTTCCCACTCCATTAGTGAGTCTGCTTCTTGATTCAGCAAAATACAGCAGCTACTCTTATTATTTTGAGGGGTTGATGGATCCTCCTAACATCTTTTGTTTACTTTTTGTTACGTTTTTAGTTCGTATTCTGGGTTCATCCACTCCACTATCATTCATAGAATTTTAATATATTTTTGTAAAAAAAAAAAAAAAAAAAAAAAAAAAAAATTATGGACATTATGATCTGTTCCAATTTTTATGTCATGAGTTGTTTTGTAAGTTCTCTGTGAACATGAAGTATTGTGGTATATGCAGGATTGAATGGGGATGAATGAGTTCTTGTGGCAAATGGATAAATTGTAATGAATGAATGGGTCATGATTGTGATTAACTAGGACAAGGGTAGCTAATGACTACCAACTTTTCTCCACTTCTCCTTTGGCCTTATGCCACTATTTCTGTATGATCTCAGAAATAAATATACTATATTAAGTTATAGCCTGCTTTCTTTGTCTACCAAACTGGGCACTAGTTTGGAACTTCCTTGTGAAGCTGACATTTGCCATCCTGTAGAAATAAAAACTTGAATTCACCGGCTCTTAATGGACCTTGTAAAGGTATTTAAAGTCATACTAACTCAGTTTGTGGCCATTTCATTATGATCGATCTATCATAATTGTCACTTGAAAAGACAACATAAATTGATCTAGAATTTTCCATACAGAAGAAATAAAGAAACTCAGTGACAAAGTCTAAAATGTTCTATAAAATCTCTGATCTTCATTTAAACCAATGATTCCCAATGTGGGGCACATGCCCCACCAGTGAGGCATTGTTGTATTTGGTGGGGGCATGTCTGGAAGTGATGAGACAGTAACTAAATACCCAAATTCAACCACCACTGCAAGAAATTTGTTGTTACCATTTCCGTCTTCATATTTAGCTGAATGTGGCTTTAGTGCTGTAAATGATTTGTTATTGAAGAAAAGAAATCGACTAGATATCGCTAAACGAAGAGACTTGAGCTGACTAAATTGGTGACTAATATAAAATCTATCTGTAGCAGTCATGACACATAAGGATCTCACGAAGTCATTTTGGGATGAGCTCAAATTTCATGATTAAAATAATCGAAGTATATTTCAGAATAAGCTTTCATTCAAATATTTTATATTTCTGCCTTTCAGTTCTGTATTGTTTTGAAATTATATATATATATATATATATATATATATATATATACACACACACACACTAGCTCTTGAAAATATATTTCTGTTGAGTGATAAGCTAATTCGATAAACAACAGCCACCTGCGTTAATGCAAAGCTCTTCAGTAAAATGAATTGGAGCACTCTGGCTGATTGGCATTTGTTTTCATTTGTAAAAGTAATACGCTAGATTTAGTTGTTTCTCTCTGTCAAATGAAGATAGCTTAGTGGTAGAAACTCTGACTGATCGCTTAGGTTTCAATTCGGGCTTGAAGTATTCAGATGTCTAGTTGCACTGAGGAGCTGTGATACAGCAAAACAGTACTGTCTGTGAATGACTAATATATATATATATATATATATATCTTTGTCTTTTTTTAATTTTCCTCTTTCATGAACATCATGGTATTAAGTTGGTGCAAAAATAATGTCGTTTTTTGACGTATTTTTTAACATCAATAAACAACATTATTTTTGCACCAACCTAATAGCTGGAGGTTTGTTTAGAGACCAAGTTAATAGCCTTTTAGGCTTCCTTCCTGTGAATTGCAGTAAAATTTGTAATATATAAAAATTAAATATTACAGGAGTGTGCACCAGAATTTTAGAAATACCAAAGTGGGGGATGACCCAAAATCGGTTTGGAACCACGGATTTAAACATATTCTGATAAGCAGAATGGACAGTGAATGTCTGTTAATCCTTTTAATCCATTTCTTATTTGAGGAAACTTATAAAGAGACACTTTGACCGTCTTTATGAAAGAAGGTAGAAAGCTGACAAAAAACAGTATAATGTTTGTCGATCTCTCCAGAGAATTGAAGCAAATATAAGTTCACATGCTATCACCGTGAAATAGATTTTAACTTTGTTTCATAGTCAAAGCATTTTAACCCGTGCTCATGTCGAACTTTGATCCATTAACAATATAAATACTAAAATGGCTCTCTTCATTTCTATGTTGTTTCCTTTAAAATCAACCAATGAAGGTCAAAGTACTCTGAATAGAACAAATGCTCTTAGATGCCTGATAGACTGAAGCAAGTGTAGGCAAGGTTGGGGGGGTCTTATCTTATAGATTATATCCACTCAGCAGGAGACTTGATTTTTAATATCTTACGTCAAAACACAGTGTTTGTTTATGTTGTAAGTCATTTATAGAATTTTTTTTTAAATCTCACATTATATTAGGTTGGTGCAAAAATAATGACGTAATGATGTCGTTTTTTGACATATTTTTAACATGTCAAAAAACGACATCATTACGTCATTATTTTTGCACCAACCTAATATAAGATTTTTTTTTTTTTTTTTTTTTTTTTTTTTTTCTAAGAAGAAAGAGAAATACCGTCTGTACATACATCAGTTTAATTCACTAAGAAATCTATCAACGGCATCTTTGAAACTCTGTTTGGATTCAGCCATATTCCATTGAAACATCGGTTTCCATACAATCACTGAATCAATGTGTTCTACCACACACTAAGACATACACAGCACACACTCAATTAAGCTGAAAAATCGAATCATCCTTGATAATGGCTAAAGGTATAGCCGAAAGCGCTCGGAAATATAAAACATTTGGACAGTTTTTACACACCCTTTGTCCAGAAAAGAAAGCTCTTGTTAGAACACAAGAAAAATTAAATAAAAAGCTTAACCATTGTACCTTGTCTGTCATTTTTTTATGAAACACACTCACACACACATATATATATATATTTGTTTTTTGGGGTTTATTTTTTTTCACCATTATTAATGTAATCTATCCCAGGCTGCCATCTCCCTACACAATACATCTCCCTCAAAAAGAGTCATTACTTGGCACCTGAAGCATCAACAGAATAGGAAATCTTGAGTAAACTGGAATAATTTTTTTTTTTTTTCCTCCTCCTTCATCCATATATGCAGGTGCTCCAACTTTAAACTCAACCTTGTGTCATGATCTGTTTAAATGGCTCCCAGCTAAATACTTGCTATAACTTGCTATTTCAGTTTGTCTAATATACAAATTCCAAATTCTGGTACAAGTGGAATAAAAGAATTACTGAATTCTTTTATAGCTGCAAGTAGGGAGACATTATCGTTTTGAAAATAAAGTTTAGTATAAGATGGGTTTTCTGAAAAAGCCTATTCAAATCACCAGGTTTTCTTTTAATAATTTATTTGAATAATGATGTTTTAAAACTGACAACACTCTTGTGCTGAGCAGATAGCAGTATTAATACATTCCATACAAATGAATAAGTGAATGACTATAACATTTCAAAATTTGTCATCTTTTTGATTCACATTTTGAAAAAGCAATCATTACAATTGTAGACAGCATCATTAACGCAAGATATTAATTACACGGAAACTTAGAATGCTAAACTCCATTTAAATGATTGCATAGTAATTAAAAATGGAAAACAACTTGTTTTTGAGACAATGAAATTCTAAAAATATATTTAATGTTTGTGACTGGCTTGTCATAATAGACAAAAATAAATTTTTAATGAAGTTGTTCAGTTATATTAAACTTGTTTACTGAACACAAAAAGAACTATTGATAAAAGTCTGAAAAAAATTATTGCTGGTAATAATTTTTTTTACAAAAATGTATTGCTGGTATTAAAACCTATTTTTACACCTTCATCGTGTTTTGACCCCAGTTTGGGGATTAACTATTTACTCATAGCTGGAACCCTAACAAGTGCTACCACCCCAAGTCAGGGTGGAGCTGGGAACAACAGCAATTAAGAGGTGGTTCCGCATTCTGTTGAATGTAGTTTTATTGTCTTAGCCAGGATGCGTATGTAGTTTATCGTTATACCCAGGACGATGTTCATTTGGTCTCATTTCAGGGAATTAAGGCTGATAATTTTCAAAAACTTCCCATATCTATATTAGGGTGTATCAAAAGTATTTTCTTTTCATCCCAAGCACAGTAGTAAAGCCATTAAGACACAAGTGGTTACTGAATGTGAAACAATAAAAAAAAAAAAATAGAAAATCATTATTACAGTGCAAGAACAATAAAAGATGAATAATCAAGAAGACAGTAGATAATTGTAATTTACTTAATTCTTCTTTTAAAGATTTCCACAGATGCCCTTTTATGAAGTTTTATATTAAACAGGAATTTCTAAGAATAAAAATAAGAAGCTGAGCTGAAAATGAAATCTGACAAAAATTTGTCTTTTCTGTAATGGCACCAACTGCCTTGTTCTCTTTAAACAAGTGATTGAAGAAATGCAATTCCTTTTAATGCACGCCTTTTCTAAACTATTGTAATTGAAGATTTTATTAAAACTCGTACTTTTATTATTAACTAAATTTCACACTGGATTATTTTTTATATACATTTTGTATTACAAGGGGTTTCTGAAAATTTGTTCTGAATCACTTCCCAAATGAGTAAAGTTTTTTTTTTTTGTGTATGTGTGTGTTCATGGACAAAAGTGATCCCTTCAAATCAAAGAATATCAGCTGTGGTCTTGAACTGAACTGGAAAAGGATTTGGTGTACTTGCCCTAGATACACTATGCATGAATGAATCTCTCTTCAACTTTCAGCCAAGATAGGTGGGGGGAACTGGTCAGATGGTCAGCTGTGTAGTGACCCTATGACCACACCCTGACATAAGACCAAGGGGTTTTTTTTTTTTGTTTGTTTTTTTTTTTTTTTTTTTTTTTGTCAGCAGCTTTGTATCACCTCCTTGTATATAGTTGATTTGACTGGGAAAATGCCACAAATGCAAAAAAAAAAACAAGTTTTCTTTTCTATCAAATTATTACAGTGATATTTTGTACTGTCGTAGCTTGAAATCAGTCTTCCAAATATTTTTATAATTGTTACTAAGGGGAAGGTTTTCTGTATCATGCTCTTTCACTGAAAACACACTTCATACTCTTCTGATATTGATGCCAACATTGAAATATATAACCAAACAATGATTTTGTTACTGACATAAAACAGTTTGCCTGAGCCAAGTCACAATCTCCAGTCTTAATCATGCCTACCAAACACTTATAACTTACTTATAACAATCAAATAAACCTCTACACTATGTTCTACAAATGCTCCATTGAGCTGAAGCCATGTGAACATTATGGCCGCACTATTCATCAGAAATCTCTAGGATACTCTGCAAGCCCTATTGGCATACAAGAAATGGAAAAGCTGACAAAATGGCAAAGGAATTGTGGAACATGGCCATCTCAAATGTAAAGGTGCCATACACCAACTTCCGACCCACCATAAACAGGAACATTAAAGAAAAATGGCAGCAATTATGGAACAACTATGTAAACAATAAACTTCTCAACATCCAACCAATCATCAGTGAAAGACAGTCAAGTTACAGAAAGATAAGAAGAGAAGAGATGGTTCTAGCCAAACTCTGAAAAAGGACACATATATATAACCCACCAACATCTACTAAAAATTTAGGAACCACCAATATGCGTCCCATGCCAGGAACCATATACTGTTAAACACATTCTACTTTCAACAAACCCGAAACAAATTCTGCAAATCAGATAACTTAAAGGATCTATTTGAAAATGCTGATCCAAGTAACATCATAAATTTCAATTGGGCTCTACAGGAAATCATAAAAAGCAAAAAAAAAAAAAAAAAAAAATTGTTTACCAAATCTGCTTACCTACATTGTTTGTAACCTATTTTGGAAGGAAAAATTATTTCCAACAATACATTTGATGCCCAACAAAATCCCTCTTTATAAAATATGTCAGTGGAACCTGATCTGCAAAATGATTCTTTACAAAGAATATATATTCTATCAATATGAACATATCGGAAAACTCTTGTCAACATTAAATAACCCTTCAAGGTTGATATGTTGTTAAACTAAATAAAATAGGAAACTCCTTAACTCTCTTCTTGGAAACTTAAGAAACACAAAATTATCTCGCTGGAATAAACTGTTGTTGCTGTTTGGTTGCATAGTCTGTTACCACAAAACTGTGCAAGGTAGCAGCCTCCAGTTAGTAACACATTTAGGCAGACCTGTTGACCCAACACATGCCACATAAACAAAACCTACACTGTTATAACAGCACCACCAGACTTTACAATGCCTTGTCAACTGGAGTTTATGCCCTCCTTGTTGGTACCTGAACCCTATCATCAATCTGAAATAATTCTATCAAATCATGTAGCATATTGCTTTTCTCCAAGCTTCACTTAATGATGCTAGGAACCCAGATGAATCACTATGCACAGGAACACCTTGGTGGATCTTCTGTTTTCATATCCTTTGGAAACTAAAGAACCTTAAACTGACATGCAATAGTACCTCATGTCTAGTACCTCATGCATTGAATGCAGTTTGAGTCGGTGCTAATGTCTTACTCCAAACAATTCTCCTGAACTCCACTGTTCATGAGCATTGAGAGCCAATAGTCAACTATACTTTCAAGTATACATGGTACACTACAACAATATAGATCAATATATATTAAATGTCCCCACAATTTCAAGAAAAGAAATGCTCTATCCATCTAGCATGAGCAGCCTAGTCTGTTTATAGGATAGAAATTATAAATGATGGAACTTTCTCCAGTTTGTTTTAACTTTTATGACAAGTGTGTGTGTGTGTATATATATTATATGCACGGTACTTATTAGAAAGCGCTCAATATCAGAGATAGAGCTAACACATTTGGTTGGATTGATGTGAGTTTGTGACCCTGGGTTTCACGCTTTTGTCTGATCGCAAAAGTGTGAAACCCAGGGTCACAAACTCGCATCAATCCAACCAAAAAAAAAAAATATATATATATATATAAAATGCTCACTTTCAGGGATAGAGCATATGTAAATATAAAAGTGGAGATTGAGGTCAACAACCAGTGTTGACAGACTGTTCATGTTTAAATGCAATCATCAGGCCATGTGCAGTGTTTTGGTTTATCTATTTATATATGCTGGTTAGTGGTGTATTATGAGTAGGTCTATTGTATTATTCTAACAGTTTTTTGTTCGGGTGGTAATGGCTACATTTCAAATTATTCTGAGTGCTATTGAGTAGAAATAATTGTTTTTTGCAAATGCGGTTGTTGCTATTTTATAGTGTTTGTCAGTTTTTTGGGGTTTTTTTTTGTTTTGTTTTTTTGTTTTTTTTTTTCACTCCTTATTTATTATCTGTTTGTTACTTTTATTACATTTACTTGTGTTTATGTGTGTCTGTGTTTTTTTTTGTTTTTTTTTGTCTTGTTAATTTGTTTCTTATTTACTTAATTTATTTACTTATTTATTGATTTGCATTAATCTATTTTACTTATTGGTTTTTTAGTGTTAGGAATACTTTTCTAGTGTCAAGATTTCTAGGAATCTTAAATTTTGTAACTTTATATATAAATTTCTGGCTATAGAAGAATCTTAGTTTTTTTTTGTTTTTTTTTCTGCAAACCCCAACTTGCTTTTTCACCCCAGTGTTTTTTTGTTTTTTTTTTTAACTTCTCTTAGAATGTAATTTTTATTTAAAAAATGTTCAACAAACCAGAAATGGAAACACAATTGACCTCTTTGATGCCACTCCATAAGAATCTGTGTAGAAAAAGATTCTTTTGAGTGTATGACTCATAGATTTTAAGAACCAATCAACTTGATGGGTTTTCTCGATCTTATCCCGCCTTTTGTCTTTGAGGCATTTATGGTTTACCCTATAAAAGTGTGATTTCACTCATTTACTTTCTGGCAAAAAAATCCCATGGAAAATTTGGATTGGAATATATTGAGATTTGGCAAATTTAGTAGGACTATAAGGCACTCTCTCTCTCCCTCTCTTGTTCTCTCTCGCAATCTCATTCTCTCTCGTCTCTCTTATTCCCCATCTCTCTCTCTCTCTCCCCTCTTATTCCCTTTCCCCATCTCTCTCTCTCTCCCCTCTTATTCCCTTTCCCCATCTCTCTCTCTCTCCCCTCTTATTCCCTTTCCCCATCTCTCTCTCTCTCCCCTCTTATTCCCTTTCCCCATCTCTCTCTCTCTCCCCTCTTATTCCCTTTCCCCATCTCTCTCTCTCTCCCCTCTTATTCGCTTTCCCCATCTCTCTCTCTCTCCCCTCTTATTCGCTTTCCCCATCTCTCTCTCTCTCCCCTCTTATTCGCTTTCCCCATCTCTCTCTCTCTCTCCCCTCTTATTCCCTTTCCCCATCTCTCTCTCTCTCCCCTCTTATTCCCTTTCCCCATCTCTCTCTCTCTCCCCTCTTATTCCCTTTCCCCATCTCTCTCTCTCCCCTCTTATTCCCTTTCCCCATCTCTCTCTCTCCCCTCTTATTCCCTTTCCCCATCTCTCTCTCTCCCCTCTTATTCCCTTTCCCCATCTCTCTCTCTCTCCCCTCTTATTCCCTTTCCCCATCTCTCTCTCTCTCCCCTCTTATTCCCTTTCCCCATCTCTCTCTCTCTCCCCTCTTATTCCCTTTCCCCATCTCTCTCTCTCTCCCCTCTTATTCCCTTTCCCCATCTCTCTCTCTCTCCCCTCTTATTCCCTTTCCCCATCTCTCTCTCCCCTCTTATTCCCTTCCCCATCTCTCTCTCCCCCCTCTTATTCCCTTTCCCCATCTCTCTCTCTCTCCCCTCTCTTATTCCCTTTCCCCATCTCTCTCACCCCAACCCCAAAAAATAAGTCTGAGTGGATTGTTTTCTCACTTTGTTTTTTCAAACAACTCCATAATCAAAAGCCCTTGCGAATTGTTATCTAATCCTTAAGTGGAGAGATTATGAATTAAAAGCATGTTTTCTCTTTAGATAGGTCGGTTTTACCAAATCATGGGTGTGTAGTGTAAATGTATATAAAAAAAAAAATAAGCTAAGAAATATTTGGTATAAATGATGTGACATTTCCAGGCTTATTACAACAAATTTTTGCCTCTCATATATTAAGGAAAATATTTTGTTGCAAAAGTGACTGACATTTTTTTTTCTTTCTTTCTTTTCTTTTTCTTTTTTTTTTTTTTTTTTTTAAAGCATGTTTTATTTTTGAGTTTTGACTTTGCACAAGGCAAAAAAATTTGGGCACCCAGTGAGAATAGAAATCTTAGCACTAACTTATTGTATGACTTGGAACCATTTCTGGTTGGTTGGTTGCAAGCAAGCAAGCAAATCACCCTCTATTGATTATTTAATGACAAAATCTAAATATTTTGAACACAATTTTATGGCTTCAACTCCAGATAAAATGTATCATGGCAATTTTACTATGAATAGGTATTGTTGGTAAAAACATTTTATATAAATATGTATTTTTATACTTAGATATTCTCTATTTGCTCCCAGCTGGGACCGTAACAGGTGCTACCACCCTGAATCAGAAGCAACAGCAATTAAGAGGGGGGTTCCATGCTCCTCAGAACCTCCGATCAGAGGCCTTGCTGCCAGATGTAGTTTATCATCATACCCAGGACTACCAATTTTGGCAGAGTAGAAATGATTTGCAAGACTAGCTAATAATCATCTGATTGACTATTTTGACCTTAACCTTTTTCCAGCTTATTTCTAAATTTCACCAATTTTAAGATAACTCAAAATTAATTTCAATTTGTCAATATATATATATATATATATATATATATATATATATATAGAGAGAGAGAGAGAGAGGAGGCACAGTGGAGTAATGGATAGCGGCTTGGATTGAGGAATGGGAGAGCCGGGTGCGAATTCCAGTTGAATCCATTACATTCACTTACATGCTAATACCCTTGGGAAAAGTGTGAATCCTCTTCTCCTTCCATCTAAGAGTAAATAGCGGGACAAACTGGGTTCTATAGCCTTGGATGGCAACTGGTCTAGGAGAAGGACAACTCTGAATTCAAAACCTGCGACCTTGTGGCATGTAGTGTACCAGGTCTCTGTATTTGGCCCTTCAAAAAGTGTGGATGGTCCTGCACGAAACCTTCACCACTATAATGAAATCTGATGTGCTGTTGTCGGGCTGTCGTTTTTCCTGGGAACTGATCTGCTTGACCCTCATACGTCAAATTTAACAGGAGTTGAGTACACACACACACACATTATATATATATATATATATATATATATATATATATATATAAAACAAGTTTTTGTACAGACTCTTTCTAAAAAATTCATTTTTTTATACTTCTTACGTGTGTGTGTGTGTGTGTAAGGATAGCCATTCTTTGTGTATTAAATTTGTCTTTAAGCTTCAAATCACCTTCTGCAAACCTGGCTACTGTAGATCCAAAATATATCTGAAATCAAGGGTCTGTCCAAGGTTTCGACTCACATGAGTCATCTTCAGGGTTGAAACAGTAATTTCAGATATTTTTACATCTGTAACAGTCAAGTTTTCAGAAGAGGATTCACAATAAAATATCTATCATGTTCAGGCATTTTTTTCTTGAAAGTATTAAAAGGAAAAAGGTTTTTTTTCTCTCATTAGTTTTTCTATTTTCTATATACTTAGAAGTTTTTAGAATTTCTTAAGGAAGATAACTTTTCTTGATTTCACAGATTTGCACTTCAAACATACTTTAAATATATTTTACTTAACCTGCTTTGTTAGTCTTACTGACTCTGGTCAAACCTGATAATTTTAATTTTTGATTAGGGTTGATAGCTACTTATTTCTACATGGAATCGGTGTAGTTGTCTTTAGAGGCTTTTGCCAGAGATCAAGCCATTTTCTTCAATTTGTCAACATTTTTCAGTAATTCTGATTTCTGGCTGGTTTCAATTCTTTCAACTCATTTGTTTTTTTCATAGTTCCAATCTAGATGGAATGACTACAAAAATGTCCATCTCTTCAAATCTATAGACCAAATCCTACAGATGCATGCTGGGATATCTTCCTAACCAATAAAATGGACTACTTCTTGATCTCAGCTGCCATATTTCTGTTCTTTCTTGCCTTCAAGTCAAATTGCTATAATTGTATCCCTTTTTTATGTTAATACCATTCTTATATTTTTACATTATTACTTTTACTTTGCTTAGTATTATTATTTTTGCCCTGTTCTTTTATTATTATTTATTATTATATTTGAAATGTTCTCAATTCCATTTGTTGGCCAATTACACTAAAAGTATGGTTCCAAACATACCAATAAATGCTTGATACCATCATCACTTTAAGGTTTTATTTGTCACTTCTCTAACATATTCTGATTTCTCCAGCAATTTCAATTTGGACTTACTAAGACAGCACTGTCCATTATCTGACAAAACAACTGTTCCTTAGAATTGAAACTAATTTCCTGACCAGGATTGGGTGGTATATCTTCAATATAATTATTAAAATTAAATTTATTTTTAATAATTATATTGAAGCTTTTGGCTCTTGTTTTTGAAACATGAGAACTGTTATGTAGCAAAGGAATCATATTTTTTTAAAATAATTATATATATTATCTATCTATTTATATATATATATATATATATATATATATATATATATATATATATTTGCAGGTGTACAAAATTTTATTAGAGCAATAAACATAGACAAAAATATGAAAAGTAATTTATAATAAAAAAAAAAG
This sequence comes from Acanthosepion lycidas, assembly GCA_963932145.1. NCBI lineage: Eukaryota > Metazoa > Mollusca > Cephalopoda > Sepiida > Sepiidae > Acanthosepion > Acanthosepion lycidas. Next base: position 12,586,724 of record OZ010579.1, read on the forward strand.
GGGGTTACAAAGAAATGTTACAATAAAATAGTAAAATATCAAAATATAATTACGATTAAGAACAGCTAAACTGATTCATCAGTCCCCCTCTCTCAGAAGAAAAATCGAGGACAGTGAAAATATATATTTTTGTTATGAATTGTTAAAAAGGAAATATGTTTGCTTTTGTCTTTTATTGCTCTATTATATATATATATATATATATATATATATATATATATAGTACAGGTAACAAATCCGTTGGTAAAACTGACCCACAAAAAGAGCATAATATATTTATTTTAACAGAGCATATATATTCTGAATCAATTTAATTTTTCAACTTCTGTCCAAATTGAATAAGACTAACATGCTTCTCATTGGTTGAAATAAATCTGTACTACCCACCCCCATATGAGGTAATTTTGGATTTTGTTATGTGTGTGTGTGTATATATATATATATATATATATATATACATATACACACACACACACACACACACACACACGTCTGACGATCACAAATAGTGTTAAACCCAGGGTCACAACTCACACCAATCCAACTATATATATATATATATATATATATATAACGTTTTCTTTTTTATTTCAATTGTAGCCATTTTGACTTTGGTGTGGTGGGGGTGTCAGTCATGACGTCTTGCTCTCAATATATATATCTATATCTATATATATATAGGAAATGGATTAAATCCAACATTATATTTATTTTGTTTAATCACTAATTTAATGGATGCTGATATTCCAGTAGAATTTTTTTTAATTAAACAGTATTTTTTATCCAACTACATCTACTGGCCTGAATATGAATATCAATCCAAAAATAATGTCCGAACATATATAAATATATTTTTAAAACACATGCTATATTTATGGCTAAAAGTGCCTAATATCATTGGATAGTGTATGTAAATATAATAGTGGACACAGGTCAATACTGAATGGTGACAGTTATGCATGAACCTAATCTTCAGGCCAGTCGCCACTCAGTATTGACTTGTTTCCCTACACACACACACACACACACACACACACACACACACACACACACACACACACCATTGGCTTGTATAATAAAATATTAGCTACTTGAACAGTTCATAATGGTTCCCCATTCCCACCCAGTCTTTTCAAGGCAGTATAGTCTCTTCACTTATGATTGATTGTTTAATCTCTCTCTCTACCGAAAAAAAAAAAATTCTACAGTGTCTTGTCCATTTTAATTAGTTTTAGTAAAACTTGTTATGTACAGTTATGACTAGATTGCTCCTCTTTTTCAATTCTACTTTCATTGGCTAAACTTAAATCATTTTCGCTGCTTATTTTACAGTTTTTCTCATCCAACATTTCTTTCATTGGATCTCTTCTCTTGTCTTTGCTCACATATTTGATAAAATTCCTCAATACTGAGTTCCATCCCTCTCCATTGTTTTTTTTTGTTTTTGTTTTTTTTTTTTAAAACTAAAATTTATCAGCATGATTACAATGGTGCCTGCTTTTTTTTATCCATTGAATTAAATATCTTGTCCAGTTTAGAAAGGGTCCTGAGAATTTTACTATGGATTTTTCTTGTGTTCTTGTGTGTTTATGCCTTTTTAATAAGATTTCTATTCAGTTTACACTCTTTTTAGCTATTAATCGGTAATTGGTCATATTGACATTTTGCTGATTGATTGGTTATCAACATCATCATTACTCCTCTACCCATGAGCAATAAATCGGTTTTTGCACATCTGCACTGTTTTTTTTTTGTTTTGCACATCTGCATTCAGAAAGGTTTCCTGCTTAATAATCTTTTATCTTTGATTTAGAATGAACGATGAATTTAAATAATATTTTGATAGCTTTTCATTAATTACTTTGTCAGTTGTTATTGGAATGATTAAATTACAATCAACAGATTAATTGGTGCAACTTTTTTTTTTTCTTTTTGTTATAAATTTCATTTTTATTTTTAATTTTTTTTTTTAAAATCTATAAATATTTGGTTGGAAGGAAAGTTCTTGCAATTTGTAGAACATTAAATTTATTTAAAAACTGCAAGAACTTTTTCTTCCAGCCAAATAGATTTTGTCCCTAAAAATCCTTTTTGCTTTACATCTGTTGCTTCAGTAGATGTCCTAGGCTTTTTAAAGCAGCTAAATTTCTTTTCCCCTTTATTCATAGCGTATGGCCATATCATGTAACACTTGTTCTCTTCTCGTCACCTTACTTAAGCAATGTCAAGCCTAGCCAGTACCTAGATGGGTCCCAGCTTGGGAATATCAGCTGCTGTCAGCTTGTATGTGCAGTTGGTGTAACAGATAACTGCTCAGAATGTGAAATTGGAAAGATGAGTTAAAGTTCTGATTGGTTTTGTTACATTCACTTATGTGCAAATACTCTTGGGAAGGTATAAATCAAACTTTTCAACTCCCAGCTATGGATTAAATACTAGGACTTCTTTCTGAAAATTATCTCAAAAAAAATTAATATATTCACGTGCAAAAAAAAAAAAAAAAAAAAAAGAAAGAAAAAATATGCTTATAATCCAAAAATAGATTTTTATCTTTAAATAGCCTACATAAGGTTGATAAGTATTAAAAAAAGAAACAATAACCCAATTGTTGTTTTTGTTTTATCTTTTTTTCACATTGTGGGCAGTCATGTTATAGGCCCATAATTACTTATAGCTTTGGGCTCAGGTTCTCTCTTGCCTTTTGTCAGGCATTTGTAATTATTGGAGTAATGTTTTATGGCTACTATTTTATATTAGCTTAAAAAGGAACTTCAGAGGCTTTCCCAGTTCTTCCTCCTATCTCTCACCTTAGTTTTGTGATTCCTATATTTTGTATAAAACTAACTACATTCCTTAGCTTTAATATTCATGGCTAAGACTTGCCATGCCATGCACATTATAGTGAACTGCTGTCATTTCCTTTGTATTCCATAAGCTCAAGTCAAGCACTCTCTTCCCATAAACTGCTGTTTTGTTAAATTAACTCCCAAGAGGATGCTTTCTCACTAACTACAATCTTGGCCTGTTCAAGTCCAGAGTAAACTATTTTCTTCCCCACATATCCCCATAAACTATGCCTCTACCTTGTGTGACTCTTAGCCCTAGTACTGGGTGAACATTTTTTTTTTAAATTTAAAAAAAATTAAACTCTGGATAAATGTTTGTTATTGTACCCCAAATTTCTAAGATTTGATTATTCAAAGACTTTTTTCTAGTCTGTTAGTTCCACAGTTATAAGGTTTGTAAAGGAAAAAGGCAATTATAGAGAAGGTGATTGTCCTCACAACTAGCAGTTTTGGGACTTAAAGCTCAAAAATAACAACCTTATCCCATAATGCTGCTGTTAGTGCTTTTGTAGCCATTGCTTTTCCAAAACTCCAGACAGTTGCAAATTTGTAGTCATGGACTTTCTCGTGTCTGTTATACTGAAAATGTTTCCTTTCTCTCCCAACTATATGGAACTGTCATCATAGGAATAAGGGGATCAGGATGTTTTATTTTTAGAATTATCTCCAAAATACGTACTGGTGGTGGTGGTGGTGGTGGTGGTGTAGTAGCAGTAGTAGTTGTTTCCCTGACATTTTAAGCAAGACATATCTTTCTAGGTTTATTCATTATTAGGAAATGGTAATTATAACAAGAGCCAAGAAATGAATACATCAAAACTTGACATACAATTATTTGATTTTCAAATTGCTTCTCCTTAAAAACAAAATACTGGTTTATGAAGCACAGATGAGAAATCACAATCAACAGCTTGCAAGCTTAGCAGTCTGACCTTTAACCTATAGCAGAATTTTATCCGGATGAAAAATAGCATTAAAAATGATATCAGAAAAAGATATTTTAAATTTTTTGGACACATAATGTGAAAAAAAGTTTTTGAGAATTTAGCATTCACAGGACATATCGATCAAGAGGTACTTTGACACCATTATATGAACAGATAGGGAAACGTGCAACAAAACAAGAGAAAATATTGCTAAGAAAAAGATAAGAAAATGTGGAGAATCCTAATGTGTCATGTCCATAAGAGTTATGGCACATGGAGAATGTGTTTATTTCTTGAAAAATCAATAGTTACTGACTTCTGCTATTGTTACTAAATATATTCTATTGGTGTTGGGTAAATTGGGAGGGGATGAAAACCTGAGGAGAGAGAGAGAGAGGTTTTAACTTGAATGAAAAAGCCAATAATAATAAGGAATTTCACGCTGGATTTCCCATTTAATGTTAGGGATTGTTTCAACAAAAGGCATTAGTAATTGAAATTAAGTGAACAACTGAAATAAGTTGTACTATTTGACATAAATTGTTTTTTTTTTTCTAGAAGCTAGAAATAAGAGTGGAGAAAATTATTTAAAGAGTTATATACTAAATTTAGCTGAGAAATGGCATAAGTATAGGGCACTCGATGATAATCGAACTATTCAACTGTAATTGATCTAGTTGACTAACTTATTAACCATTATACCACATTAAAGTTTCCAAAGTATTAAAATATATACTGGCTTCAGTGTTTCACTAATTCTTTCATTTGTAATCATTTTCCTTGCATTTTGGATGGTTTTGTGAACCTGGAAAATTGTCGAGGTGCCATGTTGTGTTGTTCATGGCATATCCAGAGCAAAGGGAGATTACTCTACACTGCCCATTCTCATAGCAAGAGACAGTACATGTTAGCTGATAATTATATGTCAAAAAATAAATGCGTGTATCCTCAGACTTTATGTGAGAGTTTGAAAACATGACAGCTTTGAGGCCTGCTTGATGAAGATTAAAAATTCGACTTTTTTTTTTTTTTTTTTTTTTCTTTTGTTGGGTTGAAGAATTTAACATTTGCAGGACATATTGAAGGCAAGTGGGACAGAAAGAAATAGAGAGTAGGTTACCTAACAAGTTTGGGTAAAAAGGATGGCAGAACAGGGAATGGTAGGGATAGTAAAAAAAAGTATAAATATTGTTAAGAGCTAGAAAGGATAGGAAGTTATGGAGAGCCATGATTGCCCACATCTTGAATGGGCATTGCACATAGAAGTGGGGACCTTATTTAAAAATCATGCTGAAGTTTTGGATTCCATTAAATTTAAATATCAGCATTGGGGTCTGCATAAAACATTTCAATCTTTTTTAATCTGGATTTTTTTTACTGGATTTTTATAACAGCAATAAATTGTAGTAAATAACTGGTTATGTTTTTTGTTTTTTTGTAAGGACTCATGACATAATAAATGTTTTTTTTTTGTAAGGACTCATGACATAATAAATGTTTTTTTTTTGTAAGGACTCATGACATAATAAATGTTTTTTTTTGTAAGGACTCATGACATAATAAATGTTTTTTTTTGTAAGGACTCATGACATAATAAATGTTTTTTTTTGTAAGGACTCATGACATAATAAATGTTTTTTTTTTTTTTTTGTAAGGACTCATGACATAATAAATGTTTTGTTTTTTTTTTTTGTAAGGACTCATGACATAATGTTTTGTTTTGTTTTTTTTTGTAAGGACTCATGACATAATAAATGTTTTTTTTTGTTTTTTTTTTTTTTTTGTAAGGACTCATGACATAATAAATATGACCAAAAGGTTAACATTTATACACCACCTGGCGAGCATTGCTCCTATTACATAATGTTAATTTTAGTTTTGTTTCTAGTTAGGAAACTTCCAGCTTGATGTCTTTTTTTTTTTTTTTTTTTTTCATATGGCTACACTAGATAGAATCTATGTAGCTGATCTGGTGAACGCAAACTGAGGGTCAAATTTAGCACTATACTTGTACATCATGGAACTTTAAACTAATATTTTAAAAAAAGGAGAATGTTCTAGGATTTCATGAGTAATCACATAAAATTTTGTGCTTAATTGTTCTAACCATTCTTGAGTTACAGACAAAAAAAAAGGTAATTTGTGAATTATAGTACCAGCGGGTGCTGAAAATTTTCCAAACAGTAATTTTCAGCACATCCTTGTACTGTAACACCATGCCAAATGAATGGGAATTGTGATAGGAAGATTTTTATGCAAAACTTTCCAAATGAAAGGGACTTGAAAATCAGCATTTAAAATTACATAAAATTTTAATTTTAAACCAAAATTGGAAATACTTAACTGTTGTTTCAGTAATAATACAAGCAACCTTTTTGCATGTTTAATTTAATGACACACCTGTCAGGTGTACCATTTTATCATCTGTATAAGCTCAATTTTTTTTTTTTTTTTTTTTTTTTTCTTTCTTTCTAATTTTTCTCTTTCAAGTTTCAACTTTGCTTAGATTAATAAAATTACTTTTTATGCCATTAATACATTTGAATTCTTCCATGGATGGGGTAGAGGTTCTGTCAGGAGTTGATATAAATTTCTCAGCCTAATTGGCCATATTTGGAAAGTGAGTTAAGCTCAAGATTTCATACAACAGAAAAATGTCTTCAACTCACCCCTAAGTCTGCTTTATGAACTCCACAGGTGCAAATGTTAATTTTTTTTTACCCTGAGTTTAGCAGTTTGGAATTCAAATCTAATGATTAATAGCAACCCTAAATAATTTGATAAATCCATCCATAAAAGCAAGTAAGAAAAATTTCATGTAAATTTGCATTTTTCTTGCATAATGAGTTTGTGTCCTCTGTTTCCCTCTTGTTAAACGGTTTATTTTTTTGTTAACTGTTTTTGTTTCTTTTACTTTCAGAATTCTTTAGAAAACTATTGAAAAAATCCTACCGCGAATTACATGTGATGTTTGTTACAACATATGGCCTGCTCTACCAACAGAACTCTCGTGTTTTCTCTGAACTCTTTGCAAATTTGACGGAATATTACAACGGTCGAGATGTTGATCTTGAGAAAGCTTTGAGGTCTTTCTTTATAAACTTGTTGAAAAAGATGTTTCAGTTGCTGAATCTGGACTACAAACTTGATGAGTCCTATTTGGATTGCGTAGGTTCAAAAATGGATAAGTTTAAACCATTTGAAGATATTCCCAAAAAACTGGCCACTCAAGTCAATAGAGCTTTTATAGCTGCAAGGACTTTTGTACAAGGGTTAACTATTGGACGTGATTTTATCAATGCTATTTCAAAGGTAAGTTTTTATTAATCTCTCATGTAAACTTCATGTTGCATAGGCTTTTTTGCAAGTAGGTGTATAGTTTTGACCACATCCTACATGTGGGTGAGATCTTTGAAAGCCATTCCCTAACAAAATATAGAGAATGAAATTGCATTTCATAATCTTACTCTGGAATAAGAATAGAAAAATTTAAAGACAAGATATATGGTGTACCAGCAAAATCATCTGTTTTTTAGATTAAGCTTTGAACTGCTATATCTTAGAAATGATTAAAGATATCTTACTGGAATTTTTCAAGGTTTTTATAACACTATTTGACTCTACTTTGAGCAATGAGTATGTTATAATTACTCTTCAAGCTTAACAGAAGAATCCTGATGAAATCGATCATAAAGGAAAATGGCTTGTTCATCATTAATTAATCGTAGCTAAGGATCAGAAGCTCACATAGGATTGAAATTAAGTTCAACTATATATATTATTCCAGGATCATTTTCCAACTTATTCAAGATGATCTTTGCCCTCTCTAATCTAACTTTCTGTCCTGGAGTAACAAATTGCCTCAGAGGTTACATGTACAATTTCACTTTCAAGTCTCTTTTTTTTTTTTTTTTTTTTTTTTTTTACTGCTCTTTGGACTGTCATAGCTGAAACTCTTCTTTCACATGTCAAACTTCTTATGAAATGAGTTGGATCTTATCTAATTGATCTCTTTAGCTCTAAGTTGAAATGATGATCCCTCTTCCTGTTGTGACCTCCTAATCCAGTTTTTCTCTCTTTCTATTGTTCCTTCTTTTTTAAACTTATTCACCATTCTCTTGATGATTCTTGAATGGACTTTGAAGATGGAAGCCAGAGTATGAATTTTGGTACCATTACTGAAGGCCTCATTTGGGAAGAGAGTGGGTCTGACACAAAACGATTTTATCCTGTTCTATTTTTAGCTGAATAACTCAAAAGGGTTTTTCAATAATTCCTACGATGAGTGATGTCAAGATGGCTAAATGTCTTATCTGAAAACCTGTAAAAAAGAAACTCAATTAGATTAACGGATTTTTAGATATTAAACATTTTGTGGGATGGACAATTATGCTGTTACAAAATTTGGACAATTTTGCATTTACACCCAGCATATATATATATATATATATATATATATATATATATATGTAAGCAAATATATGGATATAGATCCGACAGTATGAAGAAAAATATACGGAAAAAACAAACAAAAATCCTTATATGCAATTATGCTGTTTTAATGTTAATATAATGTCAACGTCAGGTGTTTCGGTCTAATAAACCATCTTCAGGACATATTCATATTTGTCATGTTGAATTGATAATGTTAATTATATTTTATGAACATGTCCTGAAGATGGTTTATTAGACCGAAACGTCCGACGTTGACATTATATTAACATTAAAACAGCATAATTGCATATAAGGATTTTTGCTTGTTTTTTCCATATATTTTTCTTTTTATATATATATATATATATATATATAATATTCTTTCGTACATTTTTTTTTTTTTTTTTTTTTTTTTTTGCTTTTGTTGTTGGTACCATATCAATAATGGATGAATTGTTGCATTTTGCCTGACATTTTGTTGCATTTTGCAACAATATTGCTTTTATAAACGATGACAACTGCTTGGGAATACCAGGTGTTATAAGTGTGGATGGTGTGATAGATATCAGCTTGGAACGAGAAATCAGAAAGCCAAGTTCGAATTCCAGTCAAATTCATTACATTCACTTATGTACAAATACCTTTGGGAGTGGTATGAATCAATCTTTTCTCTCCCCCCCTCCCCGAGCTATGGGTTAAATAGCCGGACAACCTAGGTTCTATAGCCTTGGTTGGCAACCATCTACAACAGAAAATAATGGCAACCAACAGCAGGAATTCTTCTGCCAAGTAAACCTGAATCAAGTTGATCAGCATGATACCAAAGAAAAGAAACTCTTTCTAATTTAATTTCTTACTAAACTTTATTTAAATATTTATTTATTTATTTAAATATTTATTTATTTAAATATATCGAACAAATTTAGAATAGTCATTAGCATTCTTTAAATTCCTTTTCAATTTAATTTATATAATAATAAAGCATTGGCTTTTAATTGGAAGTGCTAAAATATCAGCTTTGTCTGTTTTGGATAAATCTTTTAGCATCTAATTCAAAATTATCCAGCTACCTTATTTCCTGACAGATGAAGAGGAGACTTGATGCATCAGAGATGTGGTGCTATGTAAAGAAGCTGAGAATACCATGGGCAGAGCATGTGTACAATGAGGAAGTTTTAAGGAAAATGAAAACAAAAATGGAATTTATACTTACAATGAAAAAGAGTTGAAATTTCTGGGATGTATATAATGAGGAAAGAAGTCGTGGAGATTCTGACACTTACAAGACATATTGAAGGCAAAAGGGACAGAGGGGGGAAACAACGATTAACCTACCTAATGAGCTTGTGTAAATGGATGGCCAAATAAAGCACTAGGAGGGGTAGTAAGGGGGACTAATATTAAAGGATATGAAGTTGTGGGGAGCTTTGAGTGCCTACATTCTGAATGAAGGAACATTAAAGATTTTTTATTGAAATAATTTCTTTTCATATTTGAGGGAATGAGATACTTCCCCCCCCCTCTCCAACTTCTAGAAACAAGTATTGGCAGGCGACAGTATCTGGGTAAAAATTAGTCTACCAGACATTTCAATTTAGTATATAAGACCCAGGGGATTTTTTTCACACATTTATGGGAGAAGGGCTTATATGCTATTAAACATAGTTTAAAAGTTGTTTATGTGGGGTCAAGCTATTTTCATTATAAATTTTGTTGTATTAGGTTGGTGCAAAAATAATGGCGTAATAATGTCGTTTTTTGACGTTAAAAAATAAATTCATAGCATCAATATTCCGTCTTCAGTCTGTTTTTCTAATCCTATTCATCTTTTGTTTAATTTGCATATTGGTTCATAAAAGAGGAATTCCAAGAAAATGTTACCTAAATTGAAATAAGAATATATGGCAAATAGTGGAGCCAACCACACTTGGCAACAATTTTAGCAAACCCCAGTTTTTGTATATTTGACAAGTCAAGAGTAAAATACTTTAGTCCAATTGGTTCAAGTCTACACCTGCATATCCAGCACTTTGTTTACTGTGATGCATTCACAGCACAAGAATGGCTGCTGTCATACAGCAAAATGGCTGCTTAGCAAAGAAAAGGTTTCGGAGATAAGTTCACCTATTGTCCAGTTCACACTCCTCTTCAGTCTTTTGAACAGGAGTAAAGGTTTATCCCTTATTTCTATCTCCTAACGTCATTCTCTTTCATTTCTAGTAGCCGATTGCATTTTAGTGGCATTATTACCTTGCCTGGAGTGAATTGAAAAAAGAAAAAGTTATCATTCAAACAAGCAAATGTCACACTCTCAGTTTGACAAATATTAGTAAATATTTTGTATCACACCAGAAATGGAACACACCACACTATGCTCCACATGCATAGATTGTCACTGTACTGAAAACTGTAAGTTATTTTCTTAATTTTAGATTTTTGCAATGATTTTCATTGCCAGTGATTCTTATTTTGAAAAGTCATGTACAACTTCTTGAGTCATAAATAATTTCAGTTTTTTATTAGGTTGAGTCATAAATAATTTCTGTTTTTCTTTATCAATTTTATTCTTCAAAAAATACAATTACATTTCGCTCCACATCTGTAATTTCTATCTGAGCACCTAGACTATGGAAAAAAAGATTTACCATGGTTCCACAGTGAAATTTAATTCTGCTGGGAGATACACAACATTTTTGAAAGAAAGTTGTGCCACTTGGCAGTGCTGTCAAGAATGTTATCATACAGTAGGAACCTTTACGGGTAGATGGGAATACAATAATGGTGTCCAGCTACTCATGATTGGAGCTCATAAACTGTTCTATAGGTATATTGCATTACCACATGTTCAAGGAATTGGTATATTTGTTCCTGTTCCAGGATGAACATCTGGTGATTACACAGATCTACAGGACTTGAATTGGTATATCTGGTGCTGTGATTACCATGGATCTACAATCAGTGATGTGGTATACAATTATATCGTCACCATTATACACAATGACTTATCACCACTAACAAGCAGGACTTTGATGCAATTTGAGTAAGATTCTGCAAATTTTGGTGCGAAAGTTTTCAATGAACTCTTAAATTTGGTTATCAGTGGAGAAAGTTTTCCTTATCAAAACATTTTACAGTGACTGAAAAAGGTAACAATCAGTTCTTTCTAAGGTTGGGGGATTATGGCAGATTGTACATAACAGACCAACCAAATTCCAATATTTTTTTTTTCCTGTTATTCTTGCTGCATACAGTCTTGCTTTGTCATGGAGGAGAACCATTTTTGTCCTATTGACAAACACAAGGTTGGATATGATGATAAATTACCTCTGGCAGCAAGACCTCTGATCAGGAGATTGGATTTTTAAGGAGCATGGAACCATCTCTTGTTCCCAGGTCCACCCTGCTGTGGTAGTAGCAACTGTTACAGTCCCAGCTATAGGCAAATAGTGTACCCCCCGAAAAAAAAAAAAAACAAAACACTATGAAAGTATAAAAATACATTATTATACTAAAAATACCAGCAATACATTTTTATGTAAAAAAAAAAAAAAAAAAAAAAAAAAAAATTTTAAAATTAGCAACAATACATATTGATAGTAAAATTAGCAACACTTTTTTAAAGTAACATGGCCAGCAATCAATTTTATCTCTAGCTAAAGGCATACAATTGCATTCAAAATATACTTAGTTGAAACCATAAAATTGTTAAAATTACTTACATTTCAGCATTAAATAACTAATAGAGGTTGATCTACTACAAAACAAGATCAAATGCCCAACATGAAAGAACAATTTAATGACATTAAGCCATATAATATCTAACAATTTCTTAAATCAAACTGTATTCCAAAATATAACTTCAACAAAACTACGGTATAAAATACATCATCGCCTCTAATAATCATGTCAACACAAACACATATGCACAAAAGCTATGCATCATCTGCCATGTACTCAATTGTAGAAGTAGAATAACATATCATATTTTTATTACTTCAAAGCTTCTAAAAAAATTAAATGTCAACATTAAATGACCCATAAGAAGTTAATATGCCATTAAACAAATCAGTGAATCAACACAAGTTTCATATCAATCAAGTCTTTTATGAACCTATTGCTGCTGCTAGATATATAAATGTGCATTTACTATTAAAGAACTCTAAATGAATAATAGTCCAATGATCACACACTGTATGGACAAGATTAACTTGCTTCCATGGAACTCGGCTCTTGACATAGTTCTGGAGATTTATCCTTGTCGATTTTGCGTTGAACATTTTCATATGTAACCTGTTTTCCAGCACTAGATACGTTATATTTAAGGAACGGTTAGGATGATACATACATCATTACAAGACAGAAATTCTTTATAAATCATCCTATGTCCCCACTTTTTGGCATTTTCCTGAAATTTGTAAATGACAAACTCTGTTTGCTGATCCGTCTGCTTGTGCTGTGTTTCTCTTCAAAAGTTCCCTCCATTTCATCTTTTAGGTCCATACGTACCCTCACCCACCCATTCATACTTGCTGAAGAATGAAGATCAATCAACATGTACAATATACCAAGCTGCAATAATGATGAAACACATTTTAACTGAATATACATATTTGGCCCTACAAGACATAAACCCACACAAGAAAACTATTTGAAAATACTGAAATTGTCAACATAATGTCTTACCTTAAAGAAAGATATTGATGCCAAAACATAACACCTACAATAGGTCATCTACAAAAAATATGGTTATTCTGAAAGTATAAAATTACATAGAGAATATATATATAGTTAAGGGCATATGATTGTGTTCAAAATATTTAGATTTTGGTATTAAATGACCCATAGGGATTTGATATGACACTAAACAAATTCTACCAAAACAATTCATCCTTTTTAGTTTCCGAGTCACTTATAACTAGGATAAAGATCTGAGTTCGAAAGACGGTTTTTAACAAAGATCTGAACACAAATCAATGTGGTAGGCATCATTAAAGGAATGAGAAGTTTTTTTTTTAAAAAAAAAAAAAAAAAAAAAGCACACAAAGAAATTAAGAACCTTGTGTCTATGTGCAAGTCTGCATGAGTGAATCATTGTTTCTAACTTGTTCGCATTCGCACTTTGCCACTGAAAATATTGTGTCAGCAATCAATTTCAAATGTTATTTAACCTCAACAAAATGAAATGGATTAGTATTGTATATCTCCTTTAGTTACTACTTATCTGACTTTGTGTTATCTAAGTATTTGGGGGAGGGGTGAGAGAGAGAGAGAGAGTGTGTGTGTGTGTGTGTATATTTTTTTCTCTCTCATATATATATATATATATATATATATATATATATATATATATATATATAAAAAACACAGTGCCCCCCCCCCCCAAATGTATACTCACTTTAAAAAATTATATATCAATGTCTACTAAAATAAATTTCATTTTCAAACTGCCGTCCATCCATTCTGGTCCAGGCCCTGTTGACAATGAGAAGCAATGGAATTGCAAACATTGACAAATATTTAGTTGAGTATTGTTCATTCTCGTTCAATGGCTGCTTTCAATTCAGCATAGACTTTGTTTTTTAAATATCCCCATTGTGAGGTCTGTTGAACATGGAGGGTATTCTACAAAACCGTTTCGTCCAACCAACCTGTTTGGCAAACTCTCAAGGTAGGATCTAGCATCGTGATGACAGTGTGGGGGTGTCTCATTTTGCTGAAAATAAAAGCTCTCATCTCCAAAGTCCTCTGTAACAGACAGACTGTTGCAGCCATTTCAAGTAAATGGGAGTAGTCATAGTAGCGTCAAAAAAGAATGGTCCAATTAATCCTCTTGATGATAAACCACACCAACACTGTAACACCTGGTAAATTAACATGATGTTCTAGCATGACATGTGGATTTTCAAATCCCCAGTCGATGCAATTGTGGCGGTTAATTGAACCATTTAATTTGAATGTGGCCTCCTCATTTCACACACACTTTGTTGAGAAATGTGCATCTTCTACACACCGTACCAAGTACCACTTGCAATACTTCACTCTTCTGTCTGGATCATTATCATCATCATTAATAGCATGGACTAATCTTGGAATGTAACTTTTCCATTGACAGCACTTCAAAATGCATTGGACAGACTATTTTGAAATACTTACCATCACGATTCACTGGCTGCACAGTGGTGATATGTTTCCAGTACTCTTGCTTTGTGGGTCTTGTCAATGTCTATTGTCTTCTGGAATGATTCTTAAGGGCATTCTGAACAGTTCCTTCAGCTTCAAACTTATCTCTAATTCTAGTGATGGTAAGTTGCATCTATTTGAAACTCCCTCCTAAACTGTCTTTACACTTCAACTGTAGCATTTTAGAATGAATTTCCTTTGTTCAAAGCTTAGTTTGACTGCCATCATTAATTCTAATTGGCTTAACCTAGGAAGAAAAAACATCAATTAAGCTATCAGCTGTTAAAGTGTGTATACATTTTTCTGGATACCATATATATATATATATATATATATATATATATATATATATATATATATTTTTGTGACTTCTATTAGTCTGTCTGTCCATTACACCTTCTAAAAATAGCCAGCCATTGACTGATCAAAACTATATTTTTGGGAGAAGTGCAAACAGGTAAGGAAGTACAAAATGCAGTTGGTTTTACTTGGGTTTGGAGCTTAGTACAATGAATTTTGGGGGGGAAAAATTAAGTTTTATTATTTAACATACAAATTACTCCCAGTATTTTAAAACAATTTAATGATTAAAATAACATAGTTATTTAATAAAAATGAAATATTGCTTTTTGCATATCTTTAATTTCTTTATACAAGAATCCAGTTTGCCTGCGTTTATGAGAACTATAAGAAAATCACAAGGCCAAATGCTTTAAAAAGTTAGAATTTGGCTCCAGAATGAAATATTTACCCATGGCCAGTCATCTGTTGCATGCTCAAGAGTAAGAAATCCTAAGAATTTATTCTTCCCTGTTAAAAAAAGAAAAAATTTCTTAAAATATTGTGTACCATGAAGTATTATAAAATGAAATTAAAGAAAACAAAGTAGGGATTTTGTCAAAGTATTTTTCTAAACAAATCAGCTTATTTAAGTTTCATTGATTGGTTCACGAAACTGAATGAAACATAAAGTTTATAAATCTCAACAAAAAATTTTAATAACTTCAACAATACTAAATACTGTGATAATTTCAACACACAGCATGTTGCAAAAAAAAAAAACTTCTAGTGTATGTGTGTGCATACATTATATATATATATATATATATATATATATATAACAGGAATAATCAGTTGTAGTGTTGTGCAATTTTCTTTTTTAGAAATCATATGATATATGATTATTTATGTTGTGCACTCCAGCTTTCTTCAGTTGATTGAAATATCCAACTAAAACAATCTAGCCCAATGAACGAAATAAAGGGTTTAGTTCAAAATTTCAATCCCCTAAAAAGGTTTAACATAGACGCAAAAGGTGTTATTTTCTGTAAAAGTGTTTTTGGTTCTACTGACTTTGTTGGATTAAAGTGTTTATAAATGATGAATTCTTTATTGGATATGAATTTCTTCCAAAGTTGTTTGGTTCTGAGCTCCAATTCCCAGTTTAGCTGCTCAAAAGATCCATTAAAAACATCTTAATAAAAGCAAAAAAATGACGACTCAACAAGGAAAAATAAAAATTATCAAATTGGAAATGAATATAATCTGTTTACAATTTCTTTAACTTTTCAATCTTGTTATTGATGATTAACTTTACATAAAGCCGAGTTATATAGATTTTATTGATAATGTCTCATGGTCTCTTGGTTCTATGTGACAAATTCTTGGAAGGAATGGTTGATTAAATAAGATAAAGTTGATAATATTCTTTTCCTATTTAGGATTTGGGTACCAAAAATAGATCTTTCCAATTTGTTTAGGCAGTGCTTGAAAAAAAAAAAAAAAAAAAAAAATATATATATGTATATATATATATATACACACACACACACACACACAAGCCCCCAAGACAGATCAAGATAAGGTGAGAGAGGCAAACCATGAAGTCTTCTATGTTAGCTTTTATCTTTGTTTAGGCTTTTTTTTATGCATCACCTTATCAAATTGGACATTTTATAACCTGAAGCAGTGGTTCATGAGTTTTTTACAGATTAGCTTTGCTTAATCATATCCATGTAATGCCATTTTTGATAGAATCACTTATAACTGAATTATCAGTTGCAAATCAAGAAACATTTACAAAACTTTGTAGGGCTTTGGTTTCTTCTTATAAGAAGGCCTTATCATTTGGACAAGATTTAAACAATAAAATTGAGTATTATCCAAAGGTAAGCAATGTCTTAGAATTTAGAAAGGATTTTGAAGCTTTATTGGAATTTACTTTTTTTTTTTTTTTTTTTTTTTCTTCCAAGAGTTAAAGAATCTATAAGATAATCTTCAGTTAGTCTTTATTTTGTTGTTGCTTTTTCTTTGACACCCTCTCCCCCTGCCATCTAGCCCTTATAAATAGCATCAAGTGCTGGCCTCCAATGAGGCTTGAACTATCTATAGACCAGCTCATCTTTTATGGATGCAATACATCCACCAAAGATGTCTTTGACGTGCGAGTTATAATATAACCATATAATCATGCTATTCTAATGAAAACATTGTTAAAGCCAAAAATTAAGTGAAAGGCCAATTTTCTGTCTGTTATAAGATTCACTAAAAAAGAAAAATGGTTGGTTTTAGTTGGGCCTTAGGGAAGAGGTTACTAATACCTAAAAACCCTTGTTTGAGAGGCTGACGAGCCCAATATAAAATTATTAGAAATTTTAACATCTATTAAATAAATTAATAAATATGTTAAAATACAGTTTTTATTTTATTTTTATTTTTCCTATTCCATACTAAAATTTAGGTGTTCACTTGGAGAAATACAGTTCTTCCACTTCTGACTTCAAGTAAATGGTAAAATTAAGGGAAAGGCCAATATCCTAATCTTTTTTTTTTTTCTTATCGTTACATTTCAGCCAAGACATTTTTCGGCCTTCTTTATCTGAAATTTTGTAACAAGTTGTTAGTCCATAAGTTGTATGAATCTAGTATCAGGATATTAGTTTACAAATATTCAAGTATCAAATATTCATTTATCTATGTTTGCCACTTTAAGATGTGGTAACAAAAAGAACAGCCTTGTTTGCTGCCTATATACCAGTCGAGTAAGAAAAAGGGTGCTACTTGACCTATACAAAATTTTCTCAAATACTTATATGCCATAATCCTGTGTGTATAAAATGCAGGGTTTTTTTTTTGTTTTTGTTTTTTTTTTTCCATCCAAGATCATGTCCAAAAGTCTGCTACATCATATAGTTTAGTTCAGAACTCGACCCCATTTTTTCCAGGGCTCAAATCGGATCAAATTGGATTTATTTGTTTACCATAGAGATAATATCTATCTAATGGCATATTGCAACAAAGGGAAATAAATCTTACATAATTAAAACCAAAATAAACAAGTTAATATTCATTAAATTGTATTTCAATTTTTCTCAATGTGTATAGGTGATTTTGTGGTTTTGGCATAGGGTCCCAAACCCCAAAGAGCCATTATCACATTTTCATGATGCTTACAAATCAGAATAGTAAACAAAATGTTCCTTTTTTCACAAGTTTTAGTCAGTTTCTTTGCTCTAAAAGCAGGTGTTTCTACTTGATGACAATGTTCAGCTACATGTTGCCAGGGTAAAACTGCAGAAGCTCATCAACTTGGGATAGGAAACTTTACCACATCTGCCATGCTCCCTTGATTCTAGTCTACTGACTACCACTTTTTCAAGAATCTTCAAAAAAATTTTAAGCCAAAAGATATTCCATTGCAAAGAAGATGCAGAAACTGCATTCAGATTTTTTGACATACAAACCATTAGTTTCACCTTTACCACACTGGAGGCAAAAATTGTTGCTGTAGAAATTTCTTCCTTTGAATCTGGAGGCACATTCTGTCACCTTGTGACAGTTGCTATAAATAAACACTTGTCAATTGCTATTTCCACTATTTTAATCTGGAAATCGCCTACTACTGCTTTGCAACAAGGCTAAACTTCCATTTTCTGACGCTATTTTGAATTCTTCTAGACTCTACACAAGGTGTAACATTAAACCCACATTAATTTTTTTCACGATTTTTAGTAAACAAAAATGGCCACAATAACATCCAACAAAAAAATACAAAAAATAAAATCTATACACACAATACAAAGAAAGTTATAACAATTTTAAAACAGTAGGTGTTCATCGTTTTATGCCCTAAAAAAAAATGCAGTGGCAGGGGGAACAATTCTAAAAAAAATTCAAAAGCATAAGTAGCCGTGTAATTTGATAGCTGAAATGTATAGATGTTCAAGGCTTCTATTTTGACTCATTTAAACACTTTAAATGCATTAATTCAAGAATAAAAATTGATTGTAAAATCTGACATAATTTTCTGAACAACCTAATACATGCCCATTGGTCAATGTATACCATCAATAGTTAAAAACTAGTTGAAGTAAATGAACTATGCAAGATCTTATATAGACTCTGGCATTATAGAATCACAAAAAGTTTTACCAAATAACAAAATCCACCTCACCTGAAGGCATGCAACAGAAAAAAAAAAAAAAATGCGTAGGACATTGAAGTAGAAGAGAAAATGAAAATGTAATAATGATGTTGATTTTTCCATGGTACCATAAACAAATGATTAGGAAGGAAACTGCTATCAATGCTAAAAAGGATCAATAACAGTGGACTTGAAGTTTAATTTCAGGAAAAAAAAAAAATGTTTTAAAAGAAAGATTATAACTGTCAGTCATAACTTTTTAGTCAACAAATACTAAATTTTTCCCATATAGAAACTGCTAACTTCGCCATTACAATGTATGAGAAAAAGAAAACTGATAGATGGTGGTTCAAGTACGCAATGTTTTTATTGTGACACCATCTCTGGGAAGGTAGCCATGTAAAGCTTGAAACCCCATTCTAGCCTTATATATATATATATATATATATATATATATATATATATATATAAAAGGCTTAAACACTAATATTCCATGGTCATAATTTATTCCATTGGAATCGTAAATACGATCCAATTCATCAGACCTACAAATTCAAAAAGAAAACAAAAAACAACTCTGGGAATAAAAAATAAAATTTAGTGAGAGTATATGTAAGAGAGTGTGGGATGAATGTTAGAGTAAATGAAAGCTATAGGGAGGGGTAACAGCCGAGAGAAGAACAGGAAGGTCTAAAGATGAAGGGCGGATTAAAATTTAACAGAAGTTTTAAAGATGGGAGTCAGACGGTTTAAGTGAGAGAAATATGAATATTCTTGGATGTCTAATACATTAAAGATTCACCGGAAAAAAGTATACATTTTCTATACATATATATATATATATATATATATAATCTGTCTATCAATTTTTTTTATTAAATCTTTCAAATTTCCCAAGAGGTTCTTTTGTGTTTATCAAAATTCATATCATCATATATATATATATATATATATACACACACACACACACAACCTGGCCATTGGCTTCTATAAGAAGCTCATCCACTCTTTGATAAGTTTTGTTTTTCATTTGGTGGGAGTGACATGCCACTCTCCCCACCAACAGAAAAGCTAGTTGGGGAGCTCATTTAGATGCCAAACACCCACCCATAACCTTAAAATATGTCCTCATAAAATGATTTTAATTTGTTGTTATCTCAACCAGCTAGGTTAATACCAAAAAAACAATCTGTAAAAATGTTAAAACATTGGAATAATTTAAATATTTTTTTAAACTTAAATTTTGGTTTTAATTACAATCATAAGTTTTATGAATAAAATAAAAATAAAAATTTAAAAAAAAATGACATTCCCCTATTTAAAATGAATGTGCAGCTGCACATAAGCATAATATTTATAAACATTGAAAATGAAATTAACCAGTTAAAGTTCTAGCTTAATATGTTATATTTACTTACATAGTAATGCCTTTGGGAAAGGGCATGAATCTTTATCTGCTCCCAACCCAGCTATGGATTAAATAACAGGGAAAACTCTCTAGATTTGGGTGGCAGCTAGTCTAGTAGAAAGACTACTCTTAATTTAAAGCTAACCATGGGGAAGACAACAGGAAAAAAACCTCCACTAACTTTACCAAGATCCAAGATACCATAGCAATTCATAGATAACAAAGAAAATATATTTAGAAAACCATGATCAGCTACATCCTGAAATATTATATTTTTTTTTATTTTATTTTATTTTTTTTTTTAAAAGCAACCTAAAACACATTTTTAATATCATCCAAAACCTTCAATTATGCCCTGATTGATATCTGCTAACAGAAAAATTGGGAGTAGATATGTTCTATCATCCAGTTCACACTCTTCCCTGGTCTTTCAAACAGGATTAGAGGTTTCCTATTTAGAATTGTGTTTCTGATTCCTTCTAAAGTCTGCTTCAGCCCTGGACTCATAACAACTGCTCCTGAACTCTGAAATTTCTTTGTCATTTTTTTTTCTCTCTCTCCTCCACCAATAAGAGTAGATAGCTTTGCATATAATCCAGTTCAAATTTCTCCCTGGTCTTTCAAAAAGGATTAGACGTTTATCCCTTGTTTCCTATTTAGAATTGTTTCTGGATCTACTTCAACTCTATGCTCCTAATGCTTGTTCTTACTTATGCTACTACAACCTCACACAGTAGCCCTCTACCTTGAGTGGCTCTTGAGACGATGCTACTACAACCTCACACAGTAGCCCTCTATCTTGAGTAGCTCTTGAGACTTGTATTAGGTGAATATTACTTAAAAAAAAATAAAATAAACAATTAAAAATCTCTGAAAAACAATGTCTGAGAGAAATATAGAATTCTAAGAAAGTTAATGAATTAATGAGTTAATTTTGAAAAATCTTAATTATCCTGAAAATATGTATTTGTTTGCAGTGGGTGTCTGTTAGCTGCCAACTCACTTCAGGCTTTTTGTATATTTTTATGCAAGTGATGCACACTTGCAACAAGCTATCATGCAGCAACTATTTTATGACAAGAATCTAATAATGCTACATATTTTGTCCTGTTCACTTTGCATCTACTTCATGTAGTATATGTGCATTTTGCTAAGCCAAATAATGGTTCCTAAAGTAAATCAATTTGTTAATGTTTAGAGAAAAGAAAAATACATTCAAATTAAGTTAGAAACCTGGAATAATAAACATGTGAAGTGTGAAGAAAACATCATATATGGAAGGATACAACATTGGTTTATGATAACGGGTGGGGGGGGGGGTAGAAGAAGCATATAAAATATCAGAATATAGTCTTGTCTGAACTTTACAATAAAATTGCTGAAAGAAAAGGTTTACATGAACTAAAAAATTCTATGTGATCTGTCTGTTCAGGATGTAGATAATCATGTCTCTTCACAGCTTCCTGTCCATTTTACTTCTTATTTTTGTCTTTTTGCAATATCTAATAATCCCTGTTCTGCCAAGCATTTACAGAAGCTTATTAGGTAGGTTATTTGGTATTTTCCTGTCTCTCTTGCCTTCAATATTTCCTGAGTGTTGAATTCTCTAAGCCTTCTTTCTTCATATGTGACTGAGAAATTACAACTCTTTCTCATTCTAAGTGTCCTTTTTGCTTCTATTTTCCATAAAATTTCCTCATTGCTCACATGATCAGTTCATCATATTGTCAGCATCCTTCTGTAGAACCACGTCTTTTCTCCATCTGTGAGGAAATTGTCCAGCATTCACTACATATAAGATGACTGATACCAGTTCAGTACACTTTTCTGTTTGTTAGTAAGACTAAAACTACATAAACTAAATAAATATTAAATGATTTTGATATTATTAAGGGATAAGGCCTGGTGGAGTAATGGATAGCAGCTCGGATTGAGAAATCAGAGAACCAAGTTCAAATTCCAGTTGAATACATTACATTCACTTACATGCTAATACCCTTGGAAAAGGTATGAATTCTCTTTTTCTCCCCTCAGCTATGGATAAATAGCAGGACAGACTAGGTTCCATAGCCTTGGGTGGCAACTGGTCTAGCACAGAAAGAAATGGCAAGCTACTGCGGGAATTAAAAAACTACCGCATCAGTCATGTATTGAAAGATACATGATCGTCTAAGTGTGTATCATGCATGGCACATAACTGACTGAAGGGGATGAAAAAATATTCTTAGAAACAACTGCGAGCTGCTATGAGATATTCTACTGTTTTGTATGGCAGGAAATGTGGAACAATTTCATGTCAAATGAACCAAAGATCTTGCAGTGTTGAGCTTAGCCATTTTCCTTAAAGGAAACGTTATACATTTATTGACAATTGGCATTATAGTTGAAATTTATAAAATATTTCTTTTAAACCAGTTTTTCAGGAAAATAAGTTTCTGAAGTTCACTAAGTTTATCACTATTTCTAGTAATGATTGGTCTTTTTTTTTTCCTCACCTTTTGTTTAGTGTGGAAAGCCAACATTGTGGTTATATCATTATTCTCTCATCTAGTTATATGCGTCATCCATTTTAGTTGTTGCAGCTGTTCATGGATCTGAGAAAATGTTTCTATATCAATGATAGTTTAGACATATTTCTAAATGAGTCGGATGCCACACATGACACCCATATGAAAATCTAAAACTGACAAGGCTATTTAAGAATATGATGCAAGGTCTTAAGTTAATGTTTTGGTTTTGTAGCATTGTGTGGTGTTTGGTGAAACTATCCTTAGTGCAGTCCATTCTATGTTCAATTTCCTTATCTCCTATACTAAATAAGTTACAACTTATCCATATACTGAGGTATTTGAAGTATTAGTCAAATGAAATATGACAGTTTTAAGGAAAATAAGAAATACAAACTATTGGCAAAATTCAGTAAGAGATAGCTGAATTCTTTTTTTAGATACCTAAGGAAAGATGGCATGGAGAATTTAACACTAACATAGAACATCAAAAACAAGAGAAGCAGAGGAAAAGTGTAGCACGAGTTTGAGTAAATATATAAAGGAACAAGTACCACAAATACAAAAAAAGGACCTAAAAGTAACAGTAAAAAAAAAAAAAAAAAAAAAAAAAGAGGAAGCTGTGGAGAGCCATTACTTGAATGCTGAAGAAATTTTGTATCTGGTTGATCCATTTATCTTTCACTGTATCGAGATGTATTTGTTTCTTTTTATTTCCACATAAGTTTTAATAATATTCAGACGAGCTTCATTCTTTTGTTCTACCAGTTCAGACCGTTACAACTAGGACCTGTCATGCTATTTCCATGAACTCAAATCTCCCTTATTTCTTCAATGTTCCAAATGTAAGTTCAATTCAAATGCCCAGGAATTTCCGCTTTGTAGAATAGACTCCCACCTGGTTGTTTCCCAGAACACTTCAATCTTAACCTCTTCTGGTCATGGGTCAATCATTGTCTATCCTCCTTATCCTCAAAAATCTTTATTTGCTGCCAACACTTCCACACATATCTCACATCTTATTCTTCATTACCATTTCAATTGCAAACCTTTATCTTTGAGTGGCTTTTGAGCCTTGAAAAGTACTGCTTGAAAATCTAAACTCTTTGGGATTTGGTTGAACAGCATTTTTTTATTTTACTTATACTGTGCCAAATCCAAATGTTGATGTAATTCTGCTATTTGCATCATTTTTCTTGTTGCATAGTACTTATTTGCTATGACACACTTGTTATTTTCCAAAATAATTCCTGGCTTAATAATCTGAGCCAGCACATTTATTAAACTCTCGGTAGAATGTTTATTTAAATCAGTATGCTTATTTTGTTTTGAAAAATTTCCACTTGTCTGACCATTCCAGATGGTACTTATATTTGGTACAAAAGAATATAGTATGTGGTAATGGTAATATTTACAGTTTCCTTATAAGGAAACATTTTGCATTCATTGACCAAGCAGCCAGTACTATTTTCTAGGTAGCAACAAAGAAAAGAGAACTTAATTGTTCTGTAATATTAGTCCTCTTATATGGCAATGGATGCTAAGCAAATCTGCTCGTAGATGAAGAAGAGACATGAAACAATAGAAATTCGGTTCTACAGAAGAATAATGAAAATACTATTAGACTGAAGAGGTGAGCAATGACAGTTTTAAGGAAAACGGAAATGGCATGTAGAAGAAATAGTAGTTCTTACTGCAAACATTCTGTTGGCCGCTTCTCCAGTTTTTGTCACAAGTTTAAATTTGTCAATAGCAGAAATGTTGCAATTAATATTTGGATCTTCATATTGATTTTCTTTATTTTCAGCAATATTATTGGTCCTGACCTGGCACCTCAGTACCTTTTCTGTAAATACTCTTGTGGTAATTGTTTGAATGAACTTTTTGGTATGTTACCTAGTCAGTCAGTCATGCGTGATACACGCTTAAGTGATCATGTATCTTTCGATATATGACTGATGAGGCAGATTTTTTTTTTCCCCCCACAGTAGGTTGCCATTTCTTTTTGCAGTAGACCAGTTGCCATCCAAGTCTATAGAACCCAGTGTGTCCTACTATTTACCCATAGCTGGAGGGAGAAGAGGAAGATTCATACCTTTCCCAAAGATTTTAGCATGTAAGTGAATGTAATGGATTCAGCTGGAATTACAAACTCGGCTCTCTGATTCCTCAACCTGAGCTGCTATCCATTACTCCACCGTGCCTCAGATTAACAAGGTCTCATCATTTTAGTTGAAATTTTACAATTGGCTACATGTAATCGTAAACTCTGTGTGACCAGTTTCTTTTCTTGCTTGCTTTTCTCTTCTAGTTTCTTGATTTCCAGTCAACATTGATCTTCAAAAATTCAAATGCAATGTCAATTGTTATCTTGTGTTTTCTTAATTCCTGTTTTTTTATTGTTCTCTCCCCTTAATAATTTTTTTTTTTTCTTTCACACTCAGTGGCTTTACTGTCTTGCATGGGGTGAAATGATTAGAAAACAAATTTAAATGCAGTGTCAATCGTTATCTACTGTCTTCTTGATTATTCTTCTATTGTTCTTGCTCCTCAATAATGCCTTTGTTAATTCTTTCACACCCAGTAACCCCCTTGGTGTACTTTGGGCCTTACTGCCTAGTTTTGGGTGATTTTGATTTTTTAAAAAGTTGTTATACATTGGAATTTAAAACCCTTTATTTCGACCTTCATGGTAGATTGTTTTAGTTCAGTATGAAATTGAAATGTATATCACCAGAAGAAGGTTGGTGTGTTCAACAGACGAAACGTCATGAATATTGACAATAAAGATGAGGGCAACAGTCCGAACAATGTAAATAGTTACAATACCTCATCTCAAAAATATAGACAAAAAGAAAAGGTTATTGTTTTTCTCTTTTTTTTGTAAAATTGCAATAAACAAATTAAAGTTTCTTGTGAAAGAAAATCATTTCCAGTCTGTTAACATTGGAAGTTTTTCCACTTTTAAAAATTGATAGAAATGAGTTGAATTTTTTTTCCATTCTGTGTTGTTTGCTTTGAAATCTTCTGATCTTGTGACTGAAGTTTGAGATTTGATTACTGAATCAACAACTGAGAAGTAAATTTGTAAAAATTGATTCTTCTCGCTTTTAAACTTTAGAATTGGGTGGCTGCAAAGAGGCCCTGAGTGTTTTTATTGTACAAAGACAGGAACTTTTGTTAACAAATTCAATTTTTAGTAATGCTGCAGGTTTTTTTTTTTTTTTCCTCTCAACTGAGTTGCCTTCTTTTGTTGCATTCAATTCTTGTACCCTCCCTCTACCCTAGCCAACTACAACAGCCATTGGCTTCATAACATATACAGCTTTTTTTTTCTTTTTTTTTTTATCCCCCCCCCCACCACCAGACTGAACAACTTCTTTTAAGCTGTACTATTTGGCTGTCAGAAGAAAAGCTTTTTTTGTGATCGAAACTTAGATTTACTAAGGTAGAACATTGAACTGATGCTGAACCAATGTTTACACTGAATAATCTTCTCTTTATAAAAGACACAAATGTAAGTTCTGTATATATATATATATATATATATATATATATATATATATATATATGATTTGTGTGTGTTATGTTTGGTTCTGAAGACCAACTAAAGTTACTTGTTTATGGTTTTGTTTTTGTTTTGTTTTTTTAATACAGTTTGTAAGATGTGACACTCAAAAACCATCAAAGAAAATAGAAGGCATACAACTTGATGAACTCACAAAAATAAAATTTGGATAATTATACCATATTGGATCAAAAATACCGTATCATCCATATAATACCATAGCAAAAATACCATATTATATAATACCCAATACACACACACACACATATCTATCTATATATATATATATATATATATATATATAAATAAAAGGAAGAGGAAGCATATCTTCATTCAAGCATGTTTCATTGAATAATATAGCCATATTGTGTCTACTTATTTTTATACTGATCCTTTCCAGTTGTCTAATCAGTTTCTTGATGTAATTCATCAAGGAAGGTGCCATTGTTTTTGTTAACCCAAGTATTTTTTGATCTTTTACCAGATCAACTTCAGGTGTAAATTTCTACCAATTTCCAGTCATCTCCTTTATATTGAAACACTTGTTTTGCAAAAAATTCCATAACTACAATGGATAAATTTTAAAATTTTGAAATAATTACAGAGTTTGTTTGCACGTGTTTTTAAAAATCACCATCACAACAATACAAATTTTATCGTAGTTACAATAAGTTTGTCTTTGTAATTTATCCCTGAAGAGAATCTCGGAAAAGATCGAAAGTACTTAAGTTAGAAAAAACTGATGAATTTCATCTTAAGAAACTGATTAAACAACTGGAAAGGATCAGTATCAAAATAAGTAGACACAATATGCCTATGTTATTCAATGAGACATGTTCGAATGAAAATATGCTGCCTATATATATATATATATATATATATATATATATATATATAGACAACTAGACTCGTCTTGAAAAACCCTCAAATTTTTGATTTGTCAATAATCAAATCAATCTCAAGGGGGGAAAAAAGGTTTTAAAAAAAAGAAAGAGCTACAAACATGAACTACTGCCGAAAAAAAATCGCACAGATGCAGGTCTAAAGCCCAAAGAAAAAACCCCCAATACAAGTAAACAACTAACTAACAAAAGAGCTCAATACAACCGTAGAGCAGACCTAGATAAAGCAAGTGAGAAAATAAACCTAAAAATAAACCTAAACACTTGCTTTATCACCATAAAAGATCATAAAAGTAATTTTATTAATAATCCTGAATATAGACTTATAAACCCTACCAAGACAGAATTAGGTAAAATAAGTAAAATAATTCTGCAGGATATAGGTAAATTCCTTAGGACTTTCCTTAATATTAACCAATGGCAATATACTAAGGATTGCATTAAATGGTTTGAAAATTACAACAAAAATAAAGTGCTCATTCATTAGGTATGATATTAAGGAATATTATCTTTCTATTTCAGAGAAAACCCTAAATGAAGCCCTCAGCTTAGCCAAAGAATACATCCAAATTTCTGATGATAAAATAAACCTAATTAGACATTGTAGAAAAACATTGCTATTCCATGATAATACTTTATGGATAAAAAAAGATAATATTAACGGTTTTGACAACCCTATGGGAGCGTATGATGGAGCAGAGGTGTGCGAGATAGTAGGGTACCTTCTGCTCCATAGGCTTAATGAATATGTAGACTTTAATAACCATGGGTTGTACCGCGATGACGGTTTAATCATAGTGCACAATAGTAACCCTCAAAAATGTGACACTATCCGTAAAAAACTGCACTGGTTTTTTAAAAAATTCGGATTCAATCTCGATATAGAAACTAATTTGAAAATCACCAACTATCTAGATATTACGTTGAATTTACAAAATGGCACAATATCCCCGTATAAAAAAGAAAATCAAGAACCCCAATATTTAAACATAAAATCTAACCACCCAGCCCATATCATAAGGCATATTCCAAAAAATATTGGGTATAGACTTTCTACTAATTCCTCCAATAGGGACATTTTTGAGGCCAATAAAACAAGTTATGAGGAAGCCCTATTTAAGAGTGAACATAAAAATAAATTAGAATATATTAATATAAATAACCACAACAGTACTCAGAATAAACGTAATAATAGGCAAAGAAAGATTTTGTGGTTCAATCCTCCTTTTAATTTAGTGGTAAAAACAAAAATTGGTAAGATATTTTTTGATTTATTAGAGCAACATTTCCAAAAAAAAACTGAGTTACATAAAATATTCAACAAAAACAATGTAAAACTTAGTTATTGTTGCATGCCGAACGTAGGGACTATAATAAATGGATTGAATAAGAAAAAAACTAGGAATAATCCATGCAGTAATCCTCCTACTTGTAATTGTAGAAACAAAAACATCTGTCCATTACAGGGAAAATGTCAGCAAGAATGCGTGGTTTATCAAGTGAAAATTTACAAAAATAGCGAGGATACTAACCCTAAAACATACATAGGTGCTACTCAGGATAAATTTAAAAAAAGATATAACCACACAAGTAGTTTTAAAAACGAAAAAATTAAGCATAGTACCACGCTATCTACCTATGTATGGAAAACCAAACAAGAAGATAATATAGACCCCATCCTTAAATGGGAAATATTAAAAAAATGCCCAAAATATAAAGCAGGCCATAAATTTTGTAAATTATGTGCAGAGGAGAAATTAGCCATAGCTTTATATGATCAACCTAACCAGCTATTAAACCCCAAAACTGAAATCCTTAACGTATGTAGACATAAAAAATCTTGGCTACTATTTTAGACGTTTTCCCGCTTATTTGTCATTCCACCTTAATGTTTGTGGGGTTTTTTTCCCCTCCCTCCCCATTTTTGTTGAATAAATATTTATCCCCCCCACCCCACCCCACCCACTTAGGTGTTTGTGGTTCTTTGGTCACGTGGTAGAATTTTAGCTATCGCCTATAAATATGCGTTTCTCTTTGCCTCGTTAGCCAAGCTTTCCCTGATGATCCGTTTAGGTGAAACCTAGGTAGGTTTGTCTGGCTCACTAGGTGTATCTATCTATATACACACACACACACATATATATATATATATATATATATATATATATATATATATATATATATATATATATATGTGTGTGTGTGTGCATGTCTGATGTGTTTGATAATTATGTGGCAATGTGCAGTTATAGGTTTTAGGCAGCTTTGATCAACATTTTTTTCATGGTTAGCCATAAGAAATTGTAAATATCGGACTACCTAGCACTTAAGTAAAATAATAACAATGATATTTATTAAGAATTTATTACAGGAAATATCAAGTTTTATGGAAACATTGTTGACAATTATGTATTTAGTTACATAATAAATAAATAAAAATAATATAAATTTTGATGCTATATTTGATTTGTTGTCAGGTATTTTTCATTTTCTCCTTTGTTATTGGCAGCATTTTAGAATATTTTGATTGAAATGCTAATTTTCTTAAGCTGAACAAACTGGAGCTATTTTGTTACCTCTCTTTTCCATTTTTGTTTTTAGATTGCTTTCTTCCAGTCATTTTAATGAGCATTAATGAAATTCTGAAATTTAGAATGATCTTATTCCATTTCTAAAATAAAGCCTGTAAAAAAAGAATGTTTTAAATTAATATACAACCAAAAATAAAATACTTTTGACAAAAAACTTTAATAATTTAACTATAATTATGTAACAATGATTTAATGATCTTCTGCACACAAATCTACCATTTATGTAACCTTGTCTCATTGCATGGTTACAAACTATAAAACTAAATTGAGCTTGAAATATTGTGTAATTGGCTCTATTTTTTTGTAAAATACTTGGATATGATATAATGAATAATTTGCAGTGAAAAAGCAATTTTCAATTTTTTTTTTTTTTTTTTTCTTTTTGAATACACCCCTCCTTTGCCATACATGACTAACAATAGCCATTAAAAAAGTTTTAATTTTATTTTTCTACAGTTTTAATCATTTTACTGCATTTTATAAAATCTGTGTGTGTGCGAAACATAATAAAGTTTGTTTCAAAGATACCAATGCTATACAAATCCCAATACTCGATGTCCTGGGTATGACAATAAACTACATCCACGTCCTGGGTATGACGATAAACTACATCCAACAGCAAGGCCTCAGATGTTTTTCACAAAAGTAATGTTGCCAGCTGTCCGTTTTTGAAACCATAATGTTGCCAGCTATACATTTTGGAAACCATAATGCTGCAAGCTATACGTTTTTGAAACAATGTTGCCAGCTATACGCTTTTTGTAAAAAATAATGTTGCCAGCTATACGTTTTTGAAGCAATAATGTTGCCAGCTGTACGTTTTTGAAACAATGGTGTTGCCAACTATGCGTTTTTGACTTTTAAAGTCACTCAAAATCATTTCCGGCATAAAATGACCACTAAGGTTGAGATGCCGTTAAACAAAACAATCAATCAATCAATCAATACTCAATGAAAAAAAATATACATCTCCAAACAAATACTATACAGCACCAAGATATATAATATAAAAAAAAAAAAAAGATTTTGTGCCCGTCTTAAGAATTCTCTACAACTGCCAATTACTTGGTTCCTACTGACCAATTGTGAGGCATTAAAGAGAAACTAAATATGAGCAGATCATTTATTGATTTATTGATTTTCATTTCTGCTTATGATCAAAAGATTCCTTCCTGGCGCCTGTGCTTAGGATCTGTGTTTCAAACTATTTTTGTTAAAACTTATTTTTATGTATTTGTTCCTATTGTCAGCCATGCTCTTCTTCTCCAGTTGAAATGTGATACCATGTTTTTATTTTTTTGGATAGGACATAGCATAACTAGGGTGAGTTTGACCCCCTGGGGATTCCAACACTGCATCCACACACCCCATTTCACTAAAGGTTCAGGGTTGGACTCTTTTGATACCTGTGTGATATTGGTTGCAAAGACTGAGTAACGTTGTGTCAGGAAGGACCTTATACCAACCATGTCTCATTTGCATAGGAGGCTGTGTAAATACAGTATCAGTGGAGTATCTGTGCATTTTGTGAAAAGTGTTTTGTTTTTGTTTTTTTGTCTTCACCCCAATCAAGGCAGTAATGCCACTAGTGACCAGGGGGTTACGGCTTTACTGAGTTGAAGGAGGATTAAGGAAAAGATGAAGGGGATTCAAGAATACAGATGGTGATTGATGTTGCATTTAAATTTTTGAAGATTGTAGTTGTTAGAGAAGCAAGGAAACAGAAGAAAGAATTAAAGGCTTTTTAAACTAGCATTATTTATTTCCATTGGGGGGGGGTATTTAAATCTCTAGGGCACATGGCCAAGTGGTTAGAACGTTTACTTTCTGACCATGAGATCCAGTTTCAAATCTCACCAGATTTGATTTGTTAGGAAGGGTGATTTCTTGATGGTATTGGTCTGGGGGAGGGAGAGTCCCAGCATGTGGCACCTTTGGAAAATGCCTGAAAACCATCCCACAGGTTGACCCAACGGCTTGTGAGTGAAATTAAGAAGATAGAACCCTTGGGAACCGTCAGTAGTTGTGCTAGCACAAAGCCACAAGTCATTGTGACTGGGGGTTTGAGTGTGCTGGCCTTTTTCAGACTGTTGATCGCGCTAGATAACGCACACTCTCTCAGAAACTGCAACTAAGGCCTGCTCAGCATAGTTTCAGTATAAAACACTGGTGGGATCTGTGAGTGTTGAACAAATGCAAATATGCCTGAGCAAGGATCTGCAATGGTGATTAAATAACCACCCAAGTAGACTTGCATCCCCAGATAAGAGTAGCTGTGTGCCATTTACATTTTAGGCATCTCTAACCTGGTAGATATAAATTGCACTTTTTTTTTTTTCTTTCTTTTTTTTGTTTTGTCTGTACAGGAAAGTGTGCCTATCAAATATCAGGTTTGTAACAAGACATATAACAGTTACTTATGTGCTATGACTCTATCTCTCTCTCCCATGTAACTCAAAATAACAATTGACACTTCGCCACTCCTCCCAGCTATGGCATCCAGTCACTCATTAGGTAAGTTGCTTGATGTTTCACAGAAATTTCAACTGCCCCTTTCTGATTTTAAGTATGAGTCTCTCTTCCCCACCACCACTTTTTTTTTTTTTTTTTTTTTTTTAACTTCCCAATAGATCACATGTTCTGTCCATGGTATTCTCAGCATTTGATTTGGATTGAAAAACTGGTTGCCTCCTTGTTCCTCTAAATATTGTAATATAGCTAAAGCCTTGTGGGTTTAAATTCTGTTAGCATTTAACATATCTGCAGAATAAGCGTAAATGGTGCTGACTTCTTGCCTTTTTATTCTAATTCTTACCCAACCTTCTTTAATATCTTTCTTCTCTTTCACCCAAATCATCTTCCAATCTCTTTCTTACCCAACATATTTTCTTATTTCACACCCTCTCTATTCTACCAGCTTACCAACCTTTCTTTTCATCCTCAGTTTCAGATTTATCAAGAGTGAATTCATTTTGCCATATAAAATTCAGAACTACTTTTTTTTTTTTTTTTTTTTTTTGCTCCTCCTTTAAGAATTTTCCTTCTATGTGCTGTGTCCCATCAGAATATGGGAGATCATGGCTCTCTACAGCTTCCCTTGTAACTCTTAGCAATATCTATCTTGATATCCCTTCCATTCCTTGTTTTGCCATTCATTTACACAAGCTCATAAGGTAGGTCCCTCTATTTTCTATCTGTCCTTCCTTTCAATACGTCCTGTGAATATCAAATTTTCCAAGCTTTCTTTTCTCATTATATATCATAAAAATTTCAGTTGTTTTTTTGTTTTGTTTTTTTCTGATTTGAAGTATGTGACCTTTTTAAACATTTAATTTCAATACAATTTGGTCTGGTTTGTCCATTTT
>OZ010579.1:12624873-12649873 GCA_963932145.1 Acanthosepion lycidas
CTGCTGCCCTGCAACTAGACGGCAGCTACTGGAAGACCTTATGACTGGCAACAGCAACTTGCCACACAAGCAGGAGGCCTCAGTCGTGGCTATCAGAAAATTTCTGCGACCACATCACCCCTTACATCTAACTGCCTGACTCCCCAAACTGCAACACCCTTGATGATTATGTGTGGGGTGCAGTTGAGCAAGAAACCAACAAAACTCTTTGTAATACCAAAGATGAACTGAAGACAAGGATTATGACAGCATTCACCAACTTAAACAAGGAGACCATCCAGAAGAGTTGCAGGAGATTCTAAAGTCGTTTTTTGGCTGTGGTTGAAGCTAATGGCGAATTTATTGAATAAATTTACTCTTTAGTATTTCAAGATTCTTTTGTGTAATTTTGGTAAATATGTCTTTTAAAATGAGATGTTAGTGTTATTTTCATTTTTGCGTCATTTAGATGATAATTTATCCCTCACACCCTGTAGATGACCTCATATGAAACTTTTACAAGAATTGAAATTTACCCCAGCCACTGAACTGATCATATGTCTGATCAAAGTATGTAATCTTATGCCATGTTAGGTATTAACAAAATCTCTACTTTTATTTTTTTTAAATATTATTTCTTGTCATTTATATTGATTATATTAGTATTTTTAAGTTGCTTTGTTTATGGGGCCCATTGTCATGCTGCCTGAAGGTCATTGGTGTTTTATACTGGACTTCTATTGTTCATGCCATCTTGGAGGGAGTGGGTTGGCAAGAGGAAATGCCATCAGTATTATCTTACATCAGGTAAAATAATACTCTCAGCAACTATTTCTGCCTTTCCCAAGGGCATTAGTGGGAATTAAGAATACTGCAGCCTTGACTATGAAATTACTTCAAAACTAAACATTTGTACAAATTTTTTCTTTAGCCAAATCCCGGACTTGATATAGATAAGTAGATAAATTATTTTCATTTTAATCTACTAAATATAGACAATTGGCATTGTTTGGCCTTTAAATGGTAGTTTTTAATATTGGTGGGAAACATATAGTTATTTTGACCATTTAGAAACATTTTTAAGAATGACCAGCTGTTAAATTTTGTATTTTATTTGAATCTCAAGTTTCAAGCTGAAGATTGATTTAAAAGTTTTCATTAAGATTTCTCTCTAAAGTCAAACCAATTGAAGAGGCACATTTCACACCAGTGAAGGATCATCTCTATCACTTAGTTTCCACTTTACCCACTTCTTACACTTTCACCCCCAAATGTTGAAAATTCATGATAGCAGTGTGCATAGTTGTTTTGCTACTTTTACACTAATTGCATATTCGGAATAGACTTTGTTGCATAGAACCTTTTGTGGAGATGGAAGTGAGGACTTTTTTTTTCTTTTTTTTTTTTTTTTTTTTTTTTTTTTTGCCTATATTCTAAGCCTCTTAATTCACAGCACAAATATTATCACAATAGCCACTAATTTGGCAATGACAAAAATCTTTTGACCATAAATCATGTGTGAATAATAATGGCTGATGCAAAAGTAAAAAGCTGTTGCAACATGCAATCTCATGATACAAAGTAATGCAAAATTTAAAAAAAAATTAAAATAAACTTGTGGCAGCTTTGTGGTTTTAAACTTTTGTTAATGCTTGTATATATATATATATATATATATATATATATATATATATATATATATACACACACATATATATTGGTTTAGTTAAATAATTTAGACATCCTTTCAAGTCCATGAATCAATTTCTTGCTAGCTGTAGAAAATTTAAGGAAAATACTAAAATTTCTTTCAAATAATTTTTATTTTCTCAAGTACTTTGTCCCATCTGAGACCATCTTCAGGGGGTTAAATTATTTGTGTATATGTGTTTCTGTAAATTCAAAACATTTTTACTGTTCATTTTACTGCACTTTTTATAATTCTATAAAAATATGCTGCCTAAATACACAAATATATATATATATATATACATACACAGAGAGAGAGAGAGATATATCTACATAGATATGCACATAGATCTATATATATATATATATATATATATATATATATATATATACATACATACACACAAACCTTACATACTCACGTGACTTTTGAAGCTAATTTGATTACAGTAAATAGATATACTTTGGTCAACAGCATAGCCAGGGTCAGCAGTACATATTCTAATTTTATATCTAGTGTATGATGTAACCCTCTTAAAATTAGGTTTTCAAAAGTCACCTGATATATGAGTATATGCAATATGTGTGTGTATATATATATATATATATATATATATATATATATAGTTTTAATCTTTCTTTTTTTTTTTTTTTGTTATTCCTGTTATAAAAGTTGCTCCTAACAATCTTGTATTCTCTGTATAGTCTTTTTAGACTTATCATTCCTGCAGTTTTTCAAAGATTTTATGGAGTTATCAATTCTATGAACAAAACCATGAAGTGCCAGAAAATGCCTGTCTGACCCACTCCTGCAAAATCTTGCCAAAATTCTTTTTTGGGGGTAGGGGAGAAAGCGTCTTGGTCAGCAGATATTTTCACTATTGCCTTGTACTTTGGCTTTTTTAAAATTACTTTTATTATTCCCACATTCATTCAGGGGCATAGATGATCATGGCTTTCCACAGATTCTATTTTTTTCATATGTAAATTGACATGTTTTCTTGGAAAAGATAGTTGGAGTGGCTCCCTGTTGTCTTGCCAATCATTTTCCTTTTCAGAAAATTTCTTCTCTTAAACTGGCTTCCATCCAAAGCTAGAGAGCATAGTCTACCCTACAGTCCAACTGATACCTAGTAGAAAAGAAGTATTCATACTTTTCTTTTTCTCTTACCACCCCCAACTCTTTCTCCTATGTAGGTTTCAGTTTGTAATTTTAATTACATGTGGTGGGGACGGCTGGTAATTAGCCAGGTACTAAACTTTGATCAGATATAGAAAAATGTTAACAGTAGAGACAATGTCTGTTGACTGAAATTTGGACCTAAGTACTTTTGTTTTTTTATAAATGTGTAAGCAACACTGCCAATATTTCACAGTACTTTGAGAGGAGATGGGCAATGCTGAGTAATCATCTTGGCTTTCTCTTATTCTGTAATGTATAAAATAGTTACTCCCTACTTATAAAACTGATAAATAATTATTTTGATAAAACATTAAGGGTATTGGAAAACCCACAAATGATTTAAGGTTTTTTGTTTTATGTTTCTTTTTGCATCACTTGTCCGTTGTTCAATTCTATTGCAATGGCAAAAAATTAATGTTTAAATTGGCCACTTACAGAAGAAGTTTCCTCTTTACTTTAATTTTTTAACACTCTACGTTATTCACTACTTTTCTTTCAACTACATTTGTTTTTCAAGGCTCCTTTACTGCACTATTTAATTTCAGTCATGGTCATTTTCTGTTGCCATAGCAGGATATGACGACACTACTGCAAAATTCAAACACTATCATTCATTCATCTGAGTCACTTACAGTAACAAGATAAAATTTTTGTTTTGCAAACAAAATCACCTCTAGAATGTTGAAGGTTAAGCAAAGCTTCTGCCATTATACAGGTACAACATCAATTTTGTAACACCCTTGCTTCTAGAAGTGTACTAGATTACCTGTTTTGACAGACCAATTGAAGTCACATAATAATGATTCTATAATTGACCTCTGACCTACAAATTTTGTGTCTCTCATATCTCTACAGTATTATCAACTGTTAGA
Organism: Acanthosepion lycidas; assembly: GCA_963932145.1. Classification (NCBI taxonomy): domain Eukaryota; kingdom Metazoa; phylum Mollusca; class Cephalopoda; order Sepiida; family Sepiidae; genus Acanthosepion; species Acanthosepion lycidas. Next base: position 12,628,597 of record OZ010579.1, read on the forward strand.
TATTTATTCTAAACTATTATTTACTACAGTAATAATATGCTAATTACAGAATTGAGCTTGTACATCAATTGCATAGAATTCAAATGCTTGCTTGCAATTTTGTACAGATTCAAATCAGTGCCTGAAAATTGGTGGTATTCTGTATTCCTGTAGTAGAAGAGCTAAAAAATAATCAGTTATTAAATTATTTTACAAGTTTTTTTTGATAGATACCTTTTCTTTTTTCTTTTTCTCAATCTTTTCAATATGTATTTTGATAGAAAAAAATTTCATGTCTTAGATAAAAAAAAAACTTTCTTGTTCCTAAAGTCTTGTTTACTAAATACTGTTCGTTTATGTATTTACACCTGTCAGATCAAAGAATAAGATTATTTTGAGTTTCTTGTAAGTACCCCCCACCCATGCAAGCTGCCCTCAAAGTTGAACCTCAGAACTTGTAGCTGCCTAATTTCCCTGCCGACTACAAATTTGGGAATGAAAACAAGCTGTTTGAAAGAAACGAAAAAGTATTTTTGAATAGATAAAATATATTTATAATTCTTTTTTTGCATACACATTATCAAAACAGTTTTGTTTACCAATTCCTAAAATTGATATTTGTTACAGTCCAACATTTTTTTGCACAACAATAAAAAGAATTTTAAAATCGATAAAGCTTCTAGTATCCCCAGGCATTTTTTAAGTCTATTGGTAAACAAGTTAATTTGTTAGCGTATCCTTACATACTCGATCAGAGAAGAAAGAATTTTTTTTTTTTCTCTAACAAATTTTTTAAAAGTATCAGAGGGAAAAAGCCTTTGGATGAAGACGTTCATTTGCTTTAGGGACAGATCTCTCCTCCTTTTCTATAAACATGGTGCTATTCAGTACAGTTTCTTGAGAACCATTTCTTTTTATCTAAGAAACGAAAATGTATATCTCTTGTTTCTTATTTTACTTACGTAAGTAATTTATGGTACCTCGAGGAAACATTTTTTTTTTATTACTATTTTTAGTCATTTCCTTTCTTATTTTGACTCATCCCAATTCTCAAAATCTGTTTGGCATGGCTTGAAATAGACTGGGACTATTTTAATGAAAAAGTTATTTTCATGCACTTTTCTTTTTTTCTTTGTTTGCTTTTACAATGGTGTTCACTCTGCACAAGGCTCAAGAGCCACTCAAGGGAGAGGGTTACAGAGCAAGAGAAAGAGTTTATGGGGATATGTGGGGAAGATAATGGTTAATCCTAGACTTGAACAGGTTAACTGTGTAGTGATCGGGGCAGTGTCCTCTTGGGAGTTGGTTCCACAAATCAGTGGTTCATGGCAAAAAGCTGCTCAATTGGAACTTACATCTCACCAGTGGAATACAAAGGGAACAAGGGTGGGCTTAGAACTGGTGGAAATGTAGTTCATCTGAATACATTCCATGGAAATACTGATAGATAATTTTTTTTTTTTTTTTTTTTTTTTTTTTCCCCCTCCTTTTGGGGCTTGTTTATCTTAATTGTTTAGTTTAAAGTATTGACTTTGTCTAAAGTATATTACATTATCTGCATTTTATATAGTGCATATATATTGTTTTACATGGTATTCATTTCGATTTTTAAGTAATGTAATAAAAAATTATCTTTGTGTTGGTCTGGGAAGGTGATTATAACTATTTTCTTCTCCAAACAAATTTGTTGTTGTAAACTGATGCTGTTTTCTTTATTTTCCATGATAATTCAGTGATATTTTGGTTTTTGATTTTTTTTTTTTTTAAGTGCCCATATATGTTTAGAAAGGGTTGTTTGTGTATTTGCTATTGGTAAGAGAGATACATTAATCAACTTGGGGAAAGCAGTTTCTTCATTAATGCAGGTTTGAAAGCCATCAAAATTTCTTTGAAGATCTTTAAAAAAATTTTCTTCCTCTTTTTTTGACAAGTGTCAATTCTGATATTGATCTGATCTTTTTTTGTCAGCCTCAATTCTGATATTGAACAACTCCTCAGAAAAGAAAAGAATCTTCAAATAATTTTAGTTGATTTACAATCAAATCTACATGTGTGCCTACATGTATACAAATGAACAACCTAAATTAAATAAAAAGCTGTAAAGAAACTTAAATTTTTAAAAATTTTGCTTATAAAATCAACATTAATAAAAGAAACTCTTCACTTAACAGTTTAGTAGATACTAACATTTACAACTTTACTACTTCACTCATATATATATATATATATATATATATATATATATATATATATATATATATATATATATGAAATATAGTCTTAAGGTGTGCTATATTTATGGGATAAAGTGCTCAGTATCAGATATAGCGTGTTTAAATATAAAAGTGAACATTGAAGTCAACACTTAGAGGTGACAGGCTGTTTCATGTTAGACGCAATCGTCAGGCCATGTCAACATGGCCTGACGATTGCGCCTAGCATGAAACAGTCTATGTGTGTTGTGTATTTGTATATTCCACTTTTATACTAGTTTCATTAAAGATGACTGACAAGCTTTTAAACTTTTTATTCACTTTTTCTTGTTTCTTTTCTGGTAAATGTGTATAAACTGCCCAAATATTCCATATATCCAGATGCTTTTGACTGATATATATGTATATATCCGAGTGCTTTAGACTGAGATATATATATAATCTTGTCAATTACAAAAATGAATGTCCTCACAGGTATAAAATATCTCTTATAAAAAAAAACAAAAAAAAAACAAAAAAAAAAACACGTGATTAACTGTGTGGAAATAATTTCTTTCTCAGCCATATTATTTTATAAAAATATAAACCAAACACTTATCGACAATAATTTCCCCAACAATGTTGTCAATGAGCAAATAATTAGTTTGGAAGAAAACTAAAAAACAATAGAAATCATCATATTGATATAAACAAACAAACACATTAACTTGCTCTATCATAATCAGATGCAATCTAACTATAAAGATGATAAAAAAGCCATTAAAAACTATAAAGATGAAAAATCCATTAAAAATACAAGTCTCAATCCCAACAAATACCAAAGACATTTTTTTCAAGCCTTTAAAATGCAAGGAATTAATGTGAGTGAAAAAAACTTAAAAAAATCATTACTGATTGGATAAAAAAATTCAAAAAAGACAAGCCTCAAGATTAGCTGGCTGGTCTTTGTATCAGCTAATCAGATTGCTTCACACGTTTCTTGCACATCTGGGCCTTTCAATGGCTGCTTCTATGATAGTTTGCTGTGTTTTGTGATTTTTAAATCAATTTTTTTTTGTGTTCCAATTGAGGGCATGTGAAAATGGCTCCATCTTGGCACTGAAACTCCAAAAGAGTTTCCGTTGCCAAAGGGTTGACAATAACTGTGAACCTCATTAATTATTCTCATATAAAGATGTCCAATATCATTAATCAAGATATTAAATTTTTGTAATGGCCACATGCACATTACTCTTGCAGAGGTTGATTTGTCACCTGTCAAAACTCTGTGCAGATATGCACATATCCATCAGTACAAGCAACCAAAATACAACTATCAACATAAGACAAAAATTACTGTATGAGTACTCGCTGTAAGGAAAGACTCCAAATACTTGAGCACTATTGATTAGACAAAAGAAACACAACCCACATTAAATATCTTTCATCAAAGGAGACAGTATCTTAATGCTTATAAAAAATATTTAATATGCCTACAGAATTAGGATTAATAATTTGAGTCATTCGCAAAACAAAATACCAGCCAACACAAGTTTTTGGAGGTTTTTTTATTTATCACACTGGCAACAAACAATTCTTGATAATGACTAAGACAGAGAAAAGTATTTAAATAAAAAAAACAAAAAAAAAAACATGAACTTTTGACAGTTTATCCACGTTTTTCATCACAATGGATAAACATCTTATTCAAAAACTGAAAAATACAATTAAAAAAAATTGTCAGTCAAACCTTGTCCCTTGAATTTAACAGAACTTGTTTAAAAAACAATTTGTGTGTGTGTCTAGAATTTTATTTTATTTATATATATATATATATATATATAAAAATAAATGTGTGTGTAATAGCTAGACACTCATCTACTATGGCTGCTAGCCAATCCCTATTGCAGACGCCAGTTCGGTGGTTTATACTGCAACTATTCTGAGCAAACCTTATTGATAGTTTCTGGGAAAGTGCGTGTTTAGCATGAGCAACAATTTGAACAAGGCCAGCACATTCAAGCCCTCGGCCACAATGACTTGTGACTTCGTGCTAGCACAGCTGTCACCAGCCCCCAAGGGTTATATATATATATTATTTTTATTATTATAATGAAAGCAGAGTCCTTAGAAATCCATTGGTAATTACCAATGGATTCCGCTTTCATTATTATATTTGCTCTGTTCTTACATTGAGCTCTCTTTGGATTTATATCCTCTTTGGAATTACCCCTACTAATTGCCAAATAAAATATATATACACACACACACACACACACACACACACACACACACACACACACACACACACAATGGGGGGTTTGAAATGTTCTAGGCCCAGTCAAGAACCAGGGGTGGTTAAAAAGCAGATTGATATCTGATCAGCTTTTTTAAGTGGGTTGAGCCAATACCATTTTCACACTTTTTGTGTGCCAGTATATAAATGTGAAACTGCTTCTGCACTGTTCGTTATACTGATTACTAGATAAATTCTCATTTAGGTGAAACCTCTTCAACCTGCTATGTTCTCCCCTATGGCAGTGTGCGGATAGGTTCTGCAATCATTACTTTGCTTTTGATAACCTGATATAAGATAACCCAAAAACAACAACTGCTGTCCATTCTCAGTGCATCAGCCATGTTGTATGATAAGCTATAACTGTAGGTACCTCCACATATATTCGCAATACCTAAGGTTTAAAATGATTTTTTTTTTAAATTAAAAATCTTGAAACTTTTATTTAACTTTAATTTCAAGATAATAGATTAAATTTAGTATTTCCAATAAGCTGTATTTCTACTTTGTTGTATCTCAAACAAAATTTATACCGACTGGAAAAAAGTTTTCATTTTGAAATTGCTGATCTTAGCACTAAAAAAGCCATCTTTCATCACAATGTAATTCTATTTATTATAAAATAATTCAAAAAAATATACTTTTCTGAAACTTTATTTGAGGAATATTAGCTGATTTATTTTAAACAAATATTACTTACTTTTAATTTAAAATATTGCAGAAATGCATTTTTAACATGGCAGTAGCTGCTTTTTAAGGTGTTGACACCTTAACTAACAGAAGGAAGTTTATCTAATTTTTTTCTGCTGTTCGCATATATGTAAAATTTATTTGAGGAATATAACATGAGCGCCTTTTTTATATATTTTTTTAACTACCCAGTAATCTTAAAAATTTAGGAAAATATTCTCCATAATCTAATGTTTTATTGAATATTAGGTACTTTGACTTCAAATCAACTATAGTTATCACTCTTATTTTCTGATAATATTGTGTATGGACATCCATATTTACAAAAATTACCATATTTATACACACACAAAATTTCAAAAATCTTTTCAAAATATTTGTGTTCCGTGTATTTTAATAAGCTTTTACATTTATGATTAGTAAATAGTTTTTACTTAATAATAATATCACCTAACTGGCACAAAGTAATTCAGAAATTTCAAAGATTTAGAACTTTCTGAATTATTGTAAATAAAATTTAAAAAAAAAAAAAAATTTTTCTTAGGACAATAATGTCCATAATATATTTTATTCATAAAAGCAATTAAAATATTTCCTAATTAAATAATGTTTTAGTTTTATTGCATTTTTATTTTACAATTTTGAGCAGATTTAAGTAACCAGTGATCCTGTTTTACAAAAAGAAATTGATGATTTAAATTCTCCAAGGAGTTCTGCATTTAACAAATATAATCATTAAGTAGAACAAAATTTAATTTCTCAAAATTCCATACAATTACAAAAGTGGATAGTCTAACAGATATAGATAGATAGTTAATGAAGTTATTTGGTAATCTGTATGAATAATTCCAGGGAGAATAAAATCCAGAGAGCTCAATGTAAAAACAAAATATTAATTATATTGAGAAACAGACAACTTTAAGTGTTCATGGGATTATAATTTATTTTCTTAGGACTGTAATTTTGGTCCTAATTAATCATATATCCATTTTCAAATATAAACATTGGTGACCCTATATTTTTGTATGTAAATAAGATCTAATGAATTAGGACCAATATCTCAGTCCTAAGGAAATAAATTATAATCCCATGAAGTTGTCTGTTTCTGATTATTTATATATATATATATATATATATATATATATATATATATATATATATATATATATATATATATATATATATATATTTACTTTAAAAAAAAAATACTTTTCTAAAATAATTTCCAAGAATTTCCAAATCAGTGTGTTTTTCAAAGATGCTAAAGATCCCTTAATTAATTCTTCCCTCCCATTGGACCCCCCATTCAAAAAAAAAAGATTTTTTTTAGTACAATATTGTACGTTTTTTCTTCATGATATGCTACTTTTTTAGTGAATCAGTGTCAGTACCTATATAACTGTATACACTGACCATATCTTGTTTGTTTTTCTTGGTTATCATTTCTTAATCTTTTTTTAGAGACCTACTTTAAACCATTTGATATACACCTTGTCTTTCATCACAGTGGGGGGGGGTAAGGAAAGTACAATCTCCTCTGCTGTATTTACTACTTGATAAAACCATTTAGATGCTCTTACCATAACCTATCTCTCAGGATTTGGATGTATTTGTTATCCAATCAAAATAACCTAAAATAATTTTTTAGCCAATCAAAAATGGACAAGTGATTTTTTTTTTTTTTTTTTTTTTTTTTTTTTTTTTTTTTTGCTTTTGATGTTTAGTCACATTTGAACAGTATTAACTGGAGAAAAATGTTAATGTCAAAGTATGTATAAACATATGAAAAAAATACTCTTCTATTATAGAATTGGTGACACTTTCTTTCCTTTCTATAATACAAGTAGATACTAGGGACAACACAGACATCACCTGAAGATTGTTGAAGCAAGACAGTTATTGTAGTGTGTTGGTATTAGGGCCCACTTTTATATTTACATACACTCTATCTCTGATATTAACCACTTTTACCAATGAATATAGCATACTTTAAAACAATGTTTATTTTATATATATATATATATATATATCAATTTTTATTGGAATGACTTAAAATACTTGGTCACTACTCAGTATCATCTGAGTCAGTTACAGTCTGTCAAGACAGTCTTGAAGTCAGAAAGCTACATTCATTAATCCAAATTGGCTCTTGTGTGTCAACAAGTTTTTTAGTTTGTGATTTTTTTTACTTATTACTGTTGCATTGTCTTACATTATATTGTTTGCTTGTGCAATATTATTTTTTGCCTTGTTTTCTTTTCTTATTGTTTATTATAAACTGTCAATTCTGTTTGATGGGCAATTCTGCCATCTACATTTAGCCATGGCTACTTACTCTACAATATATATATATATATATATATATATATATATATAAAATTATTTATTTAAAAATAACATAAATATGTTATAAAATCACTACAAAAATAGCCATTTTGTTTCAACACCTCTGGTGTCTTATCAAGTGATGATGTTGAACATCATCACTTGATAGGATGGCTATTCTTGATAAGACACCAGAAGTGTTGAAACAAAATGACTATTTTTGTAGTGATTTTATAACATATTTATGTTATAATTTTTAAATAAATAATTATATTTGCTCTACTCTATATTGAGCACTCTTTTAAGAATAGTAATTGTTGGTTATTGGAATTTATTCCATATACACCAATCATATACTTGTGTCTGTGTATATATATATATATATATATATATATATATATATATATATTTAAGGTATGCTATATTTATGGATTAAAGTGCTCAATATCAGGATAGTTGATTGTGTTTAGCATGAAACAGATTGTTGCCTCTGGTTGTTTCAATGTGTGTGTGTGGGAGGGAAATCCCCCACCTCCTTCATTTGTGCTGATTAAGGTCACCTGATTTTAAAATTATTGCACTTTTGACCTTTTAGTTTTAAATGATTTTTTGATCCTCTCTCTTAAGACTTCTATCCCTGTTTATTGAATATTGAGAAAAATTCTGTCTCTCCATTATTAAGACCCCTCCCTTCCCCCCAAGAAGAGTATGGTGAGAAAATCACTAGAATTATAAAGCTTAAGCTTTTTGTGTCAAAATATAATTAATGAAGGCAGAAAAGAATTATCCATTAACCATATTTGGAGGATGATGTGAATAACGTATATACTTGCATATCATGTGACTTTTGAAGACCTAATTATGAAGCTAATTTTAAGGGGGTTGCATCATGCAGGAAATATAAAATTAGTGTATGTACTGCTGGTCCTGGCTATGCCGTTGACCAAACTATATATCCATTTACAGTAGTCAAAAAGTGATGTAATAGAATAACTTGTAACCCCCATGAGTAACTACACTATAGGTATTAACTACCTATAAGTATCTGTAAGTCAATAGACTACAGGAGCCTAGCTGGGATCTGTTGAGTACAACTCAGACTTAGGCAAGAACTACCAACCTTCCAATAGTAGCACTCACTACTGGATTGACTTGCGATGATCAGGTGCATGATTGTTACCTTTATTCTTATTGTACTGTTTTTTGTTTTGTTTTTTTACAATAAACCTTTACTTATTTTATCCACCATGTTGTTCAAATATATATTCCTATTAGCACGGAATGTAACAAAAAGAAAGCTGTATTTAAGATAAACATGATTTTGATAAAACTGATGTTTTACTTAACTGTATCCAATAATAACACTAATAATATTCACATATTAGTATCGTATTATAAAATACAAACATAACGTATATGCATCTTTTCCAATTTATACATTTATAAGATTTTTAGCTGTTTCTCATTCGGTCGTTTATGACTGTATGCATTTACTTAACGAGTATAGCATTACTAATGATACTTTTATCATTCTCTTTTACTTTTTTAACTTATTTAACTAGAAGATGGTATAAAGAGATAGATGAAAAGAGGTTAGTCTATTGTAATTTGGTCTCTCAAAAGAGGAACTCGCATGATACACAAGAGATATGATGAAATCATATTTTAGAAGTGAAAATTTAGGGGGTCATACAATATGCAGTAATTACTGAAACCTAAAAAAAAAAAAAGAAGAGTAAAAGTTATTTATATAATAAAATATCAAATGCTAGCATTGCTTCCAAAGATTCCATTGTATAAAAGTGTGTGAAACTTCTCACACACTCCCTACCCCCTTTTTATTGTTAGGGGTACCAGAATGGTTGGATGTATGGGTGGTTAATTGCTGTCCCTGCAGAAAACTGAATCCGCAAACTAAGTTTAAATTCCAGTCAAGGCTATTGCATTCCTTTTGCACTAATTCCCTTGGAAAAGGCACGAATCCATCTCTTCCCTTTTCAGTTCTGGGTAGGGACACTAGGAATATTGGTAGCACGGGAATACAGCATTACCCCCGCCCACATCATTACAGAAAAGAGACATGACAGTCCAAGATAGTCATTATCTAAGTAAACATTAGATTTAAACTCTTAAATGTAAGAATTTTTTTTTTCTCAAACAAGTTTTTTTTTTTATGTTTTTAATTTTTACCAAGGAAATGCCTCATAATGAATGTCACCAGTTCTGCTCTGAGGGTAAATGCTTTTCTAAAAACTTGATCTGAATTTGTCTTTTGTCTTTGCCAATATCAAGTATCTTGAGCTGCAAAACTAAAATGGAGGCAAATTCACTGCTTTAACAATCGATGTATGGTCTGTAGTAATTATCTTACAGCCATGAAACATACAAGGGAGGACTGAAAAAGTTCTCAGCCCACTCAAAAAAACCTTTAAAATAGAAATAAATAAACCAATATTTGGACAGGTTTTAAGAAGCCCTGGCTGAGACTTTTTCAACACCCTTCTTATAAAAAAAAGACCAAGTGACTTTAAGAACCTTTTAAAATTCCTAGACTGTATAATCTTTGGATTAAGTTGATGCTAAAGTTAAGCTTTTCTTCTTTTTTATGCACTTAAGTTTTTCTTGTAATAGTTATCTTCCCTTCCTCTGCCATTTTTATTTCCTCAATTTCAAGTAAGCTAATCATCTGAGGTTAATCTCTCCGTGAGATTTTGAGACATAAAGCTGGTAATTTTGAAAGTGAGGAATGGGACGTTTTATGATTATCTAAATGTATACTAAGAAACATAACTGATAGGTTCAGTTATTTTTAAAATGATTTGGCAACAAGAATAAGGTAAATATTATAACCTTTTAGTAACAAATAAAATGTTGAGCTTACTCCCAATAGAGAGTTCTACAAAACAACACTCTTGCACTTATATCTTTGGTGTAGATGTGTGTACCCAGAATTTTCTCCTAAATTAAAAGTTAGATGCATAAAATCTTGTATATTCAGAATTGGCAGCATCTGGTGGCTTTTATACAATATATTTGGAGCTATCAGAATTGGGTTGGATGTAAATAAATCCTAGAAAACAGGTTTATATAGATCATTTTTTCATGTGGAATCTAATTGTTAGGTCACATCTGTGCTTTTCCCAAGAGTTGTTTGTTCTTTTAACTATTTTGGAGGTTTTCAGGAAATTATTTCAGTTTTCTCACTCATAAAGTGATGTTTGTTTGATAATAAGTTAAGATTCACTTTTCTTTTTTCCTTTCTGTATAATGGGTTCAACATGAACTGTTTGCAAATTTTGAGTACTCAAAATTTGCTTTCAACTAAAATTTTTAATTTTGATTATATGGCTTTCTCAATAAATATTTACAATGCTAGATTTTTGTGGTTCTTTAGAAGTGTCTAACATTAAAATTTCTATAACCTTTTATCACCTCGCAAGCAAGCAAGGGTTTCATTCCACACTTGGGAAAGTTTCCTATTAGCTTATGTGTCTACCTGGAATATAGACTTTGTTTTGACAATCTTAACCAGTTGTGCAGCCTTGATGTGTCATTTGGCAACTAATCAAGGGTGACTTTACGGTACAGGCACTCTCCCATAGGGTTGCTCAGTTGGCATTGAGAGTGAACTCATGTACTGCATGAATTTCACATTGATGTCAATTGTACTTGTCCATTCTTCATGTCTCCTGATTGGTTTCAGGTCATTGCATGAATCAATTCTGTCTGTCCCTGAAAGTCAAGATTTGACTCATTGCAACTGCCAGCTTTTCCTAAAACTAAATTGATGAGATTTAGGAGAGTGTAACAAGGCAGCTAATGATAATCCTGAAAAAGAACTGCAAATCGCTTTAAAAAGTGTAAGTTGAAGGAGACTTAGAAGACATTGCCATAGGTAGGCCTCTTTTTTTTTTTCTTTTTTTTAAAAAAAAAATATTAAAATAGTCGGATTATTTCCTCTGTCTGTCTCCCACCTCACCTCCTTCCCAAGGTGATAAGTCAGAGGCATTATGTGTGACCTTTTCACCTGGGTTCAGAATTTTTTATCTCTACAGATGCACGCACACACAATGGCTAGATCCTCAAAGTGTGTTCTAGTTTCAACTGGACCTACCTATGTTCACTTAACACCAAGAGAAAGGCATGAATCCACATCCTTGTGCTATGTCCTATCTATTTTTATTTACAGAAAGGTCATGTTTGGCATGTCAAGTTGTTAGTGAAGAATGTGGTTGAATGAGCCCACAAGCAAACCATTCTTCCACAATTACAGTATTGGGGAGTAAAAAAAAAATATTACACCCCTTGTTAACCTTGATAGGAGCCAGCATAACTAGGCACATTGTAAATTTTTACTGGGTCTCCTTTATGCCAAACAGAAATAAATTTGGTAAAAAAAAATAGTGGTGTAAAACTTCACTTGATGCATCTTCAATCCAGATCTGTTCAACCTTTATTGTATGGCTAACCTAAGGAAGCTGGAGATCCTACCAGGACTTATTGGAATGTGGGGGTACAATCTTAACAATATGATAACTGCAGATGATATAGTTTTCTTGTGCATGTCTGACATGAACACACTGTCCTACTAGTAAAAAAAAAAAAAAAAAAGCAAGAGAAAAGGGATTAGCATTCAAGTTCAAGAAGACAGAATGTATGGCTGTTAGCATGAGGAATATCCCAAGATACTAGTTATGAATTGGAGAGTTCAACATTTAAATATCTGGGAAGTGTTTTGCCACAGGATGGAAAATGTGACACCAAAATGTGAAGACATTCAGATTAGTAGAAAAATGCTTTCCAAAAGTTAAAAAAAAGTATTAAGAAATGGGAAAATTTTCTAAAGAGAAAAAAAAAAAGGGTGTGCAATTGCTGTGCGGTATCAGTTCTCTCACATGTTATTGAATGCTGGACAATCTCTCCCTCGGATGAAGAGGAAACTGGAGGCAACAGAAATGTGATTCTACAAAAGGATGATAAGGATTCTATAGAGTGAGTAGGCATTGAGGAAGTTTTAAAGATGGTAACCAAAAGAACCCTTAGAATCAGGAGTCAGATGAAATCTCTTGGACACATAATGAGGAAGGAGCACTTGGAAAACTTAACCCTCACAAGGCATATTGAGGGCCAGAGAGACAGGAGAAGGTAGTGGGCCTTCTACCTGAATAGTTTGTGTTAATGGATTGAGGAACTGGGGAATGGGGTCAGGTGTCTTGGCAAAGGGAAAAAAATGCTAAGAGATGGAAGGTTGTGGAGAGCTGTGATCGCCCATGACCTGAAGAGACATGGAACATAAAAGAATCAAAACTATTCTTTCTATGGAATATTTAACCTTGTAGTGGCCATTGTTCCACTAGTGGAACACATTTGAACACTTTTTTTTTATACTCGACAAGCATTAATTGTATTTTAACATGATGTGTAAGTGCATATTGTATTTTAGTTTTTTCTATTGATAAAATAATAAAAATCAATGCTAGTCTGGTATATTATAAAAAAAAAAATAATTGTTCCACAAGACAAAGAAAAGAGTATGAAACTGGTACATAATATCAGTCGTTCTTGTATATGACAGTGAATGCTGGACAATCTCCTCACAGTTAAAGAAGAGACTTGAAGTAACACAAATGTGGTGTTACAGAAGGATGCTGAGAATGCCAGGGATTGAACATGTAAGCAATGAGGAAGCTTTAGAAAAAATACTGTTAAAATATGTTATACTTAACATTAGAAAGACACCATCGAAAATCCTAGGGCACATAATGAGGAAAGAGGGTTTAGGAAATTGGACACTCACAGGACAGCAAGAGGAAAACATATATAACCTATTTAATGAACTTGTAAAAATGGTTGGCAGAACAGGGTTTAGGAGAGAAAACAAAGACAAAGTACAGGAAGTTGTGGAGAACCATGAGTGCTAATGTCCTGAAGGGACATGGCACATAGAAGTGGAATGATGGATACTAAAAGGTTAACAATTCTTTTAATAAGGTCACATTGAATTTGCACTCAGTTAAGCAATTATTACTATTATTATTATTATCTTGCACTTGTGAGTTTTAGGTTTTTTTTTTTTTTTTTTTTTAAGAGATGTGGAGGGGGTAATTATCTGATTTTGCAAATTCTTCTTACCCTCTACCTTCACTGGTAGGAACTCCTCTCCCACCAACTTTTGCACACACACACACACACACACACACTCCTCATTCCAAACATCCTTTTACCATTCCATGTTTGGCCATTTACTGTCTCTATAGTTAGTTTCAAGTCAAGAATTTTTCTTGTGTGTGGCTTGTACAAGACAGCCATATTGAAATGATAGGACATCTTTATAGGCAATTACCCTCATCTCTTCCCTGTTCCTATACTGATGAGAGTTCTGTGTGGCCAAGTCTGTACAGGGAGGTGGGGAGTGTGGCCATGATTGCCTGTCTTGGTATATTTGCTTGTATGAAACAATTTTGGGTTGGGACTGCAAATGTTGATTAATTCAGTGTACACATTTAGTGCGTGTGTACTCATTAACTCTTGATTATCGTGTGTGTGCGTGTTACATTTTTAGTATGTGTTTGACAGTTTATTTCATGCACAAATTACTTTCTCTCTCTCTCTCTCCCCTCTTTATTCTTCAATCTGACCTACACAGACTTGTCCCATATCATTCTAAGCATTAGTCATTTAAGACCAATACTGAAACTTCGGATGGTGTTACCATTATGGTGGGGAGCAGTGATATTGTATATTAGTGTGTCTTCTTTTCAATTTTGCTTTCCTTTTTCCATAGATTCACTATTTGTGTCCCCAGCTGTTGGGCTCCTGAACATTATCACCTTTCTCCCTATCTTTTGCCCTCTCTCTCTCCTTGATGCAAATCCCACTATATCTCCTGTCCTGAACATGACAATATTATTAGACCTGTGTTGGGAGACTGAAGATTAGGATGGAGACGGAGAGTAGGGAAGGAGGACTTTGGGTACATGTTAGGGTTACTTTTGCTCATTTACGGCTTCTCTCTCTTTTGTCATGTAATCTTTGGGGAGTCTTGAATTTATTATTGAACTAAAAAATCTTTGGTATAATTCTATTGAAAATGCAAAGTCATTTTGGAACTTTGCTTGTTTAAAGAAATTGATTCTGCCTGTCAAGAATATTGGCTTGATGCAGTACTCATTGAGATGGTGGAAAATTGACTTAGTGGGTGTGGTTGAAAGGATCTGTAGCTGAAGGCAGTGACAAAAAGGAAAAAAAAAACTATTAAAAGAGCACTTGTATTTTCTTTACATTTGTTTTTTTCTAATTTATTGTTATGAAACATGTGTTGTTTTCCAAATTTCCTCCTTCAATTAAGTACATCTTCCAACCATTGTTATTTTATTTTTTTATTTTTATCAAGTAACATTTTTGTTTTTTTTAAGTGCCTCATTAGATAAAACAAATATTAAACAAGGAGTTTTTGAATTCAGGAAATTCTTAACCTATCAAGTAGTCTCCTTTGTAGTTGGGTACATGGACTCGGTGAGGAAGACGCAATTGGTAGAATGATTAATAACATAGAAAATGAAATCTCTTGAGCCTTGGTTGGCAACTAGTTTACAAGAAGGTAATGTTCAGGGTGCCTCTTCAGAATGTGATTTACATTTAAGAATATTATCTACACATGCAATTCTTAATGATATTCAAACTGTGTATAATCAGGGAATAGGATTTTCTTGACTACTTCATCATTTCATTTATTTTCTTATAATTATTAACATAGAACACTTTCTCAGATCATATTTGACATGCAAATCACACACACACACACACACACACACACACACACACACACACACACACACACTTTGATCTGTGTTGTAGATCACATTCAGGATGTCAATCACATGCTGAAGTGGCACCAACTTCTGAATTCAAAACCTGGATTGGGGTCTTTTGAGGCCCCGATTGTGTGAAATAATCAGGATTAATCAAACACCTGGCACAGCACCTGACCTCCAGGTTACAATATACTTTGTAACCCTACTATTTCCAATTCCCAATAACTTAATATTTTTTTTTTTTTTTTTTTTTTTTTTTTTTTTTTTTTTTTTTGAACTGTATCACCCAAAGGGTGGTGATGACTTCTTATTATAAGACATCTACTTTATTTCAAATGTGTCAAGTCATTTAAGGGAAGCTATCCATCAGATGAAGAAATAGTTACCTGTATAGAATGTTCTGTTACTGTTTCTGTTTTGTCTGATGCAGATGCAAAGAAAGAAGAGAGAGAGAGAGAGAGAAGCTGATTCATCACACCCCATATGCTCAGATGTTGACAATTGACGAGTTTGTGTGTTACATAAAATACAATGGAAAAATGAAGCTTTCAAAAATCACTTTCCCAAATTTCTTGTCATTCTTAAAGTGTCTCATTATTTTATTCCTTGATCACTGACTTCATTCCATACAGAGGAAGATTACTTTATCAAAAACTCTTAAATCCTTTCACAACTTTGTAACCAATGTTGTTTAGTCTTCAAGAATATTTCAGGTTTTTTTTTTTTTCCAAAATGTTCCTATTTGTTTTTGTTTCTTTTCTTTTTTCTTTCTTCTTTCACTCCTGCATTTAAAAAAACTTTCAACTGTAATAAACAAACTTTTTTCCCCATAAAATCTTTCCCGTTCCATTTCTTGGTCAATTGGCTACTTTCTCATTCCAGCACCTTCTTACTCTTCCCTTAGACTACAGAAACCAAAACCTTCCTCGCGGCATATAATAATTAATGCTGTACCCATACTGGTTGTTTCTTTATTTTCAGTTAAACCCAAGCAAAGAATGCATCCAAAGTGTAGCACGTATGATCTATTGTCCTCCTTGTCAAGGAAAGAAAGCTAAAAAGCCTTGCAGCGAATATTGCCTTGGAACAATTCGAGCCTGTCAACCTTACGACAAAGAACTCAATGAAGTTTGGAATCAGTATATCAGTAAGTCTATTTATTATTATTTTTTTTTTTTTTTTTTTTTCATATTTAAAATTTTAATTGTATCACTTTAACATCTCCTTTTTTCTAAAATAACCATATGAATACCATCCTCCTTACATCCTACCCTAAAAGCAATTAGAAATAATTAATGTTAATAATAAAAAAAAAATGTTTTCATTTTATTAACAAAGATATTATTCACACATGATTACAATTTTTAACATAGATTACTCCATCTTTAGTTTTTTGGCCATTGTAGAGTTGGGTTTTAAAGTGACTCCTTTCCATTGCAATAACGATTATTTGTAAAAACCTTTTTAAGCAGAAAGCTTGTGTATTGAACAAATGATTTTTTTTTTTTTTTTTTTTTTTTTTTTTTTTTTTTTTTTTTTTTTAAATCTTTAAAGGAAAGGGAAACTGGCAGTAACCGTAGTATTTTTATTTTATACAGCCGATTCAATAAAAAAATGTATATTTTATTTAAATGCAAACAAAAATCAATTAAATAAATGTCTGACTGAAATGTAAATTTATTGTTAGTCTAAGGGAGATAAATGCAATTAAATCTTTTATTATTATCTTGTATTGAAATTAATTTATATTTTTGAAATAATCCTTGTTTCTTAGATTAATCAAAAATCCCAAATGATTCAGCATTGACTTCCAAATAAAAAAAAATTCTTCCTTTTTTAAAGTTAATATTAACTGTGTCAAATACTGAGGCCAATGTATTCTTGATTTTTAAACTGCAAGAATTTCCTTTTGTGAATTTTCTACTGTGTTCCGTTATAAATAAATATCTGAAGTAAGCTTTAAGGTGTGGGGGCGGAGTAATTTTTTTTTTTTTTTTTTTTTTTCCTTTCCTTTCATGTTGGTTTCAAAAATCCTTTTTGGAAAAGGATATCTATATTTTTAAGCAAGTCTCATATAACTTTTCCTGGGGGTCAGAAATATGAAACTCAATAAATCACGTAAATTGGTTAACTTAACACTTATTTTTTTTTTTTTTTTGATTTTTTCTTTTTAGGAGTTGTTTATTTTGATAACTGATACTTTTGAAGAGAAAAAAAAAGAAATTCTCCTCTTCAGACATTTTGGCATTCACTTTTTTTCTTTTTAATTTAGAAATCATTTTGAAGCAATGATAAATAAATAATAAAAAAAAAAAACTTTTTCCTCTTGGATTTAGTTTCGTAAAGGGACGTACATTCACATAAAATTAATTAAACTCTAAGAGTTTTCCACACTATTACAGCCGTGTATGTTAACAGACATTTCTTACGTATTTTATTTAGAGATTGATTATTCAATAAGAAGATTTTAAAACTTTCAATTCTTTCACAAAAAAAGTAACCCTCTGGCTGCCCTTCCTCTTTGTAAACTGATTCAATGTTTGTTGGGTTTTTTTAACTCTAATTATTGACGTGGAACCAGCAAAGGAGGACGAGGAAGAAAATATTTTAAATTTCCAGGTTAAATCTTCGCATAGATAAGAATAAGAAGAGTGTTGAAAACTTCTCGTCCCGGTCCATTTCCCAAAATCTGCCACTTCCAATGGAAGCAGCTATATATCTTCATTTATTGCATTACTGAATTTGAGAAGGGAGTCGGTCTGAGAGAGAATTTCCCTGACCCTCTCTTCGTAGATTGATCTGAACAACATTTTTGACGGCACAAATCTTTGTACTGAATATCTCTAGTGATAAGTTCTTTCTTTTAAAAGTGACACCGTGTTTTCTTTTCTGGGCACAAAAAGGAAAACTAAACCTTTAATTTATACATGTTGGTGGCTTCTGATGCTTGTCTCTGATTGGCTGTCGACAACGTATTATTGTTCGCTGATTGGCTGTTGCCATGGCAACCAACCTTATGCCTACTGGGCCATTGATGAACACAACAAAACCAACCTTTCTTGTTAGGAATCGATTGCAGAGCTTTAAAGTGGAAGCTAAGATGGCAGTAATTGTGAGAATTATGAGTAGTAACACTATTGCCAATTCTGGGATGTGTAATCTAAATGTCTGCTTTTTTTTCTCTCTCTCCCTTTCCGTTTAATATAGGCGAAAACCCCCTTTTTTATTTAGCTTGGAAGAAAGGAGAAATAATGGATGGTTACTACTGTAGTGTACTAACTCACTCCGACATCAACATCACTGATTTGAAACAAGTTTATTAAATCGATTCTTTTTTTTTAAATAGGTATTTTTATTTGATTTAAAGGTGGATATTTATTAAGCTCTTTCCTCCTAGTTTTAAAATTAAAATCTCGACCTTATTTTTATTTTGTGTTATTTCAAAATGTCTTTAAGTCCTCATCCAAATTTAGTTCTTCAACAATCAACATTTTTAAATCTGCTGGTAAAGTTCTAAAATTGTTTTTTCGGCGTATTATTCGTCCCAAATCAAAAGCTTGTAGTGACTAAAACATTATTTTTGTCAGTACACACACACACACACACACACACACAATGTTTTTTATTTATTGCAAAATGTGTAAAATAAAAAAACAAAACACTTGAAAAGATTTTTTTTCACATCGGGCACTTCATGTTGTCACACTGATTAAATAAAAGCTGAACTTGTCGATCATTAATTATGAGTTTGAACATCTACTTGTGCCAAACTTAGCAAATATCAGGCATATTCATTAATGTTGGCCACGTTAATCTCATAGGATGTGTACCATGGGAAATTATTTTTGGATAACAGCAACCAATTTATTCTTATCGCCAAAAAGCACATAAGGAGGATATACACAAAGTAACAAGAGCAATAAGCAAGTTATAATTCCAAAATATATGTTACTTAAGTTAAGTAGTTGCCATATTCACTCTCTTAAACATTTAATTTTTATATATACAAAATGCAATGAATAAATTGTCGTCTAAATTATACAAAAATTAAAATAACACTGGCATCTCATTTTAAATTATTTTACCAAAATTATACAAAATAAAAATATTAGGTTGTTGCAAAAATAATGACGTAATAATGTCGTTTTTTGACGTAACGTCAAAAAACAACATTATTATATCATTATTTTTGCACCAACCTAATATCTTGAAATAAACTAAAGAGTAATAATTCAATAAAATCCCCATTAGCTTCAACCACAACCTCCAGACGACTTTGGAATCTCCTGCAACTCTTCTGGGCAGTATCCTTGTTTAACTTGGTGAATGCTACCAAAATCCTTGCCTTCAGTTCATCTTTGGTGTTACAAGGTGTTTTGTTGGTCTTTTGCTCAACTGTGCCCCACACATAATAATCAAGAGGGTTGCATTCAGGGGAGTTAGGTGGCCAGGTATAAGGGGTTATGTGGTTGCAAAAATTGCCTGATAGCCATGACTGGGTTCTTCTGCTTATGTGTCATGGTGCAGAGTCCTGTTATCAGACATAGGGTCTTCCAGCAGCCACCCTCTTGACTCAGGGCAGTACTACCTCCTCAAGGCACTTGGTGTAAGCCTTTGTATTGAGTCTGAGGCTCTGTGGGGAAAAATGAAAACTCTCTACTATACAAAACCTCTTCTTTATCCAGTTATTTGATCTTTACCCATTCTTTGTAGTTCCAGCTGGCTATTTTTTTTTCACTCTTGAATTTCCTTCTGGTTGAATTATTTCCTTAAATATTAATTTGAATATTTTTACTCTGTATTCCTTTCACTACTGACCTCAGTGCTTTTTCCTACTAAGCGTTACTAACAGTACATCTCTGTTAACGAGACCTTCTTTTATTTGAACTAGTTTACCAGACCCCCAAAGGTCATAACAAGGAGATTTCTTGCAAATTATCTGCTGCATAATTCTCATGAAAAAATTTTTTTCTTTACTCTGGAACCCTTTGAATAAGTTAAGGTCTACTGTCTTTCCACTATTGGCATTCATTTTGTTTTTTCTTTGGAGAAAATCAGTACCTGACATATGAATCAACACTGCAGAATAACTGTCAGTTTCATGCCTCAATCCAATCTTCAGAGACTTGGTGTGAAGATCACATTTAAGTGTGGAATTGGCAGTCACCATACAGTATTGATTCCTATGTCCATGCCTGTCTATGTTTAAACATTCAATCTCCAATGATATTGATCACATTTTCCCCAAAAATATATCAAATTTTAAATGTTTGTTACATTTTTAACAGTGCACACAGATGATACAGTGACCCCAGGTGGAAATGCCAGGGGCAAAGAAGCCCTTCTAAAACCTATTCTCATATTTGGTCAGATCTTGGGAACTGGATCTGGGTGAGAAATTTTAAACACCTTGTGTATGCATGGTGTACAAAATTTAATATGTGGCATACTCACATACATGTGTATATCTGTGATGGAGATATTGTCAGTTATTGATGTTTATATTTTGTTTGGTACAAGATGACCAAACACAAAATAGTAATGGTCCAAGAGACCCTGCTGCCACTTCATGTATAATTAGATGTTAAGGTGTATTTATCAGTTGTCACACGCAGAAGACTGAGATTCTATTTCTTTTGTTTAAATTTGTATCACTCTTCTATCTTCCTACTTGACAGTAAGGTATGTTGATTAGAAAGAAACCTTAAAATTTTCTTCCTCTAAATAAATAGAAAAAGCTAGCAACAAAAGATAGCAACAAAATCTTATTCTAATCCTCCAAACTGATAATGCAAAAAACATGCTTCTAACCCCACCATAACCAATTTTTCTGTTCTGCAACTGTTTTTTTCAATTTGACATTTTTGCTGCGGATAGGAATTTTTTTTTTTTTTTTTTTTAAAGAAAAGTAAGGTATACATCTGACAGAGCCCAACTCACTCTAGGCTGGTTTGTGTTCATTTTTCCTTTTCCTAAACTGG
>OZ010579.1:12652373-12657373 GCA_963932145.1 Acanthosepion lycidas
GATAAGTCTTATTTACTAGCTGGCTGCAGAGGAGCACTTTCTTGTTAGGGTCTGTAGCCCTTTGCAAAGGAAAAGAACTTTTTTTCTTTTTTTCTTTTTAATGTAAGCACTTCTACCAACAAAAACATAAAATTCATAATCCTATCCCCTAATCAACAAAATTTGAAAATAAATTTGTTATTCCCAATCTTCACCACCACCTTGAATCAAAGGAAGAAAGGAGAATCCAACATCACATTAGATGCCGGGATTTAGGACATAAAATGCCTACAATGTAGGAGTAGTTACATTGACAAAACATCTAGGACTCTAAGAACCCATATATGAGATACCTATGTTGAGATAACCTTTTAAACTGGCTGTAATACACAAAAACAAAACATGTCATAACTTTGATTTTATAAATGCCCTCTAAATTAGAAAAGAATGTAATTTTTTATACAGGAAATACTTTGATAAACATGTTTTTAAAGGTTCCAATCAGTTGTTGCTGCCCTGCTACTATGTATATCTTCTACATCCAATCACCTGTCTCCTGTTATTGTGGCAGGTACTCACTACATCCTGTTGGCACTGCTTTGGTGGTCTGACCAGACAAGGTTTTACTCTTATTAGAGATTGTTAGAATATTTAGAATTAGATTTATAGTTTGTAGCTTCAACAAATGTCTATTTTGGAAACTCTGTTCTCATGTAGCTGATCTGACCATTGAGCATTGAGGGGCTGAGTTCAAAGAAACTGTTTAGGTACAAATCTAAAAGGTTAGGGTGCCATGTTTTGTAACAATTAAGGTATTTCTAACTGGCTTTTTAAGTCAGTTTCTTCTGGCTTGTAATAAAGTTCCCTAATTCATTTCCTTCTACCAACAGAGTAGCGTAAGTCGAACAACACGTGTCTCTTTTTAAGCACTTTTCATAGATTGAGTTACAGTTCGAATTTTTATATATCATCAATATATGATGAGTTGGCTCTCATTGTCACTTCCTCTTGAGATAACACGGTCTTGACTATGAGGTGTCACATTAAGACTGAATCCTACACGCGTCAAGCAGTACCCTTTTTCCTTTGATTATTACCATTTGAAATGGCCACAGCAACTCATGGCCGCGTATCTGGAGATAGGCCCTCGCGTGAATTTATGCATCAACTCACTGGTACGGTTTTCTTGTTAGTGAGTCTAATTTTCATCGGTGACCCCCCCTTATAATCTTCCGTCACTTACAAAAAGATTTTTTTCTTTTTACTGTCTTGAATGTAAAATATTCTCAAAAAGAAAATGGCGGCTTTACGAGTCGTATATTTTTAAAAACAAAAAAAGATAGAAGCTTATTAGACACTGACCATGTCTTTCAATATAGAAGTTTTGATCGAATTACCACTGCATGAGTTTATATACTAGGTTTAGTCAGGCACAAGGCTATAAATTTGAAGCACTTAGCGAAGATCAGATTTACTACAGTCTGTGAGATTTTTTAGCACCTCATTTCAAGCAAGGAAAATGTATTGAAATGATAAAATCTCAGATAAATACCAATTCGTAGTCATATGGTTAGTTTTATTACCAAATCCGAAGCTGGTTGTTGTAATCGACTTCTCATGTGAGACTTATTCAACAAGTGGGTAAAGAAGGCAATGTATTAGTCAGTGATTTGACAAGGCCCAGTCAGAAGAGAAACGAAAGCAACAGAAATGAATTATCAAGTGATTTGCCTGCGTAGATCTCGCCTCTTCATTTGTGGTTGGCTATAAAGAGAACTAAAAGGGTACAATTGTTGAAAATGTCAGAGATTCATTGGTTTTAGCTATTTATGGATAAAGTAGTTCCGTTGAAAGTCGAAGAAGGAATCAATCTGGTTGATTCGGAAATTTATGTGACTTTAAATTTAGCTTGAGTGGGTGCAGCCTTAGGAGATGCGAGGCACCAGGCTAACTGGCAACATAGTAGTGGAGTTTAAAAAAATAAAATAAAATAAAAAAGATAAAATTGTCTGAACAAAAACTACAGACTTAAAGAATTCAGAAAAAAAATTAAAATCATTGTTTGTAAAACCTACAAATGTGTTTTGCGTATTAGATAAGATAAAAATGGTTTAAACTAACGGGGCTTCATAAGTATTTTTGTTAAGTCTGCCATTTTCATAAAATACCTGGCGCCACCAATGCATGGTAGATAACTTTAGTCTGGAATGAATTACATTTAGACACAAAATTACAAATACATTCAGAAAATGGATTAAATTCGATATATTGTTATTTTTAAATTATTTCATTTAAACATTTTTCTTTTTATTTTTTTATGGATACTCATATTCGAGTAGAAGCTCTTCTGACAAGATTTCTTGAATATTTAGGCTGAGAGATATCAGTCAGTCAGTTATGTGCCATACGTGATACACGCTTAAGCGATCATGCATCTTTCAATACATGACTGACGAGGCAGATTTTTTTTTCCCCGCAGTAAGTTGCTATTTCTTTCTGCGGTAGACCAGTTGCCATCCAAAGCTATAGAACCCAGTCTATCCTGCTATTTACCCATAGCTGGGAAGTGGGAAGGGATATTAGCACGTAAGATGGGAGATGTAGTTAAATAAAAATACTGTTTAATTAAAAAACATAGCTTCTACTCGAATATGAGTATCTATCAAAAATAACGCTTAAACAAAATAAATTTTAAATTATATATAGGCACTTTCTGACCATGAGGTCCAGGTTTGAATCTCACCACTTTTGATTTGTCAGGAGGCTTCCTGGTGTTATCGGTCTGGAGGGGGGCAGTCCCAGCATGCAGCACCTTTGGAAAGTGTCCGAAAACCTTGTGAGTGAAATTTGGTAGACGATAGCTGAGTTAGCACCAAATCACCATGACCAAGGGTTTTAGTCTCCCTGGCCTTGTTCAGATTGTTGATCATGCTATATCTATCTATCTCATTGGCTAGCCGCCCGAGTAAATTGATGTCCTCGAATATGAGTGGCCATATATAATTACATGAATCATTCATACAAAAAAACAAAGATAAAGATGGCGGTAAAGATAAAGATTGGTAATAACAAATTTCTGTTGTCCTCTTATTACCGAGAAGTAAAAACAAGAACAAATCTATTTCCATACCTGAGGATGTCTGTAGGAACAGACGAAAGCTTGTAAAAAAATTAAAAAGACCTTATGCAACTGGAATTTATAAACAGGGATCATATATTCATATACAGGTTTGGGGTTAGTGTATCTTATTGAAATTGTTTGCGAAGATGTATTCTCGCCATTTAAATCATTAACCTCTATCTTTGTTTTTTTTGTATGAATGATTCATGTAATTATAAATTAAAATTGCACCTATAATCGAAAAATATATTATATATATATATATATATATATATATATATATATATATATATATATATATATATATATATAATCGAGCTTACACCCTTCCCCAAAAACTGACCACCATTAGATTTTTGGATGGGTATGCCTCTCATCTTAATGCCAGAGGGCTGAAACAACGTACGACTTACCTAGCGAGCAATGGATGGCGGAAAAAGGTTTTGGAGAGATGGTTATAAAATGTATAAAGAGCTACGTAGGATATGAAATTGATCACCAATGTCCCAAAGAAGATCCCTGGCTACGCTTAATCAAGAACAGACTTTGCTACAATGTTAAATAGCCATAAAAAATCCCTCTGCTGAAACTTTACGGTTTCGTTTATGAATTCAGGAGTATCTGACATTTAGACATAAACAAATTTGCGGGGGGGGGGGGGCACGCCAGTCATCTGGAATCTTTGAGGATTTACAGTGTAACCGGGATATAAGAGAGTTGTCGGGACCGGAGAAGAAGTCTCTTATATCCGGGTTTGGTCTATTTTGTTTAGGTAAGTATGGCTCTAATTTGGGACCAGAGAAAATCTCTCTTACATCAAGGTTTCACTGTATTTTAATTTTGGGAATAAACAAAACAATTACGTTTTCTACCAACAACATTAGCTGCCCAGATTAGATTGGTGTGCAGATCTGTTGCTGGACTGGCGACTCGCATGAAGAGGCATAAACATAGGGATTGAATATTGATTCATAAAAATACTGAACTGGGATTTTCATACACTTCGAAATCGACTATAAATTCCAAATAACCAAATTTATAACCGCTATTTGCTAAAAAAAAAAAAAAAAAAAGTGAGCATACACGATGGAAAAAAATCGTAATAAAATCAAAGTTTTATCAATAAAATCTTTGTTCAGTCAAAAGGAACGATCAAAGGAGTTTTTTATGCATTTTTTTTTTTTTTTATCCTTTTTAGAACCTTCAAAAATCAAAATTGTCTTAAAATCTCTTTTTCTGAACGTCAAGGTAGGATCACCGGAAAAAGGATAATAAGGTGTAAAAGAAAGTAGAAGTTATATGAAATAAGACCACAATCTAGTGACCGGCACTTGCATGGTGTCGGGTGAACAACAGTTATCGAGTCTGGTCTTGTTTGCAAATCGTAACGATACAGGCAAGTAGAATATAGTTTCTTCTGAAGATGTTTTCTTTTCTTAAACCTAAACATTCCGAAGTTTTTTGTTTGTTTTTTCTTTCTTTAAATAAAATCCGTTTCCCTACAAATCTGCTGCCCGAGTTTATCTTTAAAATGAAAAAAAAAAAGGTATTCTTCCTATATATGATATCAGACCGTTGTTTTCACTAAGGCGTGCACTGGAAAAGGTGAAAAAAGTTAACCCTCTCTTTCCCGAAAATAATTTATTCGCATTTTCCCCTTTACTCACTGTCAAAGTAGATAATAAATAATTAAAAGAAAAGAAAAATGACAGACAAACTACGCAGAAAGCGTTTTCGTTCTCCGCCTTTTTTATCGACTTCATCCTCACCCTAGTGTTTTTCCTCAATGCATAAAGTCTCAAGTGATGTGCCATCATTACGAACCAGACCCTGTCTGTTAAGAAGTGTTAAGTTTTTTTTTATCCTTGGTACTGAATGGACGTGTATTTTTGACACAATT
>OZ010579.1:12662373-12899873 GCA_963932145.1 Acanthosepion lycidas
CATTGAAAAGCAACATTGAGCCTGGTCAGTACCTATGTGGGTGACCGCTTGGGAATACCAGGTGCTCTAAACTTGGATGGTGTAATGGATAGTGGCTTGGAATTTTTCATTGGAGGGCCAAGTTCCAAGTCCCTGTGTTCCTAAGAATATATTACCTGCAGTTTCCACACTCATTTTGTGGAGCTTTGGAGCTTTTTCTGTCACAGAATGACATAAAAACTCATGGTTTGTTACTAGCAAGGTGTTCAGAGTAACACACTACAAGGAATGCAAAAACTAGAGCTGATGCAAATACACCCCCGCTCCAAGAGCGTGCACACACACACACACACACACACACACACACACACACACACACACACACCTAAATTATCTGAGGAAGGATTGAGAGGACACAGCCCCAAAAACTTTTTTGTGATGGAAATTTATATACAATAATTGACTGATAATTCTGAACATCATTTATGTGCGTGAGGAATGGGGAAAAGAAATTGGGTGGTTCATCCCCCCCCCTCCACACACACACACACACACCCTTTATCTCCCCCCCCCCAACAGAAAACTGGCACCAGGAATATCCCTTAGGTCTTATATTCGAAGTTGAAATATGTTTGGCTAAAATATTTACCCAGATGCTTGTATTTACAAGCACTTATGCTTCACCTATCTCCCTAATATTGAAATATTAAATGTAAAGGGTTGGCTGCTTATTAAATACAAAATATGAGAGAGGCTTAACTCTGCCAAATTTAAACACCCCAGCTGAAAAATCCATTTACTTTTAATGTTTGTGTATGAAACATAAATAGTTTTAAAGTCCCATGACACTCTACTCTTTAATGCAAAGACTATATCAAGTTAAAATAAGATGTGGGGAATATGAAAAAAAAAAAAAAAAAGATGGAGGAGAAGTGGGGGGGGGTCATGTGATGGAGAAATAAAGATTCAAGAATTACAACAACGTAAAAAAAATCTTTACTACTTCAAAATTTTTCAAAAAAAAAGACTTTAGTTTTTACTAGTATTTACACTAGTATTTCTTTCAGATTATTTCTAGTGTTTTTCCACTTAGAAAATTACATTTTGTTGACCCTCAAATGGTTGGGAATTGTCAATTGATATTTTATTGCTGATATGTGCTAATCTCCAATGGATGATTTTAAACTTTTTTTCAGATACAGGAATCATTGATTCATAATATGAGTTTAAATGATTAATTGAAAGTTCTAGAATTCTTGATGTTACATTATTTCCTGGAGTTGCTGATAAAGTTGGAAATACAAACCAAAAACAGTGCCATGTCTGCCTCTTTCCTCTTTGAGATGTATACAAGTAAAAAATAGTGACAAATTGGTACAAAGAATGCATTACTCCACTATGTATGGATGGCTTCAAGGAATACCATATGCCTATAAAGGAGCAACATACTGCCAAAAAGGAGTATCGTAATGCTAAAGAATATTAAATTTAGGGACCTAACATGTTTGATTTTCGTTTTTTTTTTTCTTTATTTTTATAATCTACAAGAGTTAAGATATCATTTTGATAGTATTTTTCTATAATTAAAGTGAAAATGAACACAAAATCTACCCTTTGAAAAAAAGGAATTTATTTGTTATTCATTTGGTATGAAAATTTGTGCAACCTTTTTCCCTGCCATTTAAGGGTTAATATTCAAAATTAAGATTCTTCAAATCTGACCTTTTTTTTTTTTTTTTTTTTTTTTTTTAGATGCCCTGAAGATGGTAGCAAGAAGGCTAGATGGACCCTTCAATATTGAATCTGTTGTTGATCCTATCAATGTCAAGATATCTGATGCCATCATGACATACCAAAATAAGGCTGATTTTGTTTCAACAAAGGTAAGACCTGAAAATGTAACAACAATCAGTTTACTTAATTTCCGATAGAATATTCTTTGACAATGGTACTTATCCTCGTCCCTGACTGGTCCAAAAAATTTAAAAAGCAGTCCAGTGGTTAAATCATAAATTTAACTTTTTCAATTTTATAATCAGGATTTTTTTTTCTCACCTTGTCATCAAACTGAACAGGTTTTGGGTTGATTTGATGAAATGTTGCTATTTATTATAAATTTAGTGAAAAAAACCCTTAAATGTTCCCTTCTTCATCTCTAGGGGACACACACATACCTTAAATGTTCCCTTCTTGGTCTCTAGGTCACACACACTGAAGTGAAATGTACCATTCTTACTCTTTAGGTACCCCACACTCTGAAGTGAAATGCACCATTCTAGATCGCCTCCCCTCCCCTGAAGTGAATTGTACCCTTCTTAATATCTAAACCCCACATACACACACTTACATATTCTGAAGTGAATTGTAGTCTTCTTACTCTCAAGGACCCACTCTGAAGTGAATAGTTTCCCAAAGTTCATAATCTTCTGGCAAGAAGACAATTTTTTTTCAATCTGATCTTTGCACAATATTTTTAGTAAATTTTATTTAAAGGATTTCATGAAACCTTCAGTAAAAACTTTTTTTTATATTCAATGTGTTTATAAACACTTTTTTCTTTTAATGATGTAACAAAAATATCCAAACAATATTATGACAAATTAAATAGCATTAAGATATTTTCTTGTGACTTTTTTTCTATCCTGTTAAGAGAGTTAAAAGGTTGCTATTTGAAAGTGATATTAGCTGTATCTCATTTCAGTCTAAATCCCCCCCCGCCAAATTTAAACAATGATTATGCATTTTCTTTTAGTAATTACTGAAAGTGGACAAAAGTTTACAATAAATGCTCTCTCTGATATTGCAAGTAAACATGTAATTGTACATTTTCTTCAGGTATTTCTAGAGTGTGGCCATCCGTCTTTACGGCAAAAAAGGGATGCTAGTGAACTGAATTATCAGAAATATGACTATGAATGGCCAACTGCCAAAAAGAACCATGTCCGTCCGACAACTGCTGCCGGTACGAGCCTTGACCGTTTGGTGCGGGACATCACTGAAAAAGTGAAGATAGCCAATGATTACTGGATTAACATTCCTAGTTTTGTGTGTCGTGATGAGAAATTGTCAGTACAAGAAACTGATGACGAGAAACTTGATGACCACTTATACAATAATACGGATTTCACTGTGAATCCAGTTGTTGACTGCTGGAGCCCCGCAACGCTAGAAAGGTAAGACTGAATCGTTGTGTTAATGTTTTAAGTGAACTACAGTGCTATGTTCTTAACCAAACATAATATACTCTTCTTAAATTATGATAATTAATAGATTGGCATAAATTCAAGGTGGTAACTCAATAATCCACTACCAATTTGTTCATCTAAGTTTATTTGGTAGAATAATGGGTTAGGCCATGATGTTCTATACTAGAGACCTACTCATGGTGCAACTAAGAGCTAGAATTAGAGGTCTATTTCAAACTTCCTTATTATACTAGGAGTGACACAATTTTAGTATTGGTTTGGGTTTGTGGTAGGTTGCTGCTTAAGACTTTTTTTCTTTTTGTTGCTGAATTAAATTCTAGAAGGAACCAAAACCCAATCCTAAGCAGGAAACAAGGGATAAACTTCTACTCTTGTTCAAATTTGTAGAGGTGTTTTCAGCAGTATCACTAGCATAGAAGAAAACCAGTTAATTTTTTGTGAATATAAAGTAAAATTGCAAATATTAAAAGAACTTCAATAAAATTTTCTTTATTATAAATATAGCTGCTTCAAAGATAAATACTTGCTTGAACTATGGTGTTCTATACTAGAGACCCACTCATGGTGCAACTAAAAGCCAGAACTGGAGGACTATTTCAAAAGTTCCTTATTATACTGGAAGTGACACAGTTTTTTGGTTTGTGTTTGTTGTAGTTTGCTGCCGAGTTAACTTAAGAAATTCAAAGAAACTTTTACTTTTACGCTTAGAATAACTTCAGCTTATTAAATTGAAGTATAAGATTTATTTATTTCCTTCATACTTACTATGTTTATTGCAAAAATGAACCTTTTTGCATGAAACTCACTAAAAAAAATATAATTTAGGAATCTTGGAAATTTATTTAAAATTTTCATTTTTCACTTAAAGTTAATTTAATTTTGTACTTTATGAAATTTTTATTTATAATCATAAACTTTAATTTTATTTGTATCATCTGTATTTCTGTTTTAACGGGTAAAAGGTATATTAAATGTTTACCACAGTTCTTATAACATAATGTTTTTTTAATATAACCTTTCACACTGCAAAATTAATGAAAGAAAAAGCTTTGAAGATCAAGACAAGGCAGCTGCTCTAAGCAGAAAATATGTAATGTTACTTGATTTCAAGAATTAATCGGATTTTTTTTCGTCTTTCTTACAAATGTTGAAAAGGCTTTCTCAAAGTTATTTCTAAAAATGTTTTATGTTTAATTTTTAACCTACTTTTCTTCCTTGATTTTGTTTTTACACTGCAAAAACTATTTTAAAATGCAGTTATTTGTCACCAAGTTAATTTAAGTACTTCCACTTGCCCAATGAAAAAAGGGCCAAAACTTAAAAACAGTTTTATCATCAAAATGTTTGTTATTATTAAGAGGAAAGAGCAAATTATTTTTTTTAATTTTTAATCCTTTCTAGTACAGTCGAAATTTTGATTAAAAATTTTTCTTTTTCTACACATCAGCAGTTGATGTAATATTTACAATTAGCCTTTTATTGGTGGAAAACACATTGATTTGGAAATTCTTACAAAAATCAAATAATTGTCAGATTTTAATGAAACTCTCAGGACTTATTTGCAAATGAATTTAATTATTTTTGAAAAAAAAAATTTTTTTTTTTGTTACATATGTTACCCACCACTTACTTAGTTTCAAGAAATAAAATTGCAATCTCAAAATTTGTTTTATTAGTTAAAAGTAGGACTCATTAGATAATTTAAATTATCAGTTACACAAAATCAACTCTGAATCATGAAGTAAATTATGACATTTAATAAGAAAAGAGAAAAAATTTTTTTCAATGAATAATGAATTTTTACAAGAATTGTTTTTTAATTATAATAATTTATAATATTATAAATTGTTTAAAATTTTGCATTACTTCAATCCAGTTGGGTGATATTTTGTTATTAAGTGAAAAAAAAATCATATTTATGTATCCAAAGTTGAAAAGCTCAACAAAAGTTGTTTACACCCAATATTTTTTTTTTTAAATTTTCATTATTTTTATGTATATAAAATATTACATAATGTGCCCCTGTTTGAAAGTATGGTTGGCCATACAAGACATAATCAGAAAATCAAGAGTAATGACTATAGTAAATTTAAAATCAACATTCCTAAAATTAGATTATGGAGAATATTTTCCAACATTTTTATGATTACTTAGTACTTAAAAATTATATTAAAAAGGTGCTCCCACATCATTGTCTTAAATTACATTTTAATACACAGTCTCCCGTAGAACAATAAATAAATCTGTCCACACCTTATCAATGCCTGTTAAGTGATCTACAAGTGAAAGTACATAATCTGTTTACTGTTTATTTGAAAAATCCATTTTTCTGTTATTTTAAATTTAAATTAAATATTTTTTCAAATCAGATTAATTATCCTTTAAATCATCTAATATTTTTCAAATAAAGTTTCAGAAAAGTATATTTTATTTTTGGAAGATTTTTAAAACCAGGAATTAACTTTTGTTTACAAATGTATCAAAGTGGCTGATATTTATTGATTTTCTGAAAGCAACCAAAATGTTGAGATTCTGATCAATACAATTTCTATTTGAAATACATCAGAATATTTTTCTTACCAAAATAGTAAATTCAGTCATTTAGAAATTCATATTAAACCTTAGATATCAAAACTGGGTGGAGGTACCAAATTTAATATCTTTCTTTCTTATTGTTATTCATAACAAAAAATATATTTTTTGATAAAATTTAAATTTTTATGAGTAATTTGTGTTTTCTAAAAGGTATTAAAAAAATGTTGAATTTTAGTTCAGTTTACCAGTAATAAACATCAAATAGAAGCAAATGTAATAATTCTTTTAATTAATGAAAAAATAATTTATTAAGAATGTTTAAATTTTTCCCAAAATTTCTGAAATTCAACAATTTTGAAATAAGCCTCCATTTCTGGCCCTTAGATGCACTATGAATAGGCCTGTAGTATAGAACACTGTTTCAAGCAAGTATCTCTTTGATGCAGCTATGTTTACAAAAAATAAAATTTATTAAATTGCAGTTTCATTCAATTGACAGGAAATTGACTGATTTTCTTCTCTGCTTGTGATTCTGCTGAAAATGCCTCTACAAATTTTCATGATTATTATTACTTTGTACTAAACCCCAGTTTTTGAACTGGGAGGGAGGGTTGAGGTTTATCCGTAGTTTCTCATTTAGGATTAGGTTTTGGTTCCGTCTAAAATCTTCTTCAACTCTATACTTTTAACATCCCCACTTAAACTGAAATTTTATTTACTATTTATTTATTTTTCCTCAATAGGAGTAGATATGTGCACCTATCATCTTGCTCAATCTCCTCCCTAGTCTTTTGAGCAGGAGTAGAGGTTTTTCTTTGTTTCCTGTTTAGGATTGAGTTTCCGATTCTTTCTAAAATCTTTTCATTATATTTCACTTCCAGTAGCCCTTTGCATCTTAGTGACTTTATTGCCTTGCTTGGAGTGAATTAAAAAGAAGAAAAAAAATGAAATTATTGCTGTCCCAGAATAATTGGTACATTTGATGACTAAATGTAACAAGGACAGGACACATTGAAAAGTTTTCAGCCCAAACACATTCTGTGGTCATTTGAGATTTTTGGCAGTAGCACCTCACTACTGCTGAGCACCTTTTAGCACTTCCTTGTATCATGGTTCATTCTGGGATCAGATACAAAAGCTGAAATTACTATCTTGAATCAAATCAATTTCTCTATAATTAGATGTGAACCTACAAATGTAATATTTTGCCTCAAATATGTATATACAGGTAATAATCCAAGTAAATCCTAATAATAAATATTAAAACTGATCCACAAAGAGAGCTCAATGTATTTATTCTAACAGAGCATATAAATTACATTTAATAGGAATTTAAAATTACCTCATGTTATGATTTTCATCTTATGATTTACTGACAAGAATTTTCAAACCAATTAAGGTAATAAAATGAAAAGAAACTGGACCTAAAATAAATTTTAAAATCAGGCAGAAGAAAAATGGAAAAAAGGGAAAAGTAAAGAAATAGTGAAAAGATAGAATATGAAGAGGGAGAAAGGTGGAGGTCAAGAAAGAGTAGTAATGTGTAAGCATGAGGAATGGTAGCAGAAGACAGATACATGTAGACATGACCTTGACTTTATATTAGAATATTCACCTTAGTTTCAATCAAGGAAAAGACATAGGAAATTAGGGAAGTTTTTTTTATCTTAACAAATTCACTATTACTTCAATATTAAGAGATATAATTATATATTTGTATTAAAAAGAATAAATATATAAAAAATTATTTCAAAATTATTTACAGTGAGGTGAAACAAGTATTTGGACAGTAAAAAAAAGGAATTTAGAATCATATATTGAAAGATAAGCATTGTCTAGAGCTCACAATATATTCGTAAAACAATTATAAATGCAAATAAACAGCAAAAATAAATAATTTGACACGTATATATAGTTTATATACAAATTATTAAAACAGTGAAAAAAGTATTTGGACAGTTCCAAAATTATGTTTAAAATAATTGTTTTGAGTATATTTCATGCTCGAATGTGTTAGAATTTTATGGAATAGTCTAGAACGTGCATTACTTAAAGGTGTTAGCTATCTTGATGGTCAGTTCATCCCAAGGCGTTGCACTAACAGTACTGCAGGGTGCCAAAGCAAAGAGAGCTGTCGAAAGATCTTAAAGATTGAATTATTTCTGCATATAAGTGAAAAAAAAGCTATCGTAAGATTTCTAAAGACCTATGTTTACCTGTGAGCATTGTTGGGTACATAATTAAGAAATGGAAAGCCTTCGGTACCCATGAAAATATGCCAAGAACAGGTGCACAACGCAAAATATCACAAAAATGTTCACGGAAAATCGTACGGTGAGTAAAAAACGACCCTTTTGTGACTCGGAAAGAACTTCCAAAAAATCTCAGCAATGAAAGAACTCGCGTATGAAAGAGGACCATAAGTTCTGAACTTCACCGACAACAATTAAAATCTCGCTCTCCTCGCAAAACCCCATTGCTAAAAAAAACGTCATTTAAAATCCAGACTTGAATTTGCCAAAACTAATTTACAAAAGCATAATGACTATTATAAGCAAATTTTATGGTCTGATGAAAGCAAGATTGAACTTTATGGCCACAACGATGCTACCCATGTTTGGAGAAAGGATGGAACTACTTTCAATCAAAAGAACACCATCCCCACTATGAAGCACGGAGGCAGTAGCATTATGGTTTGGGGATGCTTTGCATATAATGGTATAGGACAACTGAAAATTATTGAGGGCACAATGAATGCAGCTAATATATTCAGATTTTAGATGATTGCTTGCAGTCATCAGTTAAGAAATTAGAACTTGGACCAGAATGCGAAACATACAGCCAAAGCAACACGTGCATGACTTCAAAACAATAACATCAACGTGTTGACATGGCCCAGCCAATCGCCGGACATGAATCCAATAGAGAATCTTTGGAGAATCAGATTCGTGAAAGGCTACCAAAGAACCTCAGTGAATTGAAAGTTTTTGCAGAAGAGTGGGCTAAAATTCCCACCAAATCATGCCAGGCGCTTGTAGAGAGCTACAGGAACAGACAGAGCTGTGGTTCCAACTAAATATTAAACACATTTAAAGCATAATTTATATTCTCTCCAAATACTTTTTTTTTTCACTACCTGTTTTAATAATTTATATATAAAATATATATACATGTCAAATTATTTATTTTTGCTGTTTATTTGCATTTATAATTGTTTTGCGAATATATTGTGAGCTTTTCTTTCAATATATGATTCTAAATCTATTTTTTTTTTTTTTTTTTTTTTTTTTTTTTTTTTTACTGTCCAAATACTTGTTTCACCTCACTGTATATATTAAAAAAACACTTAATTTTTTACTTTGTAGGAAATGTATTATTTAATATTCTTCATTTTATATTAAAAAGAACATATATTAATAAAACTATTACCATCTATAAGGAAATAAAAATAAAAACTCAGAAGATGTTTTTTTTATTTTGTATTAAAAAGCAATAATAGAGAAATAGTAAATGAAAAGAAACATCTACACTTAAAATTACAAAGATGGTGCATATAAAATGGAGAAAAAATATTACAGTCAAGTTATTAAATAAAAGAAATATATAAAATATAAGTACAATCCAGTAAATAAAAGAAACAATATAAAGAAAAATGAGATATAATAATTAAATATAAATAATATATATAATTATTATATCATTATTAAATAATACTATTATCTTAAATAAAATTACTATATTAAATAATACCATTATTATATTATTAAATAATACATAATCATTATACTATATTATATAATACTATTATTTATATATATATATATAAACAATATGAAAGAGATATAATTATTAATTATAAATACATATATATAAAAACAATATGAAAGAGATATAATTATTAATTATAAATACATATATATATATAAAAACAATATGAAAGAGATATAATTATTAATTATAAATACATATATATATATAAAAACAATATGAAAGAGATATAATTATTAATTATAAATACATATATATATAAAAACAATATGAAAGAGATATAATTATTAATTATAAATACATATATATAAAAACAATATGAAAGAGATATAATTATTAATTATAAATACATATATATAAAAACAATATGAAAGAGATATAATTATTAATTATAAATACATATATATAAAAACAATATGAAAGAGATATAATTATTAATTATAAATACATATATATAAAAACAATATGAAAGAGATATAATTATTAATTATAAATACATATATATAAAAACAATATGAAAGAGATATAATTATTAATTATAAATACATATATATAAAAACAATATGAAAGAGATATAATTATTAATTATATATATATATATATATTCTTAAAGAATAAACCCTTTAAAAGAAAAAATACCATTTGAAAAAACTTTTTAAAAAAACCTTTTATAAACAAATAAAATATAGAATAGAGATAAATTAAGAGAAATAATTTAAATAAATAAAATAACCATGAGAATAAATAAAATAATTAATAATTACAATCTAAGTATAGTCATAATGTGAAATCAAAAGTTAAATATATATAAATCTAAAAGCAAATGATAAAAAAATGTTATAAGGAAACCTTATAGTAAGAACACAAATAGAAGAGAAATGATAACAAAAGGTAATATTAAATATAATAGTAATAGTCATCACAACAATAATAGTTGGACAAAAACAAATATTTATAGTAATGGGTGATTAAGGAAAATTTAGGAAGATTATATGATAGGAAAGGGGAGAGAAGAACAGTACATGTATTAAGTGATAACAGCTTACGCAAGTTCAGTAAAATTCTAGATCAGTTTTAATCTACTTCGGTGACGACATTTGGAAATTAACTCATTTCTTTGGTTTAATAGTATATTTTGATTATTAAATTTAATTATTCTAATTTTTGCTAATAAACACAGATTACATCTACTTTTAAAATTACTAGGAGTGTGAGCGAAACCTATGATTTTCCAGTCAATCTGAGGGTTCAGATCTTTCTCCCTCTCTTGGAAAGAGCATTTTGGAATTTTATTTTTCATTTTATTTAATCTTGTTACCTTGATCAGTTTGAAAATCCTTACAAGTAAATCTTAACTTGCAAGGTGAAATGATCATAACTATCAGGTAATTTTAAATTCCTATTGTATGTAATATATGGTAAATTTCCAAAGATTATTTTATTTGTAAGGCTGGAACTCCCCAGTTCTCACTTTCCAGCCTTGATAAAGTTCAAAAGTTGTCTTATGGATTAAATTATTTTCCACTCTATAATCCCCTTTACCACAGGCATTGCAGGCCTCTCACTACTGCTATTTCCATGGCAACTGCTCTGACAAGTTTCACCAGTTCATCCCAAAAGCCATTCAATCTTCACTTCTTTAAGTCTAGTGTCAACTGTTATCTATCCTACATATTCTCATAATCTACATTTCTTACTTCCTCCTTATTTTCACAAAACTTCATTCAGTAAACGTCTATCTTGAGTTATTCTACTGGGTGATTTTTTTAGTTATAACAAAAAACAAATATTTTGTTGTTTTCACTTCTGACTGTCACAAAGAAAATGACTTACAAAGAACTTTTCTGTAACAAATTCCAGTTTGCAAATATTCTTATGCTTTTTCCTTCAGTCTTGAAAATGGAATGCAGAAAGATGATATGGGCAGTGATCCTGAAACTGACAGAACTCACACAATCGTCCTTCAACAGGTTTATCAACTAAAAAGCATGACCACAAAGCTTCACAATGCTTATAATGGTCTCTATGTCGATTCAATTCCAGGTGAGCTATTTATATTCCTCCTCCCCCTCCATTCTAAACAATCTTAATTTCAGTTTCTAATTTCTCTCTCGAGTTTCGTTCTGAATTTCTGGGATGAAGAGTTCCATTTGAAATTCCCTGAAGGTTACCCAGATCAACAAGCTCCTGATGAATATCAGTGCACAGCGGCCGGAACAAAACAATAATAAAGATGACAACAATAGTACCTTTTCTTTGTTGAGGTCTGTTCATTGACAAAATGAAAAAAAAAAAAGAAAAAAGAATTCAATCACTTATTCTGGCTAGTATCCTTATCTTTGTTGTTTATGAGTGGTGGGTTTTCTGGCTTTCCTCAAATATGTGTTGTACATGGGGTATTTTTTTCTTTCTGTCACTGTTTAATCTTTATTGGTCACACATTTAACATGAGATGAATTTTTCTACACCAAACTTTGTCCTGTTAAACATTGGGAAGAAAGCATGAGAAATAATAAAGATTACTAGATGTCAGATAAACTAAAGATATATCAGAGGGTCCAAGTGACTAAAAACAAACTTCCAAATGATGTTAAGATGACATAACAAATTGTCATAACATCAACTACTAATCTTCATCTTAAAGTGTGAACATCTACTTTTTTTACATTACTACAGATTAGTCAAATGGAACTGGAAAAAAAAAATGGAATTACGTAATTAAAATAATTTGAAATTCAATTTGACTTTCTTTAAACTGTACAGAATTAATTACTTTTTTAAAATGTGAAAAAATTTAGTACATTTACTGAAAATTATTAATGTTTCTTTCATGATCTGCTCTGTCGTTATATATCTAGTCAGAAATTCAAGTGGACTTACAAATGATAAAATGATCTTTAGAAAATAGATGTCCTAATGAAAATATTGTTTATACAGAAATTTTAAACTTCTATGACAACTTTTCTCTGTTCCTAGGATGGGTAATAAAAAAACAAGAGGAAATTTCACAAGACCTTTTATTTGAATCTTTTTACCTACTTAATAAAGATACTGTTGATCAACTGGATTTGATCAAATACAATGTAGGTTCTTATTTTTTTTTTTCTCTTTTTATTTAGTAGAAACGGGATCTTCCAAAGTTAAGGAAGAAAACGGTTTGGCCTTAAGAAAGCTTATTCGGCGTCTTTATGAGGAGGAGGAGAATGATGATGAAGAGGAGGAGGAGAATGATGATGAGGAGGAGGAGAATGGAAATAACAATGACAGCAGTAGCAGTGAAGAACGCAGTAGCCAGAGTGAGGGTGATCTAGAAACACTGGTTATATTTGGATTGGGGGAAAAAAATGACCACATGCACAAAAAAAAAAAAAAACAAAAAAAAACATGAAAACCACAGTGAAGGAAGATCTTGCTAGTTGTTGAAATATGAAATGTCATCACTGAAATAATTGTTTTCATCTTTTTCTTTCATTTAAACTAACCTTCTGAGATGGGATTACAATTGTCTTTTATGATGTTTATATGATTACACAAAAAATAACTAAGTTTATTGAAATTGGTTATTGGCTTAAGGTAATTTAATAATTAACTATGAGTGAATGTTCTTAGCCTGACAAAGAGCCCCCGCCCTCAAAAAAAAAAAATGCATCTGATGTTTGAACAGATTTTAGAAAGTGATTTGGGCCTTAAATTTTTGCTACTGACTGTATTTTTAAGTCCTTTTTAAATGCAACAAAAAACAAAAAAAAAGTTATATATTCTTCCTTTTACTGATGATTTTCTGTTCGGCTTCTTGTAAATGACGTGTTTGTTTCCCTACGCAATTTTACTGAGCCTTTTTTTTTTTTTTCTTTTTTTTTGGTGTCGGGTCCTTAGGCATTTGCTTACCATTATTTCTGGAAAGGGTGCATAGATTTGCGCAAATGTTTCTAAAAAATTATGTTTTATTGGCTGTGAGAAAAAGGTAAAATCTGCTTGGGACCCTGGTTGATTATTCATTTCTTTCTCCTCTGTCTGTCTCCTCTCTCTCAAATCTTTGCACTAGTGTCTAGATAGACGGTGTGAAATGCAAACAGTTCCAACTACAATTTGAACCAGTTTCACAGATTCCATCCTCCCTTACACAAACTGCAATTTCCTGGACTTTTTTTTTCTTTTTTAAACACGAGTTTTGTTTTCACTTGGGTGAAATTTCTAATTTTGTTGAAAATATCTAAATCTAAATATTTGTGTCTGTTTTCTCAGGAGCCTGAAAATTATTTATATATCTAAAAACGTGACGTCTGTCCATGTGTGAAAATGAATGAATATAATTTTATCCTAATTTATCATCGTGTGTTTTATATCTTGCCCCACTTTTAGATTTGTAATGGAGATAAGTAATTGCTATA
The DNA here is from genome assembly GCA_963932145.1 of Acanthosepion lycidas. Classification (NCBI taxonomy): domain Eukaryota; kingdom Metazoa; phylum Mollusca; class Cephalopoda; order Sepiida; family Sepiidae; genus Acanthosepion; species Acanthosepion lycidas. The sequence goes on from OZ010579.1 coordinate 12,676,253, forward strand.
TTTAGCTTTAAAAATCAAATTTCTTACTCGTTTCCAGTTTGGTTTATGGCAGGGGTCAGCAACCCAAGCAATTTCCAATGGCACGCAGCCACAAATGACATCAGTAATCCAAACCAATAACTACTACAATGCAGAGAAGATATTTAGTTGTTTCAATTTTAATATATACTAAAGTAAATATACTATATATTACTATATAAAATATATTGTAGAACAAGTATATTGACCTTGATTTGTATAGAAAATACATAATGCTGTTGGTACATAGTTAGCAAAAGGTTGATGACCCCTGGGTTATTGTATTCTTTATAAATAAGAGAATGTTTTGATGATGGCTTTCATAATGAAATTGCATTGTTATCAAAATCATTTCCACTATCAAATTTACCACTTGAAGAAGCAAAATTGCTGCATCTTTGAAACTTGTTTGTAGGCCAATTAATACACAGATATTAATAAAACTTGGATAATATTGAAACCAAAAATTGATTCAATATAGCTTTCAGTATTTTCAATTACAGCCTCAAAATACTGTAGACAACTATTAGCAATGAAATACTTGAACTTTTTGACCCACTTCTACTTGTTAATGTTGGGGGTGGGAGTTCTTGTTGGTGGCCGCCTTCAAAATGATATTAGGTTGGTGCAAAAATAATGACGTAATAATGTTGTATTTTGATGTTAAAAAATACGTCAAAAAACGACATTATTACGTCATTATTTTTGCACCAACCTAACATATTCAAATCTGGACTGAAAGAAGACCAAAAAAATCTGCAGAAGATCTGCAACAACTGTGTAACTGAGGTCAAAAATCCTAGGGTGAGAGCATTTTTAACTTTGGCTGGCAATCAGTCTAGGAAAAAGACAACTCTGAATTTAAAATTTTAGGTCTAGGCCTAGCAAATCCACTCCATAAAAATCAACTTGTTACAGCAGTGCCTGCACGGATGAGTCTGTGTCCCTCTGCTCTGTTTTTTTGTCTAAAGAAATTGGATGAACATCACCATAGAGCACTGGTTAACCATACAGACTATTTCTATTGTAAGTTTTCTCTTTACTAGTTGCTCAAAATTTATAGCCTTGTGCCAGCATAAGTTTATTAAATACTTGTCTTCACAAATATACTTAGATGTCAATACAATATGGAGGTTGTGGGTAGGGCCTAGAATTTTTCTTGGTATGCAATAAATAGTGCTCGTGCCAGTTGGGGGATGGTCTTAAAAGGCAGAGGGTCAGAAAAATTATTGCACCAGTCAAGATTGCAAAATTAATAAACAGGATTGTCTTAACAAACCTGAGGTGGGAGTTGGAAAATTCCCTAACTTCTGAGCAAATGAAATTTTAGCTGAAACAAGTTTTTTCAAACCATCTTCCTTCAAAATGTAGAAAATCATAGCTTGCATTTCTTGAATATTTGCAAATTGCCAGGACAGTTCTTTGGAAAGGAAAATTGGTGAAGAAGTTTCCTGTTACCTTCCCTCCATATTTGAATTCAGAGTAAGTTTTCTGACATTGTCTTAGCAAGGTTAGGGAGCCCAGTCTTCCCTACTATATTACCCATAGGTTGGGGAAGAGATTGATTTATTCCGTTTTCCAAGAAAATTAATAGGAAGTGAATGCAACAGCCTTGGCCAGAATTTTATCTCTGCCTATCAAAGTTACCAAGTTAGCTCTTATGTAACAAGATCTAGCTTTTGTCTTAGTGCATTTTAGCTGCTGTAAATCAACATCTGACTCTTCGTTAACATTGGTTTCATAAAGAAGAAGAAATCAACTTTTTTTTTTATGTGCTGCGTCCACGATCATGACTCTTCACAATTTCTTGTCCTTTGTAGCTCTTAATAAATTTCGTCTTTCAATGCTGATTTACAGGAGGTAAATGTCTTGAAAATTATCTCAAAAGAGCAACTCTGCTTGTGACCTGCATTGAACTAAGCTTAGTGAACAGAACTTGAAAACCTCAAAATTCTATTCTAGTATCAGATATACAAGTCTTCTTGAGTTGTGCTTTAAGCAAATTCAGGAAATTAAAATTTTATATCATCCGAGCTTGAAGGCACACTGCTGATATAAATGTAGAAAAAAGTAATCTTGCTTGAAAAGAACAAAATTAGTAACTCTGCTGAAAGCATTTTTCACCTAGAAAACTTTGTATCCATATAACTTTCTTTTACAGGAGACAATGTCTGCTTTGAGATATAATGTCCAGTTTCTTCTTAATTTTCAGATTTTGATGGCAGTGGAGATAGCAGTGGTGCCAACGAAGATGATGAAGACTACAACAGTGGTTCTGGCAGTGGTGATACAAGTAAAGAATACGCTGTCAGGCCTGGAGAATCTGGTTCTAATGACCCCAAGAGCACAGGAAATTATTACTTTGTAACAGAATCCACACCTGTGCCTACACAACACCCTTCACTTGGCAGCAGTGCCGAAAATTCAGCCTCTGGCTTACTACGGCCATTTGCTATTGGTTTTAGTTTAGTAGTGGCATGTCTGCTAATTGTATAATCCAGCTGTCAACTTTGATTTCAAACAGCAAGAGGTGAAATGAAATACGTTTTGATTAGGATGCAAAGGAAACCAAACACTGGTACTTTCCATGTTTTTCTTTCTTCGTCCCTCCTCTTCATGCAACTGTTGTCAGTTTGGAGTGAAATAATTTTTACTGCTATACTTGATACTGCTGTAAAGATTTTCAATAATAATAAATATGAACGAAGAGGGAAAAAAAATGTTAAAGTATAAAGAAATTATGGGATGGGTGGATTGTATGTTATGAAAAAAAAAATTATTTTCTTAAACACCAAACAAAACAAAAAAATTATAAAAAAAAAATATATTTAGAAAGGGGAGGGCTATAAAACAAATATATATATATAGAAAATCTCAGAAGGTGTTGCTAACAAATTTTTTGCTATGGTATTGTTTAAGATAAAGGTACTTTTATTTTTTTTTTTTTTTTTTTAATTTCTTATATTTTTTAAAAGAAGAAAAAAAAAAAAAAGTTTCCCCTTCCTAACCTAACTCTTGCCTATGATGGAATTAATAGTTCCTCCTAAGCAATTTTCTTCACTCCCCCCTCAGTCTTCTTTCTTCACCCCCACCCCATCAAAAAATATTGAGAAACTTTTTTGTCATCCCTAATGTGTGAAGAATACAAAGCAATAATAGAATATTGATATTTGAGCAAAATATTCTGATAATTTAGCATTTGATTCATGACATTTCTATAATTATCCAAAAATATTTTAAATTTTTCCTCCCAAATATATATATATATATATATATATATATTATGATGAATAAATACTATGGATTTAAAAAAAAAAATGGAGAGAAAAAAACAATATATTTCTTCATTTTCAGGTTTGATCATATCTTTTTTATAAAAATGTTTCATTAAAAAATTTAAGACAAAATTAATTTGTTGCAGTGAGGACATGTTGAGCTTGCTTAAAGATTGAAAAAGGGAAGGGGAAATTTAAATAACAAAAGAAAGGAAAGACAAAAAGAATAACTGTCTGAGACCAACAAGAAAAGAAAATTGTAGTGGGGGAATAAAAGGCTTGGAGATTTAAGGTTTTTAAAAAAAATGTTTTTGGAACAAAAGGTTTTCCTTAATTGACTTCTGAAATGACTCAATCTCCCAGTTAATTCTCTTACTGCTACTCGAAAGAAGTCTTCAAAAAAAAATAAATAAATAAAATAAAAGACCAGAATGCAAAAGAATCTTTCCAAAATCTGATGGGTTGGGAGGAGTACACTTGACCCCCTGCCCCAGGTTTTGTTTTTGTTTACAAATGAACACACATGTTTATAATGATTTTAAAAAAAAAAAAAAAAAAAAAAAATTATTATATAAAATTAACAGAAACAGTTTTTTTTTGTTTTTTTTTTTTTGTTTTTTTTAAATTTTTATGTGAAATTGAAAAGAAAAACAGAAAAAAAACTCCCTCCCCAAAAAAAAAAAAAATGGTATTCTCACTGACTACACTTCTTAAAGTAGCCTCTTTGTAATTGGGGGATCAAGCAGTCCCCCTCTGCATGACAACAGAACATTCAAATGTGTAAAATCAAGTTTCCTTGTTCTCCCACCCCGTCTTCTCTCCATACACTGTTTTACTTTTTTTCTTTTTTCTTTTTTTTCTTATAATGCATGTAAGTACACTAATTGTTTAGTTTACTCTTCTTCCTTCCCTTCCATGTCTACTCCTTCCTTTGTCTGTGATTGGAATGAAAGAATAAACAGGTTATTTTATATTTTTATTATCTAGATAGATATATATAACACACACACTGCTTGACTGTACTATTTTTAAGGTGGGACTAGCAGGAGAGGGAGACCAATTCAGTTTTCAAAAAATGTGCACAAGACAAGATAAGAGAAAAATAAAATTAATTTAGATATCAAAAATTGCTTTTTCTCTATGACTTTGTCTTGTCTTTTACAAAAGGTTTATTTGCCTGAAATTATCCTCCCCACTTTTTTTTTTTTTTTTATCTCCTTACAAAAAGTAGTCATAAAATGTCTAGTATTTAACCTGCTCCCCTTGGTTATTGTCTGGTGAATAAATGTGTGTGGCATAACATATTTTGCTTGTTTAAGTGAACAAGTGACTTCACTTGAATGTCTTTGTTTATTTAAATTATTGCAAAAAAAAAAAAAAAAATGAAATTACTCTCGATAAATGATTCAAACTTGGAATAACTTGAGTTCCTTTTCAGGGAGTCAAATATATTTATTTGTGCCTGAAGATTACATGATAATTTCTTTGGGGTTTTTTATGTCTTTTCTAGAAAATTTTTTTTACAAAAAAAAAAAAAAAAAAAAAGAAGAAAGTCATTTTGTGTATGCAGGAAGAATTGGCACTCGGTTTCGCAACCATTTGTCTGGTATCAAATCCAGCAATGAATCCTTTGCACTCCCATTGTTCCGAATATTTCCCAGGTTTGGCTTCTCTCATTATTTTCAGTTGGACTTTGAAATTCAAACACTTTCCACACACACCCTTTATTGGATTCTGAATATTTAGAATTCCTGAAATCCTTCTCGGCCATTTGAACTCATGTCACTTTTTAGCACTCTAAACTGTGCCAAATTTGATCCCACTTCTTGGTGTTAAGGAAACTGGCATTTTTTTCTTTCTCTCTGAAACATTTTCCCCACTTCCTGTACCTCAACCAATATCTGATTCATTTTCTTCTTTGTCAGATTATATATCTGATTTGGGCAGTGTGACCAAATAAACTACTCTTGAGATGGGTCTTAATTTATTTCTCATGAGTTTAATGAGAGTCAGGGAATTAGTTACCCTTTCATAATTAAAGATAATCCTCCGCCATACTCCTCCCCCAACAAAAAAAAAATCTGATAGCAAACTGGCATGTTTGTTTAAAACAACAATTTTTGTCTTTTTGAAGCAAAAAAAAAAAATAATAATAATTTTAACCAAATTTATTTGGGCAGTGAAACTTTACTAAAAAAAAGTTATTCCTGTCCAATTCTGAAAGTGATAGAAATTCTTCCCACTTCACTTCAGGTCTCTAAGATTGTTTTGCAATTTTCTTTTCTGTAAATATATTTTCTCCAAATCAATATTTCAAAATTCAACTCAATGGTAGCTGGGGAATTAATATAAACTAGTTTTTGCTTTTTTTTTTTGTTTTTTTTTTTGTTTTTTTTTCAATTAACGTCTTGATATATAAACAGTTCTGATTTCCGTCCTGGTATGAAAGAAAATGTCAGGCTGTTGGGCATTTCTAACTGCCCCCCCCTCCCCCCTTTTTACACTTTCTCTCAACAAGCAAAAACTTCCCTGCAGGGTATGAATGTTTCTATTTATAAAAGCATCCGAGTCCCCCCCCCCCCACCAACCAAATACTTTGCCTCGTTGGCAACTTTAAGTTGCAGTCAAGTCAATCCTGTGACTAATTTCACTCCCCCCCCACTTGTTTATCATGTAACGAATTGTTTAAATTTAATCTTTTGTTGTAGATTAAAGTATTTGTCTGTTTATCTCTCTTCATTAATTTTTTTTTTTTTTTTTTTCCTTTTTAGTTTTCTGCTTTGTATCAAAATTCTCTGAGCATGCTCAGAGAGAATATAACAAATGGTGGAGTCTGCCTAGAGGGTAATAGGGAGTGCTAAATATATGTATATGTCTTGAGGGCTGACAATCAAAGGTCATTATATTCAAACAATTTCAAAATTATTCATATGGATCAGTAAATTTGAAGAAATATTTGGATAACTGACACAGTTTATGATTTCAAATGAACTTTCCAATAAAATATAGACAGAAACACAAGGAAGAATGAAATGTTTGGACTGACCTGATCTTTTTTTTTTTTTTTTTTTTTTGGTATGGGGAAATGATTGCTGAGGGTGTGTGTTTTATACTGTACCAGGTAGATGGGAAATTATTTTAAAAAGATCACTATATTTTTTAAATATTGTACACAGGCTCGACTTAGAGAAAAAGTGAGTTTGTTCAATCAAACTGTCCACAGATTTGTGAAATGGCTTTTGGAAATGTCAGTATATCTGGATCAAATTTTCATTAGTGTTGACCATCACCTCCATGAAGGCCAAATTCAACAAGTTCTTGGTAGTGTAAGAGATAGTGGTTGGTTTCCTGCGTGATAATGTCCAAACCTAGTGGTTCAGTCAGTGGATTCAGATGAGGAGAGCAAAGAAGCTGAAATTCTCAGCCAACCATCCTCTCAATCCAGAACTTGATCATCATATCGAGCATTTTGATTTAAATGGCAACATCACAGATGACATGCATATAGTGTACACAACATTGGGCAATTCTTTGGGGGATTGGTGCAGAGTCACCTATCATTCTTCTTGTTCAGCAAGTGCTTCAATCAGATCACAACATTCTCTTGGGTCCTATTTAATAGTAGTAGTTGCTGCCACCTTAAGTGACGTGACCCTGTCTCATTTTGATTTGCAAGATTTGTGACAGTCATATCTAGAAACCTTGGGGGTGGGGGTTGACTCAGTCATTCTTACATCTGATTGCTCAGAATATTGCTTTTTCTTGGCAACGAGTGAAACATTCCTACCAGGAACCACCAGATTATTCTTGACATTGAACCCAAGGAACTTTTGGTTGTCTTCTAGAAGCTTTGAAGTTGACATTTACGGCTAGTGCCATAAGCATGTCTTGCCATTTTTCATTTCCTGTGCCAGACTGGAGGAGGCCGTGTCAATGTACTGAATACATCTGAAAGAAAAGTGAGAATATTGAAATTTGGCACATGTCACATAACATTAAGTTAGGTTATCTTCCACTTAAAAGTGTCTTGAAATACCTTGTATGCTGTGAATGTGTGTAATTGATAGACACCGTGTTGTGTTAATTTCTATGTTCACACAATATCTACAATGTTCTGTCCCTAATACTGAGCACTCTTCCCATCTCTCTCACATACACACACATATATATATATATATATGGAATTAATGGATTTTAATCCAATGTTATTTCAGTAGATTAACATGTTTTAGTAGCAATCATATTTTTTTTTTTTTTTCCTTTAAAAAAAAAAAAATGTCAGCTGGCTTATAGGTAGAAATTATTATACTGAGAAGTAGATTTTCTTCAATAAGATTTGAAAGCCAGTGGACATTTTATAAAAAAAGAAGGAAGACATCTGCTCAAATACCTAAAATAATGTTTATAGTCAAACACAGCTTATGGCCATGTCATGTTGAAACCCCAGTTCTCATACAATCACCAAAGTTAAGCAACATCAAGCCTGGTTAGTACCTAGATGGGTGACCAATCTGGGAATACCAGGTTCTGTAAGCTTGGATATGCAGGTGGTGTAATGATTAATACTTCAGAATTGGAGAGCTGAGTTCCATTCCCAGTGAGAATCGTTATATTCCCAAATACCCGTGGGAAAGGCATGAATCCATCTCTTCTCCTCCCAGCTATGGGTTAATTAGTAGGACTTATATCAGTAAATCATGATTATCTCCAAAAAAATTCTTACAATCCCAACATATTTTCTGCTTTCAAATAACCTGTAAAAGGTTAATCTAATAAACACACACCCCAGAGAGAAGTGATGGACAGCTGACTGATTCTAACTGTAGGTTAATATTTTTTTTTTTTGAATTGTCACAGGGTCGTCATTCCCCCCACTCCCATTGCAATTTAGTGAATGAATGAATGAATTCAAATGCGACTCTGCCCACTTCTCACCCCCACCCTCTATTTTGATCCCATGGAAGGGATAGGAAAGTGTATGAAGAGGTTAAACACACACAATAAGTAAAATTTATCTACAATCAAAGAAGGAGAAGAGGTAACAAGTGAATGAAGAGAGAAAGAAAGAAAAATAAAATTATATATCTGAGAAACAACTTGTAAATATTTGTACGTCAAATAAATATCTTTTGGTTGAACCTGTTTTTTGCCTGACAGGTTCTTTCATTGCTTTTGTACATAGACTTCATTGCCTTTTTCTCTCAACTCTTTGATTTGAAAAAAAAAAAAAAAAAAATTGTAATTGTTACCAAACTGCACCAACTGACCCCTTTTAATTTTTTTTTTTTTTTTTTTTTTTTTTTACTAAAGTAAAGCTTGGTGCGGTTTGGACATAAACTTTCGTCTTAATTAAATTATGACATTGCTAAAAGTTTTTTTTTTTTTTTTTTTTCCTTATCCCCATCCCCCTTTTTTTTTTTCCTTTTCTTTCTTTCTTCTATTTGTGAAACAGTTCAGAAATCTACAAGTTTTGGTGGAAACAAGTGTTTCAAAGGTAGGCGGTTGTTTTATTGGTTTAAAAAACAAAAAAAAAAACAAAACTACTACAAATCTCAACCTCCTCTTCCTTCCTTATACACCCGCACACGTTCGCCTATGAAGTGTGTGCGTAAAAAAAAAAAGAAAAAAAAATTCTATGAAAACTTAAAAGTATCATTCACATAATGTACAGAGAAACAATGTCAATAAAAAAAACAAAAAACAAAACAAACTTTAAATGAAGCCTTAAATGTTATTTCTTTGTCTGCAGTCATCAGGAGATGCATGGATCTGTGTTCAGGTTTAAATTTATTTCATATTCCTTGGTAAGCTCTTGCCAAACAAGTATGTTACTTCTCTTGCTGGCTGGACCTCTTCTCAGAATCTCCTTCCCTCAGATCCCAACTGATCACTGAATAGTCGTTTTATGCCCTTTTCCGAGGCTATTAGTGAAGAGTCCATATAAACAGTTCAATAAATATAATTCAATTGGCTCTTTTCATTATTTAAAAAAAACTGAAGTAGTCAGTTGAAAAACATAGATACAATATATGCTAATAAAAAATTTATAAGTTTTTTTGTAAGTTCTTGGTACACTCAATCTAGTAAAGCCAGATTATGCTTATGCTACAGCAGACGTGTAATTTTTTTTTTCTTCAGAACTTGTATCTTAGGAAACTAAAAATAAGTTAATTGGTATATTTAGCAGTCATTTTGAATATTAACGTTATTAAAAGTGTCAGTTTTGAATGATGACATTATGAACAAACTGTTCCGTCATCACTAATGACCGCCATATTATAGCAGCCGTTATTTTATTTATTCTAAAAATATATTCTAATTCTTAATCAGTGGACCACGAAATGCATGTACCGCTTGGCTTATTAGTTTTTGAAGACTGAAACATTTTGCGCATCTTCGAATCATCGTTCGTTTGATTTTATTATTATTATTAGGCTGTTTCTATAGTTTAACAAAATTCGTGAGCACTGAAACTTCTTGTGGGAAACTGAATAGAAAAAGAAATGACGTAAGACGACACGTTTCTGAATTGGGGATTCAAAAAAAAAAATCCTACTCCTTCCATTTTCAAAAGACAATCATAACACTGAAATTCAAGTTACAATAACACTTGCAATAATTTTAAATAATTTTTTTAAATATATATCTTCAAACATTTTCGAAACTAAACCAAAAGAAGAAAAAATGATTTGGTTCCTTGTTCTATTTGCATATAATTTAACCCCCCGTTGTTTAGGAGTGGAGTTGTACCTCTTTTAACCCGAAATGCTCAAAATTTTATCCGGAGTTTTGTACCCCACCTTTTTTTCTTTTCAAGAAATCGGACATCGTCATTTAAATCTAAATACTTATTAGTACCTACATCAGATTATTTTATGAAAATAAATTTTAAAAATCACCTACATAAATTTAATGTCTTTTATTTTCCCGTTATTTTTAATCTTTCTTTTTAATGAACAACTCAAACTGTTGTTCTATCATCGTTGATACTTAACATTTTCTTTTATCTACTATCGTTTAATAATATTCAGAATTCCACTTTTTCAAAAAGAAAAACAAATACTATTGTGAAGTATTTACATTTTATTTTAATAATTAATCGATAAATTGACGGTATAAGTGAGGATGAACGGCTTTAATGTTAATTTAGTATCTTGAATCAAAGTTTTCAACCAAGTGCTGTAAGCTTGGATGTGTGGGTGGTGTAATGTGTAATAATTTAGGCTTGTTAATCGGAGAGCCGGGTTCGAATTCCCTTTGAGTTCGTTATATTCTCTGACGCACAAATACCCTTGGCAAAGTTATGAATCCACCTATTTCCTCCCACCCCACCTACTACAGATAATGGTTCTAATTAGTAAAAATCATTATTATCCTCATCCCCGCTAAAAAACACTTCTTACAATCTCCAAAAATATTTTCTGGCTTTAAATATACTGCAAAATATTGATAGCCATAGAAAAATCAGTCTTCATTTCCTTGTCATTACGTGCTTTTTTTTTTTTTTTTTTTTCTTTTTTAACGTGACACAGAAGAACGGTTATGAAAGCAGAGAAAAATGGCTTTAGACAATAGAGACTAAAAGTCAGAGAAGAATATATTTTCATTAATTAAAGAAATGTGTAATTCATAATAATGAAACTGAAATGTAAGTAAAATTTTAATAAACTAAATGTAACGGGTCTATTTGTAACTTAATGATTATTAAAATAAATATAATTGATGTCGGCAACATTTCGTTAATCTTAGTCATATTTTAACGGAAATATTTTTCCAATGAACGTTTTTCTCCTGAATCATTTACTTTTCTTGCTTCATATATTTGCTTATTCTAACAAAGACCTTCATGATTTTTCTTTCTTTTTTTTTCCTCCTGACCCCAGTAAATGTCATAGAGTAATATTTTCATATAAAATAGGTAACATCTTTAATAACATTTTAAGATATAAATAAGTCGTTTAATTTGTAATAATGAAAGTTATATTTTAATAAAATTATTTTAATAAATTAAATAAGACTTGTTATTTCTTTTCTTTTTTTTTAGCAATGTTTACTTCATTACGATCTTATCTGTTTATTTTGAAATAAATATTACTTAAAAATGCATCAAATCAAAGTATTCTATCATTTTTTTTTCTCCCCATTAGACATTTTTTTGACTAACAAAGAAGACCTTACTACTTTTCTTCCATAACCAGTTTCCAAGGGCATTGCTTCTCGGACATTTGATCCGAAGCACAAAATTAACTATTTAAGTTCAATCTTGGAGTTGGGGGCCGTTTCTCCTAACAATACTTTTCTCACTGAAGGGTCTACAGCCGTTAGCTAGCATCCCCAAAAGGGAAAGTGCTGCTGAAACTATATTTGGCTTCTGGTCATATGCATCAACCACTTCAAAATTGGCCTTGTGCCACATTCTGTTCAAGTGGAAGTTTCAAACCGCCTTCATTTCTCAAAGACGCAAATCTGACACCATTCCTACTGCAAATCTAACAATTTAATGCATATTTCAGGCAATTTCCTTTAATACCGAGCCGCATTTTATTTTTAAAATTACAGAAATATTTGAGTACAATTGCACCGAACCCATGACCAAAACTTTTCGTATCTTCTTTGCTTTCTAAATATTAAATATTCTATTCGCCACTAAATCACAATTTTAAATGGCCTCAACTTCGAGATCAGCCAATTCCGGATGACATGAACAAGTCCTATTGTATTAGGCCCCACGATATTACATGGTGATTTTCTAAGCATAGCTTAGATGTGACACAAGGCCAAAAGTATAAAGCACCCAGTGAGGATCGAAGTCTCTACTCAGTCGTAATTGTTCTAACGAGACAAGCTTGCTAGCCATTACACCAGATTGAGATGCCCCCACGATATCAGATGGATGTTGGTGTATAGCGATAAAGATTAAACTTTTTCACCCCTAACCTATAATTGTTCTTACCCTACTATAGATAAGACTGGCAAAATGCCATTTGACAGGAAAGTGTATACTAAGCAAGTCATTGAAATCCTCCATGCGAAAAATTGTAATTCTAACATTCATTGCTGCTTGCTAAGTGTTTATAGGGAGCAAATATATGAATGTGAGCACAGGCGGTGAGTAATGCATTTCAGCAGAGGCGGTAGTGATGTGTGCTAAAAGTCAAGTTTATGAACACACTATACAGGCTTTTGTCCATCGTTTGCGAAAATGCAGAGCCAATGATACTGACCGTGTAAGAGAAATACTTCTTTGTAACTGAAAACTTGCTCACACAACGATGATGTTAGTGTAATACCTTGAAACTGTTATAGTTTCAGTTGAAATTGGTGTTTGCCATAAGATAGAATCGCCTGCCTACTTCCAAAAATTAGTATTGCAAAGTCTGTTGCTAAAACAGTTGGTTCACTGTGTCGTGCAAAACAGTTTTTCTCGCCTAAATCTTGTCTTGCACAATTTTTTAGTCTATCATTTGTCTGTGGCTTGAATATAGTTGCCACATTTGGTCTGGGGCTTCTATTATTTATCTTGAAATTCTGGAAAACAAAGAATAATCTGCAACATTATCGCCCTCGAACTGGCATCTCGGCTTCAATCACTTTCCCACAGCTATAGCATAGCTTCCCTGTGCCTTTTATACAAATATTTTCTGATGAGTTTTTATCTTTGCTACCGCGACTTCATGAATTTAAGTGTAGTACTAGATTGGCGGTTAGGTCTCGTTATTCTACAGTTGAAATTGCTAAATGTAACTGTAACGTCTATTTTAAGTTTCTTCTCTCGCCTGTGGAACTCTCTTCCGGTTTCTTGCTTTCCCGTCAACTGCAACCGACAAAAATATAAATGCAGCGTCATTCATCATTTTCTCTCCTCTTGAATCCGGTTCTTTTTATTGCCCGTTCTTCTCAGTAAGGAGAACGAGTGACTTTATCGCCTTGCTTGAGGTGAAATGATTGAGAATGTTATTTCTTCTAATGTCCAAACGTCAGAATATTGAATTTTGAGAAATAGAGTGGACAGAACATTTCAACACAACCGAAATTTCTCAATTAATTTCTCGATTTGTTCGAGTCTTCAAATGAATCGCGTACATTTGGATTGATCAGAAGTTCTACACTTAAGAAAATAACTTTGAAAAACGTTTTAAAAATTATAGTTTAGAAAGCATTTAATTGGTATCAGTCAGTTAATAATAATTTCTGTAAAACATAGAGCTAATTAAAATGTTCATTAATTTTAGTGTTTTAATGGATTTTTTATTAGATTATTTTAAAATAATTAATTGTTGATATTTTGTTGTACTATAATAATTCTTAATTAGCCGGAAAATTAATTTTTCACGCCTTAAAACGATGAAGAAGAGCCCATCAAGCACTTCATTTTATGTTGCTGAGGGTAGAAGTTTTATGTTCTTGAACCATATTAAACTGCCTCCCACCTTTTTAAAAAAAAAAAAAAAAAAACACCATTCCTCCCAATACGTTTTTAATGATGTTGAGATCCGGGTTGTTGGTCGGACGGACCAAAACGTTTATACTTTACTATTAAAGAAAGCGTGATTTTTCTCATATTATCTAACCGAAATATAAATCTGCCGTACAGAGGGGGTCTAGAGTCGCATTTATTTATGTATTCTGATGTGGGTAAGCAAATGTTAAAATGGTGGGGGAACAGTAAGTAACCTTTCGTTCCGAAAAGGGAGCTCTTCAGTCTAATACTGGTTTTATCGATGGAATCAGTCGCGCGCACACACACACACACACATATATATATATATATCTCCAATTCTGTACAAACAGCAGACTTTTTTTTAAAGCACCTACGGTTTCCATCTAAGACGCTTTTCGAGAACAGCCATTGTTTGTGGCCTGCTTTGTGCAGATGATACTGCACTCGTAGCAACATCGTTCGAAGAGCTTGTAGATTATTTTTCTAATGCATTCGGGCTTCCCATTAACATTGATGGATGAGTACCATTATCCCAATCACCTTTTCTAGCAAAGAAAAATTAGGGGTACCTACACAGCAAAAACTAGCAGAGTTCAGTTTCCAACTTCTATTACGATTAAAGGAAAGAATGTCAAACATGTGAAAGACTTTATACGGCGCCGCTGATAGGATTTTTAAGTTGCTTGCATTAACCATGATTTCTCGATACTTAGATCCGTTGTTCTGCAGCCCCGGCTAGGGATAAAAAAAAAAAAAAAAATTGAAAGACAACCAAGCAAGAAGAGGAGAAAATTAAATAACTGACCTCGGCAAGTTGTGAAGCTATAATGAAAATTTATAGCATACCCTAAATAATTGGAGAATTTAACTTTCGTCGAAATTTCAGTAATTATAGAAAAAAGTTTACTACTAATCACGTGTCGTAGAAAAGCAATAAAATATTTTATATATTTGGACAGCGACCTTCCGTGCATCTCTCGATGACGAGATAGCCAAAGCTATCAATGTATTTGGTAAAATCCGTCATCACCTCGGAAATGAGAGCAGTATAAACTCAGGAACAAAAACCCAAGTATATAATAAATGCTATTGTTCTTACCACCCCTCTTGTATGGAATAGAATCCCGGATACCATATCGATCACATATTAATCGGCTCGATATTTTCTACAACGGATCTGTGGCGACACTCGTGAAGACAAAATATCAAATGCTGGCATTTTCACCAAATGCGAAATTGCAGGCATTGGGATTTTTATTCTCTGCAATCGTAACTGAGGGGCGCTGACCATATCATCAGAATGAGTGGCGATAGAATAAATAAAGTCCTTATGCAAAGCTAGTCATGTCAAAAGAAATGTAGTTAAGTCATTGCTCTGGTTTCCAGACGAGTTGAATAATCTTGCGGCTGAATAAGTAGCGGTCGCAAGGGGTGGAGAGCTAGGTTTTTTAATAGCAGCAATGACTATGAAACTGGCCATCTTCAATAACTGAGGAGAGCAAGGAGAAAAGCATTGTACTGCATCAGTTATAATCCACCACCTTATTTCGTTTCGAAACCTTTCCTTGTGTACTATTTGTGGCATTGTCCCAAATGTCATACCAGGCTTGAAATGATCTTGTTGTGGGACACTGATGCATCAACATCAACGGGAGAGTTCTTCAGAATATATCTGAAGACATGCAACAAATGCTGGGTACAATTTTACAAAGGAAACAGAAAACGTTAAATATAGGTTTTCATGTGTTAAAGAAATTATTAAACCGTTTCGTCAAAGTATTTTTCCAAACAAATCAGCTTATTTAAATTTCATCGATTTGGTTTGCGAGATGGAACGAAACGTAAAGTTTGTAAATCTTAAAAAAATGTTAGCGATAACTTCAACATTACTGTGAGAATTTCAATATGGGCCAGCGTGTTGCCAAAAAAGTTCTAGTGTTTAAAAAGCCAATAAATTAAGCATAGTCGCAGAATCATGAGGGGAAAAATCCCACACCAATTACCTTATAAGGCCATAAACCTAATTAAGACGTTGGTGCATCGAGATTTGAAAAATGGTTCTCAATCTGAGTTATAATCAGAGACTGAGTTTGTCATGTGTTGGGAGATAATGATTACCTACTGGATATTGAGAAATCTGGCGTTCGTTACCAAAATGACACAATTTAATAAATCTAAATTGTTTGGTTGGGGAAAGTGTCCCGTTTAGTTGCCACTTCCATGGATTGGTGAAGTTAACACTAAATGATCTAAGTTAATCACTCAACTGTTGAAATCTTGCTATGTATCTGCTAATCCACGACTGGCGTTTTTGCCCAACCCACGTTGAAATCTGTTTGTAAGAATGTTGTCTCCACATCATATGATGAGCTCAGTTATTTGCAATTATAAATGCCAGTGTGAAGCTGAATATATAGGTAGAACAAATCAAAGTTTGAAGGCTAGAATAGTTCAGCACATGCCAACTAATATGCACCATAATAGTCTGCATTAATCTGGTTAATACTTCAGGTTCGGTGATTGCTAAACACTTAATAAATGATCTGGTGGGTGCTGTGTTATTTACCTATAATCAACAGTGCGCACTCTGATTACCACTTGAAAATATTAGAGACATTATACATTAAGACTACGCAGCCTTCTCTCTGTAAGAAGGAATGGCTGCTGGGGCTTACTGTAGTCAGAGTGTGATTATACATTTTCCTCTGCTGATTCCTTAAGTTATTGTTTTCTTAACGTTGTACATACAATTTACATGTTTGTCCTCGATTGACTCTGAAGAACGAGCATCAAAAACCGGTTAGCCTCTTGTTTATTTTTGTTGTACTTGTTCTTCATGGTTAGCCACAAATTTCTATCTCGCGTGACTGTTACCAGTTTTTCTCCCATTGCAAAGGCTCCCGCCCCTACCACGAAATACATTGACACAAGCTCGTCAGGTAAGTGGTTCGCTATCTTCCCTTGTTTTGCTTGCCCTCAATATGTCCAGTGTGAGTTTTCCAAGGCCTTCTTCCACAGTATATGCCCAAGGAAATTCAGCTGCATTTTCCCGATTTTCAATAAAAGTGTTCTTTTTGTCGATATATTCTTTAACACATCCTTTTTTCTTCCCTGTTCCGTCCATAGAACTTTTAATATTCTTCTATAAAAATACAGTTCTACTGCTTCTAGTTTTTTCCTTAACTTTAGGGAAATTGTCCATACAGTGTAACCGGGATATAAGAGAGATTTTCTCTGGTCCCAAATTAGAGCCTGTGTTAATGTATATAAAATAGACCAAACCCGGATATAAGAGAAAACCGGACATAAGAGACTTCTTCTCCGGTCCCGACAACTCTCTTATATCCGGGTTACAGTGTATAAGAAAATGGATATCGGATAGCAATCCAGCACTCTTTTCTTTGTTTCTAACGAAATATTTTCCATTTCTTAGCTCCTTTCGAAATGTTTCTTTCGCTCGTCCAATGCGTAATCGGACATCGCATAGCAATGCTGGAATCTTTTCTGTGTTTCTAACGAAATGTTTTCCATTAATCAGCCCCCATTTTGAAATGCTCCTTCTCTCGTACAATCTGCATTTGGATATCGCATATCAGTTCAGTACACTTTTCTATCTTTCCAAGGAAATCTTTTCCATGTCAAAGCACCTTTCAAAATGCTTCTTTTGCTAGTCAAATGCGTGTTCGCTTATCGCATAGCAATCCAGCACTCTTTACTTTGTTTCTAACGAAATGTTTTCTATTTCTCAGCACCTTTCGAAATGCATCTTTCGCTCGTCCAATGCATGTTCGGATCTTAGTGTCACGTTTTTCATCCTCTCTTAAAAGGCTTGCCAGATATTTGAACTTCGCCTTGATGTTTATATCGTCAATTCTTAACTCTTTTCTTGGGATTTTCCTATTTCTGGTGACCATATTTTCCGTCTTGTTGCAGTTGATGATTAGTCTTTACTCTTTTTTCTCACTTTCTTTTATTACCTTGTCTAGGTGTTATTTTAGTTTCCTTTCTGAATTAGTAATCATCAAAGTATCATAATCTGCCTATCTTATATTGTTAACAGTGCTCCCACCGATTATAAACCCGTGTAACATCTCGAATTACGTTACGATGGCCATCGCGCTGTAGAGGCCGAATAAATCTGAAGTGAATACGCATTCTTGTCGCACGTTCCTTTCTATTTTTTGGACTCATTTTCTTTCCTTATAAAGGCGGTTTGCCCCCTAGTATATGTTCTGGATTATTTTAACATCTTTTTTCCAAATTTTCGACTCCCCCCACCCTTATGATAATTTATTTTATTAGCCTCGATCTTCTTCCTTGTTCCTTTTTGTTCGACCAACAGATTGTTTAATTAGGAAATAAATAATATTTTAATAAACTAGTTTATTACAGTAGCAATATAACTATTATAAATTATAACTGATCGTAAATATTAAATTCTCCCCCACCAATCCAAAGTTATGCCTTTATTTCCATCCCAACAGAGTGTATCAAATCGTTCGTCCAGTAGGATGCCATTGGAAGTTACTATGAACTTTATTTTCACCTCGAACGGAGAGTATCAAATTGTTCCTCTAACAGGAACTCATTGGAAGTGAATATAAACAGGCTCAGCCGTAATTTGAACTAGATTCGCCGATACCCTACCTTTTTTGATATACGATAAAATTTGCCGAAACAATACTTGAGAGTCACTCAAGGTAGAGAATTACTGTTCAAGCGTTAATAAATGATTTGCGTGATATGATTAAAAGGGGAGGAAGTAAAGATTAGGAAGATAGATAACGATTGACCTTAGACTTGAAGATCCAGACGCTACACTCTTAACAGATTGTAGCTTTTGGGAAAGCACCCACGCGGGTTTCTGCCTCACAAAGTAGCAGGATTTGAAAAAAGACCGAATGAAAATTTCTCGTTCTATGTGGAATACGGGGAAAATGAGGATGATTCGACTCTGTGGACGTAGCATGATGGGTTTTCGCTGTGAAGGCCTGAAATGGAGGAACCGAAAAAATTTCCTTGCTGTTTAGGCCAACTTAACACCTAAAATATTTGCGAAAAACAATACATAATACAATTCTGCATTGTAGTTTGCTCACTTGTAAAATCTACTTTTCCGATAATCTTATCTGAAAGACATTAGTAAAATTAATTGTTACGTTACAGGTGTTGAGTTTGATGATTTCGTATTTTTCAAATTACTAAATCGCTAAAATTAATCAGATTGCGCCGTCTCCTTTCAAGGCGTGGACATTCATAGCTCTCTACAACCTCCTATATTTTGTTGTCTTTTGTAATTTTTCTGTCATCTTCTTGTTGAAGAGAAAATATAAAACGTGCTGCAAAATGCAGAGGTTGAGCATGAGGTTTCTACCTGGAATCAGGTCATGACCTAATTCAAAGTTTCAGATTACTTCCTAAATACAACTGGATATATTCGTTTGAATCCTTATGGTGTTGGTCATATTGTAGTTTAGGCATTTCTTTGGGTTTCTTTCATTTTTATAGCGCCCCCCTACTACTTTGTATACGATTGAGAGATGATCAACACCGCAGTCAGTGCGTCGGTACGTTTTATAGTGCCAAACTTCATTTTGAAATCGTAGCAGTCTACCTTGTTTTGAACGAAGCCTGGCAGGATTTCCAAGTTTATAAATAATGTTTATGATTCTTTGGACATTTGTTGGACACCATTCAACTGATTTTCTTCACGTTCATCATGTAATCCAAGTCTATAGTTAAACCACATCGTCCTTTCCATTCTTTTCCATTTAGCTGCTCCATGAAAATGAGAATTACATGTAACTTGCTCTTCTGTTTGGTATTCTTTCTTGCAGTGTTCATTTGACATAGTCTTCGATACTTTCTAACGCGCGTGCGCTAACTACGATCTTCGCCAGAATTATGTCTGACAGTCGCACGTACCCCCAAACACACTTCCTTTTGTCTTTATTTAATAACCTTCAAACATTTTTTTTCATTTCTTTTCTCTCTTGTATATAGTTTTCCATCTTTCTGTATTGGAACACTGTCTTAACATTCCATGTTCCGAGTGTGAATTTATCAATTTTACACTGGATGACGATCAATCGATGTCGCACGTATCTCTCGTTAGCATGAGTTGAGTCAGTTCCACTGGAGCTGACACCCGTCAGGCCTTATTTTGACAGGGATAGGATAGTGGAGTGCTTTCTCGCTGCCTTCTCCACGTTGACTCTATCGAGACACCACCTCTAGTTAGCTGGTTGGTGAGTCTCACTTCATCTGCTTTTTTTCATATTTTCTTCCTTTTACCACTAGCTTCGTCTACACTGAAGTGGGGTGACAGGGTGTGTCGGTTCAATTCGACAAGAAAAAAAAAACTACTTTGATTTGATGCCATAATTTTTCATTCTTTTCTAGACTATTTTTCTCTTTCTTTCCATTTAATCTGGTTGTGGCTGTTACTTGTATCGACAACTTACTAAAATAAACACATTTTTTTCCTCTTAGTTGGATAAACATAGAATCGATTAAAACGACTTACTTTAAATTAAAAGTCTTCAAGCATACACAGATTATAGCGTTACCCGTAGGAACATCATGGGAGAAAAGTCGAAATGTACGACGTGTTAGGGGAGACTGTCGTCCTCATTTTTGTTGCCATATTTATCACAACGTTTTGGCCGTTGTACGCTCTGGGCCTCTTCAGGTGGTCGAAATGTCGAACTGAACCCTTTATTTCGCTCGCTTAGGTAGACTGTTCGAATTCCACATGCCATGTCTAATGGCTGATTAGTCTACCACAGCGAGCGAAATAAAGGGTTCATTTCGACATTTCAACCACCTGAAGAAGGCCAGAGCGTAAAACGGCCGAAACATTGTGATAAATATGGCAACAAAGATGAGGACGATAGTCCGAACAATGTAAATGGTGTACATAATACCTCATCTCAGAAACATAGACAGATAGTGTTAGGGGAGAGTTAGCATAACTTCGGCTTTTGGAGATTAAAAATGAAAACAGAAAATAATATTCATACTTAATATGTTTTAATATAAATCATATTTAATTTATAATAAGGAAATATTTTAATAAATTAAAATTGACTTATTGTATAAACTTATATTGAATAATTATTTCTAATATTTTATTCTAATATGAAAATATTACTTCTGATTTTTTACTTACCGAACAAAATGTCTTCTCTATCCTCGCGTATTCTGCACACCTGATGTAAAGTGTAAAATACTGCTTCTTAAGCCTCTGTCTTTGGTTGCAGAAACGGCTGTTTGTTAAAGATCATGTAAAGATTGTAGATTTAGACTTCAAAACTGTACATAGATATTTATGTTTAGCTTAGTCTAGTACAAGAAGAAATTGAAGAGTACAAATATCGTCACAACACCATCGTTCATATGTCAGGTATGTAGAATTCAGTCACTTTATATTGAAAGCAGATATTGGAGATCATTAATTTTGGACACTATAAGCGATAGTTATTAAAATGATTTCGTATAAAATGGACAAAATATTTCATACATATGCTTCTCTTCTTGTGCAATTGGTTCTTTTAAGCGGCTATCCCGTTTAATTCATGTCCCAATTAACTAGAACCCTCATATGTACAAGAGAAAGAGGCGGGGGGGGGTAGACTTCAATATCGTCATGCCCCAACGAAGCATAACAATGTCTGCTCTCAAATAGGTTCTGTCAGAAGTCAGATTCATCGATGCCCCTCAGTTAAGCATAACGTTCACTTTCTTCTCATTCTAGGGGTACCGTGTCCATTAAGTTTGTTTGCTATTCTCTCTTAAACCTTGTTCTGTCAACCATTGACACAAGTTCACCCGGCAGGCGAACTCGCTGTTTTCCTCCTGTCCCTCTCGCCTTCAATATGTTTTTTGTTATCATTTCACCCCAAGCAAAACAACAAAGCAACTAAGACGCAAAGGTATTACAGGAAGTGAAAGAGAATGAGAAGACTTTAGTGAGGAGAAGTAAGGAAAAAGACAATAAAGAAACAGGTTTCAAGAAGACAGAAGATAACAATAGACGTTGCATTTAAATTTTTGAAGATTGTAGGTGGCAGGCAATTTTAAAAAATCGGAAAGAAGATCCACACGCGAGAAAAGAAACTGTTAGAATAGAAGAGACGGTTCATCTAGCTCGTTCACAGTAAAACGGTGGGGCCTAATTGCCAATCCTGTAGAACGTTTAAATTCATGCAGTCGAGGCACTATAGGGTTTCCTCCCTATAGTGCCTCGACTGCTCATCAGAATAGCTGACATGAAAATATTTGTAATAAAGACAGAGGGAAAGTGATTGAAGTCGAGATGCCAGATCAGGACCGATAACATTACAACCTCTTTTTTGGATTTTGTCGAGAATGTCGAAATATATAGTCATATCGCCAGACCAGATATGACATCAATATTCAATACACGGACAAATGGTAGATTTTATAAAATATGCAAGATAGATTCTTACAAGAAGAATTATCTGGAACGTCACGGTGAACCAACCTTCCTAAGAGCAGAACGAGCAATTATCCACTTCATGTGCTTTTTTTTTTTTTTTTTTTTTTAAAGCATTACGCTCCGAGCAAGGCGTGATGCCACTAGGATGCAGGGGGTTGCAGAAGATTTGGAGCGAGAGCAGATAGGAGTGATAGAAGAAAGGATGAAGAGAAGGATAGTGGGTAGATCAAGGTGACTGGAGGTGTCGATTGACATTACATTTGAATAGTTGGAGATTATAGCTTTCAGGGAAACAGTAATTGGGAAGGGTGTTCCACAGGCGAGAGGTATGAAGCTATTGGAGTAGAAGAGACGGCTAAATTTTAAAGTTTCTACAGTGTAAGGGTGGGAGCTGGATGCCAGCCTCGTAGGGCGCTTGAATTCATGGAGTCTGGGAACCAGTGAAAGCAGCTCATCGGAGCAATTACCATGAAAGTATTTGTAGAAAAGACAGAGAGAGGCGACGGCGCGTCTGTGAGATAGTGACTGCAGACGAGACGCCAGATCAGGGCCAATTACATTACATATCCGTCTCTGGATCTTGTCAAGAACTCCGAGGTAAACAGAAGGTGCCCCAGACCATATATGGCAGCAATATTCTATGCAAGGGAGAATGGTTGTTTTGTATATTTGAAGTACCGATTCCGGGGAGAAAAATTTCCTGGCGCGGCACAGAGAGCCAACTTTCCTCGCGGTGGAAGAAGCAACTGACTCAATGTATTAGGTTGGTGCAAAAATAATGACGTGATAATGTCGTTTTTTGCCGTTAAAAATACGTCAAAAAACGACATTATTACGTCATTATTTTTGCACCAACCTAATATTTGTTCCATCTCAGGTCAGCAGTCAACGTGAGACCGAGCAGACGTAGGGAGTTGCTCTCAAGAAGTTGACTATCGGACATTCTAATGGGGGGCAGGGAAGGATCTCTATGGTGGTTAATGGAGAGTAGATTAGTTTTTGAGGCGTTAAAGTTGACCATCCAATTCTTGCCCCAGTTAACAACCGATTGGAGGTCCATTTCAAGACGCACGGCCAGGTTAGTTTTGTCACCGACACTAGATTTGTTTTTGAGTCGTAGTGTCGTCCGAGTTTTTGAGTTTGTAGTGTCGTCCGCGTAGATGCCAACTTGGGAATCTATGGCGTCAGGAAGGTCGTTGATGAAAATAAGGAAAAGATTTGGGCCAAGGATGGAGCCTTGGGGAACACCTGCGTTTGTGGGATAGGAACTGGAGGAGAATCCGTTGAGAACGACCTTCAATTCTCGGTTTGACAGGAATTATTGTATTAGATCAAACAGTCGACCAGTAATACCATAACCCTGGAGCTTACGAAGAAGGCCGGCATGCCAAACCCTATCAAACGCTTTGGAGATGTCTAGGGCCACGACACGAGCCTCACCGTTATTTTGAAGGGCTTGGTAGACGGTTTCAGTGATGGCCGTAAGCACATCAGCTGTAGATCGGGCGTAGCGGAAGCCATATTGCTTGTCTGAGAGCAGATCATGGGATGTAAGGTGGTTAACCACTTCGGCATTGATTAGGCCTTCGAAGACTTTGCCGAAGAGAGGTAGGAGTCTAATAGGACGGTAATTAGAGGGGTCAGAAGGGTCTCCAGATTTCTTAAAGACAGGAACAATGGATGAGGACTTCCAGCAGTCAGGAAAACAGGATTCCATGAGGCAGTAATTATACAGTTTAGAGAGGGCGGGTGCTAGCTCAGGCGCACATTTCTTCAAGACAATGGCTGGTATGCCATCTCCACCACTAGCCTTGTGGGTGTCTAAATTGGAGATAATGCCCAGTACCAATGACGGGGTTATGTGTAAGCCGCTCTGGTGGCAGGCAGAAAGGTTTTGATGTGTTGATTAAAGGTCCTATTCAAGAGCTGTTTTACTTAGTAGCAAGTCCAACAGATTCGATAAAGACAGGAGTAAATAGCCATGTCATCTGCATAAATAGCTATTTGAGAACTGATGACAACGGGAAGATCATTGATGAAGATCAGAAACAGTAAAGGTCTAAAGATAGATCCCTGGGGGAGCCCTCTATTAATAGGAAATGATTTAGGATCGTGCCTATTTAACACGACCTTCATGACACGATTTCTTTGGAATGATTAGCCTAATATTCATCCAGAGTCACCACTGCCCTTGAGCTGGTAGAGAAGGTCAGCTTGCCAAACGCCGCCGAACGCTTTTGAGATATCTAGAGCCACAGTCATTCTTATCTAAAGCTTGATAGACAGATTCATCGATGACCATTAATAATACATTGGCGGTAAACCTGGCGAAACGGAAGCTGTATTGTTTAGCCGAAAGATGGCTGCGTAAAGTAAAATGCTTAACCAATTTGGCGTTTATTAGAGCCGTTAGTCTCTTACCTCTTTTTTGGTAAAGTACTAACAGGGTGATATTAGGTTGGTGCAAAAATAATGTCGTTTTTTGACGTTCAACTTCAAAAGAAAAACGACATTATTTTTGCATCAACCTAATAATTTAAGTGGTCGGAAGGTCACCTAAAGATATTAAAAACAAGAACTAAAGAGGAGGACGTCTAACAAGCTGAAAAGCAAGAAGCAGTGAGACATTTATTATAAAATTTAGAGAGAACGGGAGCCAGAGTTCAGGAGTACATTTCTTTAGGACAATTACACAGCGTCGAATTCTGAAAGCTGTGTGGGGATTTAGTTTAGAAATGACTTCTGAAACCATGGACGGAGTTATGTACATATCACTCAGTAGTGACACTGTTTTCGGGGAAAATTTGGCAGAGATATTCCAGACGAGTTGAGCGTAGAGTTGGAAGAGAATTTCCGAGCAAAGCACTCTGGCAACATTTCAAATTCAGTGAAGAGAAGGGTTTGCTTTTTGTTCAGTACACTCTTACAGAGCCACCAGTAATCACTAGGACCAAATCTGAAAGAGGCAATGCTGTGTCTTATTTTATCAGCGAAGAGTGACTTTGCCTCGTTAGGGACACGTTTACACTCATTGAGAACGGTGACAAAGTGACGTATGTAACAATGAGACCTGTCACTCTGGTGTAGTTGAAAGAAGTGATTCCTGTGGGTTATCCCTGTGGTTGGCAAATTTTCCAAGTATTTTATCCTCGTTATGTGTCTTAGACATTTCAATGATCTCTTTCTGATTCTAAGTGTACTTTTTGTTTCCATTTTTCTTCAAACTTCCTCGTTACTCACATGTTCAGTCCATGATATTTGCATCATTCTTTCATATCCTTCGTGCTTCTCTTACTTTGTGATCATAACTTCATTCAGTAACTCTCTACCTTGAGTGGCTCATAGTCTTAGTATGAGGTGAACTTTAGTTTAAGAAATTATACATAGCGATATGTCCAAAAATTAGAAACTGATTAGTCTAATATGCTTACAATATTTGCAATACAAACAAAACATTGTGACTATGTTACCAGTACTACGATGCTACTTTTCCGTCTCGATCGATTGTCTCCCCCACCCCCGCAGCGTTGCAGGAAGGATGCATAATTTCCCTCATTGGAAAACGCGGCATCCAACAACTGCAGCCACCCTTGTATCTTTGCAATAACAGCATGTTGGACCGTTTCCTGTATAAATGCAATCTTCCTTTTGTCTTTTCTATAAATATTTTCACGGCATCTGCTCTGACGAGATATTTTCACTGATGCCCCGACTGCATGAATTTAAATTTAAGCTTGCTATTAGGTTGGTGCAAAAATAATGTCGTTTTCTCACATAATGTGAGGAAACGACATTATTTTTGCGCCAACCTAATACTAGCTTGGTATCACGGTTCCACCATCTTACTGTCAATAAAGTTAAATGTAACCGCCTCTTCTACACCAACAATTTCTGTCGCACTACCGGACATTGGAACTCCCTTCCTCTTATTTGCTTCCCTGATAATTATAATCTTCAAAAATTTAAATGCAATGTCAATCGACACCTCCTGTTGCCTTGATCCGCGTTCTTCTTTTTATCCTTTCCTCATCCCCCCACTCCTATACACAATCTTTTCTCTTACACTCTTTGTACCCCCTTGCGTACTAGTGGCATACTCCCCTTGCTTCGGGTGAATTGCTTTAAAAAAATCATCATTATCGTCTGTCCATGATATTCGATGACACGAGAAGTCCGGCGAGTTTGAATCGCGTGACGGCCATGACTCCGGGGCGATGTTTGCTGGTAACTAGCCAGCTTCAATGCATCGATTGATGCTACACTAGTATGAAGCTTTCGGTGCCATGCAGGTCTCCGGAGCCAGCTGTTCCCACTTGTTTATATCGAACGGTATCGCTTTCAGGTCCCTCTTTATTTTCAGTCTTTATAACGGAGTCAGTGACCACTTCGCCGTTCCTTCCCGCATTTTAGTTCACCATGCAGGGCGTTTTTTTAATTTTTGGCAATCGACAGTCGTCCAAACGACAGATATGTGCCCCCAGTTCATCGTAGTCTCGCTGCTGCTGCCAACAGAGCTTCCATACCTGGCATGTTTGCTCTGACAAGAACGTTTGTATTATGGGAATTGATTTTCCACGAGATATGCATGGTGTATCGCAAATGGCGGCACTGCAAACTTGACAAGCGCTTGGTATCCTTACTGCATTGTGGTGCAGATTCCAGAGCATACTTCAGTGTTGAGATGCAAACCACTCGATAGACCTTGCCCTTTTTGACAAGCCTGATACATCTCTGCTCCCACAGTCGGCTTCTTAGGTTTGTTGATTTCGTTGCCAAAGGGTGGTCTCTGTATTGATCGCGGCTTCCCAGGTAAACAAAACCGCGAACTGAATTCACTCAATCACCGTCAATTGTGATTGTCGCCCCTCCCGTATAGGGGCTCATTTAGAGGAGGTTGGTAAAGGGTTTTCGTCTTTTTTTTATATTAATCTTTAGGCCTAAACTTTATAATACTCTTTGGAAGCTACTAATGATTTCTTGCAAGTCAATAAGAGAGTCAGAGACGAGAACAGATTGATTTATACACCAACCAAGTTCGGATTTCAAAAGGTCCACTAATATTTTCTCAGTTTTGGGTGGAGCGAGGAACATTTCAACACCCACGTTTCTGGTTTCTGTGTTTAGGGACATAGGAATCAACACTGAAGATCGCCTTGAAGCGTGAAACTGAAAAGTCACTATACAGTGTTGATACCTATGTCCATAATCCTAATATCTATAAACGATTTATCTCCTATACTGAACAATCTTCCTTATAAATATAGCAAATTTTAAACAATAGAAATCTGAACGGGTGTGGGGGGCGTCTACATTTACTATAGCATGATGGTTAGAAATCTCTTTTAATGTCAATCTTCACTTCAGCTAGCGACGAGAAGTTTGTTTTTTCCAGGCAAGTGGATAACACAAAACGAAACAAAAAGTGATATTTACATCAGAAATGTCATCTAAATTTGAAAATTATTTTGCCGGTTTGACAACACCGACAGTTAATCTGTGCTTCATCATGAGTGAAATTCTGATACTTTAATCTTTGCTTTTAAGTCCCGAAATTTCATTACCTTTCTGCTGACGATTACGTTCGCATTGAGTGAATGCCCCAAAAGTTTATTAACATTTGCAGGCTATTTAAAGGCAGAAAATATTTTTAGATTGTAAGAATTTTTTTGTGAAGAAAGATAATAATGATTTAGTGATACAAGTCTTACTAATTAACCCGTAGCTGGGGAAAAAGAAGTTAATTCATACATTTTTCCCATGGTAAGTGACTATAACGAACCCAATTGAAATTGGAACTCGGCTGCACTCCGATTAACAATTCCGATCCATTATCTATTACACCATCTGTATATCTAAGCTTACAACAGCTGGTATTCCCAGGCAGTCATCCATCTTCGGTGATTGTCTGGGAATCAGTGTTTGAACGTGATATGGCCGTAAGCCTGTCTTGACTTGATCTACGAAATATCGATTCTCACTTGAACCCAACATTTGCCGGTTGAAAAACAATTTTCCAATTTTTATTAATTTTAATTCTACAGAATCACAAGTAAACCACTTACCTTTCAGTCAGGTTTTGTCTGCAATACCCCAAGGCTTCCTGGTAGGAATTCTGGGATATTTTGGTGCGTCTGTGACAGGAAAGGTGAAGCAACCTTAACTAAATTTCTAAATTAGTAATATTTGTCGATATTCATGATCCTTGGATTAAAGAAAGTGTCCTACCGTCTATGATTCGTAAATATATCTACTAAAAGTACGAATCATTCAAAAGGAAGGGTGGTGTTCAAACACAACAACTGAACAAAACAGTAGACAAAGTCATCCACTCATTTCTTTTTGTTATTATCTATAAATTAAATTCTATTGTACAATGAATTCTTTCTCGTATATAATGTCCATATAATGTCCATAATTTTTGACAACGTTGATGCGAGAGACGAGGAAAATAATTTCATTGGACTAGAAAGATTTCGAACAAAAGATTCTAACTAAAGCAGAGAAAAGATTTTAGAAGCAACACATTAATCTTAACCTAATCGAGATAAAAACAGAAAGATTCGAACTAGAATCAACAGCCAATTATCCAAGGAGAGAAGTGTCACAGAAAAGAGAAGTTCTCAGACTTACCTGGCCATCGTAGAATTGGAGAGAAATTCAAGCCACACTGTTACCGCATTTAAAAATCTTTACCAAGAATTTTCTTCTAACCGTGACAAAGTTGTTTAAATATTTCCCACGCCTGTGAAAGATGTCAGCTGTTTTGTAGGGTGCTGGTAAACGGTCATCTTCCTAGCAGTATCATTGTCTCGGCCATGTTCGCATCATTAGCAAACTCTTTGAGTCTATTATTAACAAAGGAGTATTTGATCACATTTTCCAGAAAAAATCTCCTGAGCTAAGAACATTATGGGTTTCGCTCCTTTGGGTCCACAACTGATGTTTTGTCAATATTCACAGAATGATTGAAGTGTTTGATGATAGTTTCAACACGAGAGCGATAACCTTAGATATGTCAGAGGTTCTTGACAAAGTGCGGCATAGGGTATTGCTAAATAAACTCTTCAGATGTAACGTTTTTGGAAGAGTCTACGCAATCATCGAGTCCTTTCTCTCATGTACGTCAATGAAGGTCATTGTGAATGGCCAGTTTTCTGGAGATTAACAACTCTCTCCTCAATCCTTTCTTGTTTCGGCTTTTTATTAACGATCTACCTATGAACATTCCCAGTAAAAGTAAACATCTATGCAGATGGCACCACTGTTTATGGGATCCCTTCCAAAAATCAAGATTATCAGAAATTTGCAACTGATCTCTCCCTCTGATTTTGCTCCAGCAGCTTAATGGGGAAATAAGCGGCATGCAACTTTCAATACTTCCAAATTCAAGCGAGTATGGTTTCATCACCCGGGGTTTTCTCCAGTCATGTGGAATAATTGGATTGACGTCAAGTGGAACTCTCTTTCTCTCTCTCTCTATATATATATATATAATCAATTGCTAAAGATATTAGGAAAAAAAAAACTCTCGGTTCCTATTGATTCCCTTTTGTTATGCTTTATCTTTACAAGTCAGATGAAGTAAAAAATGGTGTATTGTTATCATGTCTCGGTTGGTGCTGTTTAATCATCACTTTCCAGCATTGTGGGAGGGGGATGACTATTTTCCACTCTGCAACCTCTTTCCTATGGTTACGTTTCAAGCTGATCGCTGCTTTATCACTATTTCCATGGAAAATGTTCAGATAAACTCCAGTCCTTAGTTCCATTGAAAACCCTTACACCCAGAATACACCATGTTACTTCCACGGACACCAATCAACCTCATTTCCTGTGCTGCAAATGTAACTCTCACATTTTTTCCTCAAAAACTACTACCCTGTGGAACGAACTCCCACATAGGTTCTCTCTTGAACACTTCAAGACAAAGATCAATCATTATCTATCGACTGCATCCTCATAATCTCAACTTCTTTTCACATTATTTTTCATTCAGATCACATTTGTCTGCAAAAAAAAAAAAAACAAGTTTCAACTGTAACATTCTATGTTCAGAGGCTCATGAGCCTTTTATTGGATGAAATTTAATAAAAAAAAAAATAAGAAAAGAAAATTAACCTCAGGGATGGGATAAAGATGTGAAGCACCGAGTTAAATTGATATAGACAGAGACAATGAAATCAGATCACTTGAATGTCTCAGTTGAGGAGGTTTCCTATTAGTGAATTAGTTGAAATTGAACAAAAAATGGAGAAAAAAAAAAAAAAAAAAAAAATGTTGCACTGTTTTTGTTTGCAACAGATGCCAAAGTCATATGATTTATATTGAGAAGTTTTGGTAATCGCCGATCTTCATGCCGGCAAAAAAAAAAAAAAAAAAAAAAAAAAAAGAAAAAAGGAGTCTCAAAATCCTGGTTTTCCTCTTGGCATCACAATTTTCTTTTTAAAACTTTTTCATACCTCAGCAATATTTACTGTTTTAAAAAGCAATAGTTAGAATTTTAATAAAACCTAAACACATGAAAGTGAATTTATACATTTTTCTTTATTATTTTTATTGTCAATTCTCAAGAACAAACACAATAGGGGGTTTATTATTGGATTATTTACTGGAATGGTTGGCAAAACATTGGTTAATTCAAAATTGATAAAATGATAAATAATGATTTCTTTATAGTTGGTTCACATATTTTAATAATTTAGAAAATGTTTATAAATTTATGAATAACAAATTTTCAAATTTATTTCTTTATAAATTGGTAAATGATAAATATTGCATTGCATTAGTTTTAATAGAATGTCATTAATTCTTAGAATGTTGTAAATGTACAATTATTCTTGTACATAAGCAATGTAATAGTGTCTAATATTTTTGGTGTAAATTCTCAAGAACAAAAACATGTATCAATTCACTTTCATCACATCTATACGTTTATCTCATTGAGATACCATCTGTAGATCAATCTCTAACTAAAACTAAAGACTTTTGATTTACCAGTTAAGTGAGGACTAGTGATTTTGGAAGGTGTTGATAGTTGTGCAAGCACAGTTTCATGTACTGAATTTGACTCACGAGGCCTTGGTATAGTTTTCAGACACGCAATGAAACCACGAGATCCTCAGTCTGATATAATCTTGATGTCCCCTTCTTAACAAATCAACCACGGTCAGATTCAAATCCCAGTCTTATGATCAGAATACTAATGCTCTCATCATTGGGGCAATGTAGAGGGGGAAAGAGTTGAGTATCAAGTTATATTCTAAATAGTGGATGATGACGACGATAGAAAAGATCCAAATTTACGGTTTTTAGCAGGTTAATTTCAGAATCTTCCAAAGAACGTCTATTTAGACAGTGATTGAAGAAGTTTATACGTGCAAATTCTAACAAGCAAGCCGACCATAAGCGTAAAAATATTCTAATTTTGGCAATGATAGAAAAAAATTAGACAACCTATAGTTGAATTGCGGAAGATTTGAGCAAACATTTTTTTCTTCTTAAAACTATGTCATGGACAGATTCTGAAGATGAAAATTGTTATTGGGCATGGGAATTATATGAATATTTATAGTTGATGTAGGGTGGGGAAACAGGATCCCCTTGCTCAAACAAAAGAGTGACAGCATATTACCAAACAGGAGAAAAATGTTTCCTAAGGAGAAATTTCAAAAAAACTTAAACACTGTCTAATGGTTAAATCCACTTTGGCAGAAACGGAAACAAGCTACTGCCTCTGCTTATAACATAGCCATTCAGCTGTGGAGTAGGAGTCTAATTTGTTAGCCAAGGATTGTGAGTTCAATCCTAAAGAGGAGTCAGCATAGTTAACAGGTTACACTGAGCAGGAGAAAAGGATGAAATCTCCAAGTTTGACTGGGGGTAGTGGTAGTGCTAATCAAATTGGCCAAATGATTGGGATGCTTGACTGGGCAGTAGCAACAGCAGAGCTAACCAATAGGCCAAAATATCAGACTGCAACATTTAAGTCTATTGATTGATTGATTGATTAATTCATTTTCAACAGCTTGTCAACTGTTTGCAGGTTATTTAAAGCCAGAAAATATTTTTAGATTGTAAGAATATGGGTGGGGGTAATAATGGTTTAGTCATACAAATCTTACTAATTAACCCATACCTGGAGAGAGAAGAGATGGGTTCATGCTTTTCCCAAGGTTATCTGTGCATAAGTGAATATAATGAACCCAACAGGAATTTGAACTTGGCTCTCCAATTAACAATTCCAAGCTGTTATCTATTATACCACCTGCACATCCAGACTTACAATACCTGATCTTCCCAAACAGTCACCTATCTAGGTATTGACCAGGCCTGACATTGCTTAACTTTGGTGATCCTAGAGGAAATGGTGTTTCAATGTGATGTCACCACAAGTCTAAAACGATGGCAAGATATTCAAATAGACCATATAAAAATTCAAATTATTGTGAAAATATCTGATAAACTGTGATATTCAGTTTTCTATTTGGTAACCGTATCAATGTCAGTAATTCCTTTCAACTAGTTAGCTTAATATGGCACAAGATTATATTAGGTGATAGAAAAGTGTATGGCAGTAATCTAAGTGCAAAAATTTAATCTTAACTGCTTCTTCCATGTGGCAATTGACACATCTCAATTTTTTATTTTTAGTCCATGTTTTTAAATATCAATGTCTGACATTGAAACTACTCAACTATTTTAACCATGGGCCAAGTCTAATTTTGAAGATGCTACTCAATAATAATCGTGAACATATTTCTGGAAATAGAAGTAATCTTGGTGTTTTCTTTCCTGAAAAAATATATTTTTTTTTTTTTACTGTCTTAGAAAAAATAACTTTGGATTGCCAAGAAAATAAACAAAAACTGTCGACATTTGATTTTATTATCATTTGATTCCAGTGAACACGCAACATTCTGTGCAGCAGCCGAAGAAAAAAAAAATTAAGAGCAGCAATTATTTTTTTTGTCATGGAAAAACCTTGAAGATCAATCAAAAACAGTAGCTAATCAATAAGAAAAATATATGACAAATATTTGGGATCGACAATTCATTAAAAATCAAGGTGTAATAATAAAGAGTACAAGCGGCTTTGTTTACAATATTTACAGAGACAAATGAGATCCATAGCCAAATGTCACAAACAATTTGATTCTGATATTTTCTTTCTTTCTTTTTTTTTTTTCCAAGCAGCAGCAAATTTCTGAGGTCCCATCAGAGTCAATATTTAACAATTGCAGGAAAATATAAGTTCCATATTTCACATACCAACAGGAAAAATGTCCACAAATCTGAAAAGAACAGATTCTTTGAAGAACATTTTTTTTTCCAAACAAGTACCACATTCAATTGGTTTAAAAAAAAAAAAAAAAAGAAAAAAAAAAGTATGACTCTCTTGAGCCGGTGTCATAGATAAAAAGACAAAGGCTTATGATAAGAGACAAATCAGATTTGTCATTCAACTACAAATGGTAAGTGTATCTGTGGATTATGCAGGGGGGTAGAAGCAGAGGGAGGAGCGGTCTGCAAAATTCCTTGGATCATGTCAATATTTCAATTGATCTGCCAATCAGCATTCCCTTAATTCTTTTTTGTTTAGGAAATAAACTCAATTGAAGCCTCGGTACAAAGTGTCTGCTTCATTCTGAGGCTGGTAATAAAAGAAGTGATTTTTAGAATTTTTTCAAAGCAACAATTCTTTCACTTTAATTAAACAGCTTATTGTCTTTTAATTTATAAATTGATATTTTGTGGCCAATCACATAGGAAAGCATATTTTAGAGGGATGTTAGACTTTAGAAAATAATAAGTTAGAATAGATCCAAATATGTTGAGAGAAGTCCTTATTAACTCCCTTCCAGCTCCATGCTTTCCAGCCAAATATAATGAGCAAAAATGTAAATGCAATGTCAATCACTATCTACTGTCCTCCTGATTACTCTTTTCTCTTCCCACTCATTATTAATGTTTCTGTTCCTAATTCTTCCACACCCACGTGTTATTGCTTTGCATGGGGTAAAACAGATTAAAAAAAATGAGAGTATAACTATTTTGACCCCCTTTAAAAAGTTAATTTGGACAAGAACAATATAAAACCTACGGATCAAATTTTTTCTTTAAAAATATTGAGATTAGAAACACTAATAGGTGAAAAGAAGAAAAACTATTTTTAGAATTATGGTCAATGGCAACTGAAAATTTCCTTAATTTCCATGAGAAGACTTCTATTTTCAACTAAGTAAATCAAGATCCATTTTCTTTCATTGTTAAAATCATACAAACTCTACTGTCATTTGGTCATGTCTATCAACCTACATGACAAAAGGATTTATATCTTAACTAAGTTAAATTTGGTTTGTCACGAGGCCACAATATTAAGGCCTCCAGTGAAGATCAAACTCATTATACTTGGCTTGCTGGAGTAGCTCTATGGCAGGTGCCCAGGTAGAGTAATAAAGCCTTGTCTACAGAAGAGAGAGAAAAGATCTATGTGTTGTAGAATAATTAGAAAAGGAGACATTTCCATATATCTAAATTCAGTCAAGCAATATGGCACAAAAAGTGTCCGCAGATGTGATTCTGAAATTGATGAGAATATCCTTTGAATTCTATTTCCCAGTTAAGAAACATTTTATCTTCTTTATAATAGTAACATAATTACAAACACTGAAGACTGAGAAAAAGAAAGAGAGAAAAAGGAGAAAAGAAAAGAAGAAGTGAGGAGAAAAGAAAAGAAGAAGAGAGGAGAAAAGAAGAAATGAGAAAAGAAGAAAGAGGAAAAAAAGAGATGAGATAAGAAGAAAGAGGAAAAAAAGAGATGAGATAAGAAGAAAGAGGAAAAAAAGAGATGAGATAAGAAGAAAGAGGAAAAAAAGAGATGAGATAAGAAGAAAGAGGAAAAAAAGAGATGAGATAAGAAGAAAGAGGAAAAAAAGAGATGAGATAAGAAGAAAGAGGAAAAAAAGAGATGAGATAAGAAGAAAGAGGAAAAAAAGAGATGAGATAAGAAGAAAGAGGAAAAAAAGAGATGAGATAAGAAGAAAGAGGAAAAAAAGAGATGAGATAAGAAGAAAGAGGAAAAAAAGAGATGAGATAAGAATAAAGAGGAAAATTGAGAGGAGAAAAGAAGAAAGAAGAAAATTGAGAGGAGAAAAGAAGAAAGAGGAAAATTGAGAGGAGAAAAGAAGAAAGAGGAAAATTGAGAGGAGAAAAGAAGAAAGAGGAAAATTGAGAGGAGAAAAGAAGAAGAAAAGGAGAAGGGAGAAAAAGAAGAAAAAGAACTGTTCCAAGCCGACCCCTATGACGGATAGAAGACAACAGACTTGCAAAGTCCAATGTTCAGGAAGTTGTCCTGTGGCCAATGTCCCAGAAGAACACAAAATCAAAAACATACAGGACTATTAAAGGAAATTCATGAAGTGTGGAAAGAACTGCAAAATGTGAAACAGGCTTTCCTCAAAGTTTTCCAGGTGACATGCCTTAATGAATTCTACCACAGACTGAATGCAAAATGGAGGCAACATCAACAGAATTGTAAATTTGCTGTTTCTTGGTCATTAGTTTTGTTCATTCACTCACTTTGTGCAACCCTAAACCTGCCATGGGTGCTCCAGCAGCAGACGTTGAGTGTGCTTGCGGATTTTCATAAACCATAACGTGACATGTATATATCAACACAGAGAACACCCCCACTCGTTATTGATGGGGATCTTACCCAATCAGCTTTTTATTAAGCTTAGCTTACTTCATCAAATACAGGGCACTCGTTGAAAATACAATGTGTGTGTGTATTTACACAAAAAACGCTTCTTCTTCTTCTCAAAAAAGATGATAGCTTATCATAGGGTAATGATTTACAGGTCAGATTTTTAAATTCTTTATTTGTAAATCATGGCCTTATGTCAGATTTGGCCAAGGAATATGAAAAGCACTGAACAAAAAAATGTTAAACCATTTTTTCCCTTTAAGTGAATAATAATGAGCTGACCAACCCAACATTGTCTGAAACCATGATTCAGTGCTTTCTAAACAAGTGAAAAAAAAAAAACTTGATTTCTATCAAATTGAATTCCTTCATCATGTCACTAAAAAAAAAAAAAAAAAAAAAAAAGGTTAGCCATAAATTGAAATTTATTGTTATGCAGTGATTGACATACTAAGCATGCATGCCATGAAAAGATGCTTAATACAGAATAATCCTCTGTAAGTTGCCCAAGACTAACCCTGTATTAAAGCTAATCAGTCAAGCAAATATTTAAAAGATATCATGTTAAATTGTTTTTAACCCATTTAGAAAGCAATGAATATTATGGTTTATTGGTTTTCATCAAAAGTTCAAAACATCTATGGGCATCTTTCAGATAAAATCAGCTTTTCAAAAGAACTTCAACTGGATTTTGTCAATTGGAAATTGTAATGGACTGATGTTGAAAATAAAAAGTCACATCCAATATGGTGACTTAACTCTTTGATTTGATATTGATCTGATATTTAGATTAAATTAGGACAGTTTCAATATTATGATTTTTCAGTTTGGGTAAATGGAGATATATTCAATAGAAGTTGGTGGATTTAGTGGAATCCAACTGATTAGCAATGGCTTGAAAGATATGTTAAACCTTGATCTAAAACAGTATCATATATATATGGAAGATTTTTAAGTTGTAAATTAAAATATTGGAAACTTTTTTCCTTTACTATTGAAAATATTACAGCAAAAAACAAAACTCCTGCCCACAATTTGAACTACTGTATATGGGTTGATTCAATCTAACATCCTTGTTTTTAAAATTAAACCTAAACTAACACTCGGCATTCCAAATACAACAGAAACTCAAATATACAGAATCCAAAAGAAGTGAGCGGGGAGAGGAGGACATATTTTGAATGTTGTCTTTTTACATTCCTGATGTATTTGGAATATCATGTGTGTTGTTTATAAGACAAAGATATTAGTCTGACTAAAGAATAAATATAAAATAGAAAACCTTTCTGAGAGAAAATAAGAGCAAATTTTATTTTGACAATGTCAAAGATCCCAGGGTTTGGCAGTGAAAGATTCAGCAAAAAGAAAAGAAAAAAACCAGGTATGCCCCTAAATTTATTTAGCATAAACAAGAAAATGCTAACTGGTATTTGGAAGCAAATTAAAAAAAATATCCTCATTATTCTGAGGAGCTTTTTATTTTTGGTATCTTGACTTCACGAATTTAAACATAATACTCAATTGACAGTTCTCATTATTTTATTGTTAAAATTGCTAAGTGCAACCCTAATTTCTATTCTAATAGCTTCTTTTCTAACACTTCTCTCCTGTGGAACTCTTCCAGTTTCTTGCTTTTTTGTCAACTGTGATCTTAAAAAATTCAAATGCACCATTAATCGTCATCTTCTGTCTTTTAAGTCCCATTCTTTTATTGCCATTTCTATTCAAGAATATTTTCTCGCTTTTAATAAGCCTTTGTGTCTTAGTGGCTTTATCACCTTGCTTGGGGTGAAATGATTTAAAAAAATTCAAATTATAAAATGATGTAAATAAGAATCAGGAGAAAGTTTGGGGTAAATTGAGATTTTGAAATATTTTCTTTGTTTCACAAAATGTTTGCACCTTTTAGAGGCTCAGGACATGAATTTTACCCAAGATGTGAGTGAAGTCAATCTATGCAGTTAGACAGAGAGAGAGAGAGAGAGAGAAAAAGAGAGAGAGAGAGAAGGAGAGAGAGAGAGAGAAGGAGAGAGAGAAAAAGAGAGAGAGAGAAGGAGAGAGAGAGAAGGAGAGAGAGAGAGAGAGAAGGAGAGAGAGAGAGAAGGAGAGAGAGAGAGAAGGAGAGACAGAGAGAAGGAGAGGAAGAGGAAGGAAGAGGAAGGAAGAGAGATAAAGATAAGACATGGATTTTCATTGTGAAAGACAGTGACAAATGTTCTGAAAAATTAAATTATTTAAAAAAATTTTTAATTATATTTTGAGTAGATTTGGAGAAATATTTTTTTGTGGATATGTAACTTACTTGTTTTAAAGATTGCATTTGAGATGAGCACCACACACATAAAAAAAAATGCAAAATGTATCTGGTTACTTAAAAGGTTATGGAAGAGGATTTTTCACAGCAGGAAAACAGTTAAGTACCATAAATGATACACGTTTAGGTGATCATATCTCTTTCAATTTATGACCGACTAGGCAGATTTTGGCACAGTAGGTTGCTGTTTCTTTCTATGGTAAACTGGTTGCCAACCAAAGCTATAGGACCCAGTCTGTGCTGTTATTCAACCCATAGCTATGGGAGAAGAAATGGATATAAATTTTGTCAAGTGAATGTAACAAAACCAATTGAAATTCAAACTGATTTCCAATTTCTCATTCCAAGCCAATTATCCATTATTAATCAATATTTTTTTAATAACTATTCTTTATTTGTTAGCCATGTTAGATTGATAAGTAAATCTATAATGCCAGATCAAAGTTTAAGAGTGAGAGAAAATTATCAAAACAAGTGACCTTGCTAAATTATGAGAGAGTGTGAGCCAAGGATAATGACAAGTGACCTTCCTAGATTTTTATGATAGAATAAATTCATACAAGGTATTTGAGAAAGAAATGTTCCTTTTAGTAACTAATCACATTGCTTTGTATTTTTCATATTTTTTGTCTGCAAGCAAAAACAAATAAAAGCAAAGCAGGCGAAAATTCTTTGCAACAAAAAAAAGAAAAAAAAAAAAAAGAAAGAAAAAAGATAAAGAAAGAAAAGAGAAAGAAAAAGAAAGAAAAGAGAAAGAAAAAGAAAGAAAAGAAAGAAAAAGAAAGAAAAAGAAAGAAAAAGAAAGAAAAGAGAAAGAAAAAAAAGAAAAAAGAGAAAGAAAAGAAAAAAGAGAAAGAAAAGAAAAAAAGAGAAAGAAAAGAAAAAAGAGAAGGAAAAGAGAAAGAAAAGAAAAAAGAGAAAGGAAAGAAAAAGAGAAGAGAAAGAAAAGAAAAGAGGAGAAAGAAAAGAGAAAATAAAAAAGAGAAAGAAAAGAAAAAAGAGAAAGAAAAGAAAAAAGAAAAAGAAAGAAAAGAGAAAAGAAAAAGAGAAAGAAAAGAGAAAAGAAAAAGAGAAAGAAAAGAGAAAAGAAAAAGAGAAAGAAAAGAGAAAAGAAAAAGAGAAAGAAAAGAGAAAAGAAAAAGAGAAAGAAAAGAGAAAAGAAAAGAAAAATGTAAAAAAATGAAAAATGAAAAGAAAATGAAAGGAAAAAATGAAAAATAGAAAGAAAGAAGAAAACAAGAAAGAAGAAAACAAGAAAGAAGAAAACAAGAAAGAAGAAAACAAGAAAGAAGAAAACAAGAAAGAAGAAAACAAGAAAGAAGAAAACAAGAAAGAAGAAAACAAGAAAGAAGAAAACAAGAAAGAAGAAAACAAGAAAGAAAGAAAAAAGAAACAAGAAAAAGAAAAAAGAAAGAAAAAAAAAAGAAAACAAACAGTTTTACCTATCAGCAGTTTCTGTTACCATGGTGATGACAAGATAGGTAGGGATAGATAAAGCACAAAGTTTTCAAATTCACCTTGTTCAGCAAAGAAATTCTAATCCTCATCGGCTTTCTTCCCTCTGAAGGAGTGTAAGGTCAGGCAAGAAACTTATGTTTTAATGATGAGATATACCTCATCCCACCATTTCCAAAGCTCCACCCAAGATATGTGGAGAGAAGCAAAAAGTGAGGGAATGAATGAAGTCAGTACAATTTCCTAGAGGCATTGGGGAGAGCAAGTGTGGAGGCATCTGTATAAACATTTGTCTCTGATATCAATTATACTAAGAAACTGCAGATTTTACAAGAACAGAAGTAGCTCAATGTCACAGTAGAGCAAATCAAGATATGACCTATACTTTCTTAGCAGGCCAACTGCTAGTTACAACTAATTCTGCAACTAATGTCAAGTTTAGTACAATAGCCAGCCTGCTATTGAACTGCTTGGCATCTGTTTTCCAGCCTGAAAATTTAGTCTGCCTTGAATACCAGCAACACAAGAATCGGTGTGTATTTCAGGAGTATAAATCTTGAAAACAGTTTTTGGTCCTTAGTAAAACATTTTGTCTGAAACCGATATGTCTATACTCACCTTGCAAACTCTCCTAATATATGAAGGATTTTCTTGCATATTAATTATTAAAAAGTACCAAAGATTACAAAGGTCTGCCTGGAATGGATCCAACCTTTTGACATATCTTGTGAATTGGAGTGTGAGCTTCATATAACTTGGCAACTAATAAGATGGGTTTTACAATGCATATGAGTTGGCATTTGACCTTTGTATTAATAATGATCAAGCAAGTTACATTTTTTGTAGGGAGGAATGTAAAACATCATGTCACACATGTCTATTATTCTCTCTCCAGTATAAATTTGACTGTTTACAACTTCGGGCATTTCTTATAGCAAAAATATTGTTGAAACACCATGGACGAGATTAAGGAGAATATGACAAAGCAGCTGATGAATTTGCAGACAAGTTTGAAAAGTGAAAGAGATACTGGAATAAATGTGTGAGGTCCCAATGATTGGTTTGGTTTATTTTGTTTTACGGCATATCAACCGCAATGGTTTATTTAATACTGACAAAATTTTTTATTGTTGGTAATGTTTTGTTTTGTCAAAAATCTGTTTCTGGTAATATTTTTCCTTCAAAATTTTATTGCGGGTAATTTATTTTCAAAAAACTATTGCTGGTAATAGTTAACTATTTGCCCATAGCTGGGACCCTAACAGGTGCTACCACCCCAGGTCAGGGTGGACCTGGGAACAACAGCAATTAAGAGGTGGTTCCACGTTCCTCAAAACCTCCTGATCAGAGGCCTTGATGCTGAATGTAGTTTATCATCTTACCCAGGACACAGATGCATTTTAATGTCTTACCCAAAACAATGAGGTCCCAATGAGATTACTTTGAAGGGGGACAAGGGTGCCATTGCCCTAAATAGGCTTTTTCTTTTCATTAATATAAAATGAGCAGGTGCGCATTTTGTATTTATTCATATTAACTTGCCTTTGTCATTGATGAAAAACTCCTTTGAAAGTATTTTTAAAAGGACAGAATTATAAACATCGTGTATATGGCCTCTGTTATTTGCTTTCACAATTTTGTTATCAATGTTAAAATAAAAAATAAATCAAATGCACATTTAGTGTAGTGGTTTAATAACACAGAAATTGGCAAATTATTCAAGAGTTCTAATTCAAGCCAAGACTCTTGCATTCACTTTGCACAAGTAGCCTTCAGATAGGCATGACTAAGTCTTTTCTCTTTTAAGCGATGAGAAAAATATTAGGGTAGACCAAGCTCTCTAGTCTTAGTAGAGCAACCAGCCTAAGAGACAGCATCAGAAAAGCATCTACTACTTTTCTCATAAAGTCATGTCAATTCACAATTTGCAGATATTAAATAAAAAATGGAAGTTGTGAAAAGATCATCTACATCCTGAAGATACACGATTTAAAAAAAATGCAATAAATTGATGAAAAAGTTTATTATTGAAAATTATTCAAATTAAAAGTGTTACTTCCTCTTCTATGTGTATATGTGTAAAGTGCGTGCAAAAGTTTCCAAGGATGTCTTTTTGCAAACTAGAGACAGAATATAGTAAGAATGTTGTTTTTAATAATAACAAATTCTGGAAAGTTTAGCAGATAATTAATATGGTGTACATGGAGAACAATAACACATTTGTCTTGCAAGCAATTGCTAATGAATTTGATCCTCACTGAGTGACTAAACATAGTAGCTGAAACTAAAAAAAAAAATAATAATGTCCAGTTCTTAGGAGTAACATTTTTAAAGAGGATGAAAGATCACTAGTTTTAACACATTTACCAAATGACAATTGTTGGTCAAGACAGCATATTGTGTGAGAAAGATTGGTAACTAACGGATATATTGGCTTGAAAGTTACAAATGTTCAGTCAGTTGTTAATAGTTAGCTAAATAGTGATCAGTTGCATTAAAGTTCTACAGTCTCAAGGTTCATTGTAAGCAGAGTGTAGAAAAAACAGGGGAGTAGTAAGTTTTTAGAAAAAATTGAAAAACCCTAATAAGTAAAAACTGAAGATAGACCAAACAAATTATTCATTAAAGACAGAGTGGGTTTTTTTATGGGACTAGATTGGCAGTTAGGTCTCAGCATTTCATTGTAAATTTTGGTAAATATAACTAAGTTCTATCCTAATAGTTTATTCTCTCACACTTCTTGCTTGTGAAACTCTCTTCCAGCTTCTTGCTTACATATCAACAACAATCTTCAAAAATTTAAATGAAACATCAATCATCTTCTGTCTCCTTGAATCCTGTTCTTTTTATTGTCCTTTCTCATCAGTAACATTTTCTCAGTTTCCTTCACTCAAATGCCTTTCATCCTTAGTAACTCCTTGCATCTTAGTGGCTTTATTGCCTTGTTTAGAGGTGAAATAATTAAAAAAAGAAAAAGAAAGATAGAAAGTGATAGATGAAAGTGTCTTGATATTTCACAGCAAGGAAAATGAAATTGGCAATCCAAGTTCAAATTCTAACTGAGACAGCTTGTATTCATTTTGCACCAATGTTTTAGAAAGGCATGACTCCATCTCTCCTTAACTACAATTAAAATATCAAAGACAGACTGAGCTATCTAGCCTTGCTTGTCAATGAGACCAAGAGGAAAAATCTAATTTTAAAAGAAAGAGGAAAAGTTGATGCCAATATGTATCAGTTCTGGACAGGTAAAAGACACAGAAAAAAAAAGAATCTTCTCATGATTCCTTGATGTAAAAGAAAAAAAAAGGTGAAGGTTTTGCTCTGTACAAATAATCTTCCTCCAATTGGATTCTGGAAGATTAAATTTGAAAAGCATTGTAACAAGGCAAAGATCAGCTAAGAAAATTATGGAAGCACAATAGTACAAAATAATTGTAGCCAGATTAAAACTCAATGAAAAAATTTCACTTGAAAACTTCTTACCACATTTTTTAAAGAATCCAATCTCTGGTCTGCCTCTTAAAATACTGAAAGTGTTTTTACTTTAGTCTCTTGGCTGTTTTTCAATGTCCCAATAAACATCAGATTCAATATTGCTTAATGTCAATAATAAGAGACATGTTATTCTCTAAATAAAATAATTTTTCAAATCAGACCCAAGGGAATTACTTCCCTTGGGTCTGATTTGAAAATGAAGTGTGAATATTTAAATTTCTAGTACAATAAAAATTAATGCTTTTCGGTTACTTTAACAGGAACAATTTCTTTTTGCAAAAGAATAACTTCTAGTAGGTTTTGTTGGATGAAATATAACATTTTATGAGGAAGAATAATTTTGGAAATTAATTCCATCTGAAAGTTGCTTTGAAAAATAAAAAATAAAAATGAGGTCTAAATTCTTGAAACTCAGCTTACAACAGCAGCTGAGTGAATTGAAGGGAAGCATTTATAATTGGCAGGACAGAATGGGAAGAGAATAGTCTGTATAGTGTCAAGGGATCTTCATTTGAGAGACCAGTTTCTTAGAAATGAAGAAACTTTAGAAAGGCAAAGGTCAACTGGAGGTCAAAAGAGATTAAATATAATTAATTTTAAAAACTTAAAGAAAAATATTTTAAAAAAATTGAAAAGACATTTAAATTCAATTTTGTATCTCAAGTTTCTCAGATCTTACAAATAAAACAT
This sequence comes from Acanthosepion lycidas, assembly GCA_963932145.1. Classification (NCBI taxonomy): domain Eukaryota; kingdom Metazoa; phylum Mollusca; class Cephalopoda; order Sepiida; family Sepiidae; genus Acanthosepion; species Acanthosepion lycidas. Next base: position 12,720,110 of record OZ010579.1, read on the forward strand.
TCAAAAAATGTAAAAAAAAATATTAAAAAAAGTAAGAAATCAAAATTATTTGTTCGTATATATGTAAAAATAATTTGATAAACTTGTTTTAATGTTTTCATAATACATAAGTAGATATTATTTTTAGCTTATTTGTTGAGAATTATTCACATTATCTATAAAAAAAAAAGTGCATGTCACAAGGTGAAGTCTTCACAGGGTTCAATACAAATCGTATGTCTTTAGAATTCTTCACATATAAAAGCTTATGATATTAAAATAGAAAGTTTTATGAAAATGAAATAATAGATTTTAAAAATATATATAAAATAAAAATCTAACATTTACATTCAATTTTTCATGCTATCTTTACAATCTAAATTATAGTTAAGAATCTTTTAATTGAACTTGAATATCTAAATAATTATGAAAAATATTTAACATTGATTTTTAATGGCAACATGTTATACAAGCAAAAACACCTAGAAAGGAAGTGTATTCCTTTCTTCACTCTTGAGAATTGCAATAACCTAAAAAGTAAGATTAATGTATGAATCAGATAAACAAAACGACACAGCTAAAGAAAATCTAGTTTTTCCGCAAACTTATCTCAGTATTGAAGGAGTGTAGAATAGACTCACTTAGTTTGATTTGCTAATAGATAACCAAATTTATCTTTATTATTATTTGAAAATGGACAAGAAATAAAATTTATTCTCCATTTATAAGAGTTTATAAAAAAAATAACTAATTGAGATTCTGTTTAATAGACAATAAAAGTTGTTTCATTTTTAATTAGAAGGATATTTTAAACTGGTTATTTTCTTTCCTAGCCAAAAACTCTTAATAAAGATGGGATTTAAAAAGCTAAATTTTAAATAAAAAAGAGAAAAGTCTTGAAACAGAAAGCTAACAAAATGAAAAATGGATACAAATAAAGTTTAACACTCCAATTGTTAGGAAAGAACAGAAAATGAATAAAATAAAGTCAAGAAAGCAAATAAAAAAAGGGGAGGTAAATCTATCAATTTGTAAAGTCGATGGGCCAATAAATCTGTTAAGCAAAAGGAGTAATAAAAACTGACAGATTGTGATTGGACAAAATTAAAAGAAAGAAATTGACAGATCAGAAATAAAAAATATCGATAGATAAATATGGAACGAGGTTTACTTGAGGCACGAGCCGGAGTGATTGACTTTGGAGATTGTGGATTCTTCAAAATAGCATGCATTTCCTGTTATTTAATGGGTGTCAGGGAGCTTGAGAAAGAGGCTGATAAACAAGCAAGTTTCAAAATGGTTGACAAATACAAAACATCTGCTGGAGGAACAAAGTGACTTTCTGTTTCCAATTATTATAAACAAAGTGAATGAAAAGTATAGCATTTTGATCATAGCCAAATTGTTGAGAGGTTATTTCAACTATGAACATGACAAAAATATAAATAAAACAGCTGATCATTTCCCTGATTGAGGCTGTTAAGTAATAAACAAAAAAAAAAAAAACTAATCCTAAATCAAAAAAATTTCTGAAAAAACAAAAAAATCTTTCTTTTCAGTTTTTATTTGCTTAATTATTTCTCCATATTTATTTTTTTTTTTGAACTTTTTTTTTTAAAAATAATTTGAAAAATTTTGAAAAAAAAAAAAAAAAAAAAAAAAAAAAAAGAAAAGGAGGGGTTTGAGTGGACACAGCAATTTGGTTTTAATGGGTTAGAAGAGATAGGTTTTACATAATATCACAACTGACCCCTGACCTCAGCAGCCAAAATAAAATTAAAAAAAAATGAAGAAAAATTAAAAAGTTATTCATTAAGGAAGGTTATATTGATTGGGTCAATTGCAAATTAAAAAATATGATTAAAAATTAAAAAAAAAAATATTTAAACTAAATAACACACAAACACATTAAGAGAGAGACCCTTGAAGTCTCCAAATTTTCCTCCATACACTCTGTTCCCACCCCTGTGTTTCCCAAATCTCTCACCAGCCTCATCCACCCTCACTGTCATCTGTCTTTACTATTTTGATTTGGTTGAGAGATGTTGACACTGCTGGGTTACAGTGAGTTTCACACTGAACTTGTCCCAGATGCAGAACTCAAAATGCTGACAATTGGCATTGAATGACGATTTGGGAGGCTCCCTGTCGGGTTACGGCCAGGCAGGAACTGGAAAGAAAGAGAAAGAAAATGGTAAAACATGGTACCAACATTTAATAAATAAATAAAAATAAAAGCAGCAACCATTTCTTTCAACTCCTCATACATATGGTTAATCATATCCGACACACAAGACTGAACCATGAGAAAAGAACTGGGGTGTTGGGGGGGGGGTATGAAATGATCTCTCTCAGTTTACTGGCACAAACACACATTTATGATGAAGGCATTTCACCTTGAAACAATGGTTAACAACTAAGTTTTATACTTAGTGGGTGCTCAGTATTTATCGACATAAATATGCTTTCTTCTTTTATGTGCAAGGCCATTCAGATTGTAGGGAGATCATGGCTCTCCACAACTTTCTGATTTTTGTTGCTCTAAGTAACTTTTGATTTTTTTTTTTATATGCATATCAACCTCAATGGGTTATTTAATGCTGACAAGATCTTTATTGCTGGTAATATTTTTTTTTTTCAAAAATGTATTGCTGTTAATAATATATTGCTGGTAATAACTTTTTTTTACAAAGTATTTCTGGTATTAAAACCTATTTTTATACTTTCATAGCGTTTTGACGCCACTTTGGTAGTTAACTATTTGTCCTTAGCTGGGACCCTAACAGGTGCTACCACACTGGGTTAGGCTGGACCTGGGAACACCAGCAATTAAGAAGTGCTTCCACGTTCCTCAAAACCTCCTGATCAGAGGCTTGCTATTGGATGCAGTTCATTGTCTTACCCAGGACAGTAACTTTTGCTCCTTTACCATCTCTTTTTGTTCCTCATCTGTCACCCTCATTCATACAGACTTATTAAGTAGGTTACTCACTGTTCAACCATCACCCACCCACCCGTTTCTAAAGTCAATAACAACATGTACATTGCCATGACACAGGGGTTAGCAAGTAAGTCTAACATTGTAGTTGAAGAAATCCCTATATAATTATGATTGTCCTAAATCAAGTATGAGCAAGATTTTTCAATAAGTGACCCACGAGACATGGCTCATCATCAAGCAAGGGGTCTTACTAAAAAATTCCAGGTAATTTTTTTGTTGAAGGTACCATACCCATTTTCACTACAGAAGACCATACATGTAAGCATCTGCCTTAGAAATATACAGAAAAGTTGTTTTTTATCTCTTTGGTACAAAGATATTTTCTATAAAGAATTGAACTCTTGATATAATATTATCACTGATATCAAATGTGAATAACACACACTGTTGCCATGATACATGACAGAATAATTAAATGAAAAAAAAAAAATCAATACTTGAAAGATTAATGTATTCAATATGAATATGATCAGTGTATCAAAGAAAAAAATTTAATATCTTCATAATCCATGAATCAAAAAAAATTTTTTTATTTTTTGTTGTTTTATGAAACATCATGAAAGGGATTTTGAGAGAAATCCTTGAGATTTATTTCTACTCTAAAATATTAAAAAATAAAAAGACAAATAAAGAGAACAGGTATTAAATGGAAAAGACCCTTACATTGCCTCAAGTATGGAAAAGACACAAGTATGGGAAGGACCCTTATATTGCCTCAAGTATTACTTTTTCTGATAGTCCTTCTCTTTTCCTGAAGGAGTTAGAAAGATTTTAAATACTCCACCAAACAAAAAAGCTTTTATTAGGTTGGTTCCAAAATAATGACATAATAATATCGTTTTTTGACATATTTTTTAACATCAAAAAACTACATTATGACGTCATTATTTTTGCACCAACCTAATATTAAAATAAAAGGCTGTATTATATGGGGTTTTATATAAATTTAAACAGAAGTAAAACTGTAAAATCATGTAGGTATTTAGTTCACAGTACATTTTAATGTGAATGGTGAGTTTTATAATCAAATAAGCAACAAAATACTGACCAAAATTATTTTAGCTCCATTTCAAACCAATAGGAATGGAATGAACAATTATTTTATATACTTTTTTAGCCAATATGCAGTGAAAAATAGTCAGATCAAATGATATGTCAACTCAAATAACATTTTATTCATATAAAAAGGTACCAAAACAAAAATGGCTGAAGCTAAATACTTGTAAAATGAAATTTTTTTTTTTTTTTTTTTTTCAAAGTCAATCTGTAAGAAATACTCACAAGATTTAATGGTAAATGAAGGAGAAAAAAGTTGGAAGAAGTCACATTTGGTGATGATGGGAGGGAATTAATAACATTGTCCAAAGATTCAAGTAAACTTGTTTAGATCAAGTTGAGTAGCATTTTGAAAGGAAACTGTCATGATTTCTTCTATATAAATTTTTGATATTACAACAAACATTAAATTATCCAAGAATTCCAAAAATGTCTGAACGCAAAAAAGAAAGTTCAAATAAATGGTTGAATAAATATCATTATCTGTAATACATGACTATAAAAAAAAAAAAATCATTAATTGAGAAAGACAATTTAAAATACAACAGCTCTTTCAGGAATTTCACTCTTAACATCACAGATAATATTAAGTAATGAGGTTTCCAAACGACAATCCAATGGTTCTTTGATGTAACTAAATTTCAACTTAATAATTTTTGAAAATTAATTTAATAAATGTTTAATTCAAAAATAAAAGTTTTGCATATAATAGCTGGTGACTTGTATTCAAGGATACCCGTCTATTAAGGCGGCTAGCCAATCCCTATTGCAGATGCTCACTCAAGCACATTTGTATTTGTTAAACATCCACAGAGCCAACCTGTGGTTTATACTGCAACTATGCTGAGCCGACCTTAATTACTATTTCTAGGAGAGAGTGTGTTATCTAACGTGATCAACAATCTGAACAAGGCAAGCGCACTAAAACCCTCAGACGATGACTTGTGACTTCATGCTAGCACAGCTATCGATGACCCCAAGGATTGTCTACCCAATTTCACTCACAAGGCTTGAGTCAACCTGTATGGTTTTCAGGCACTTTCCAAAGGTGCTGCATGCTGGGATCATCTCCTCCAGACCAATAACATCAGTAAGTTTACTTCCTGACAAATCAACTGGGACTCATGGTCAGAAAGCAAATGTTCTAACCACTCAGCCATGTGCCTATATATATATATATATATATATATATATATATATGCACGCACGCACGCATGCAGACAGACATATACATGCATAATACCTACAAAGAACCACATTCCGATCCACAATTATTTCTACTGAATAGCTTCAAATATAATTTGAAATATAACTTAACCCCACTCCCACCCAATAACTGTTAGGATAATACAATAGACCTTGCTATCCATAATGCACCACTGACCATCATATATAGTCAAGCCAACACAAATGATTTGATGATTGCATTCAATCATAAAACACACTGTTGCCATTGAATGTTAACCTCAGTGTTAACTTTTGTGTGTGTGTTTGTAATAGTTATTATGTACAGAGCTATGAAGGGGTGCTGAAAATTTATTGGGCTAATCAGAAACAGATTGTTTCTAAATAAATTGCAGTGTTTGATCCTTTGGCCAAATTTTTGGAAGTGGGAGCAGACTGATATCTTCCTAGCATGCACTTTTGTGTGTGTGTGTGTGTGTGTGTGTGTGTGTGTGTGTGTGTGTGTGTGTATAGCTGCACACTATGTCAGATATTGTTATGTCATTCAATGTTTGCCCAATTGATAACAAAATAAAGTTGAGTAAAATTCCCAGGATATGCCATAAGAACCTTTGTTTATTTGGCCCACTTGGTGAATTTAGCAATACAACATTGAGACAGCACCAAAGAAAGGAGGAAATGCATAAAAGAAAATGAAAGAATGTTAATAATCTTTTCAAAAATTAAATATAAAGAGAAAGTTATAATTGAAATGAATTTAAGAAAAGAAATGGCAAGATTATCCAATGGAAAGAAGAAAGAGGACCTTTATATTGCCCTAAGTATGGAAAGGGCCCTTATATTGCCTCAAGTATTTCATTTTCTGATAGTCCTTCTCTTATGTGTCAGAAAAAAAAAAAAAAAAAAAAAAAAAAAGAAGGAATGTTTTACTATTTAGCTATGAAGTGTTTTATGCACAGGAGGCAGTAACTATGCGGATAGTGTCAAGAGGAATTTCATTCATTTATATTTAAGTTACACTTCAATGAATCAATATCAATGCCATGATGACGGTTTTGCAAGTGAGTTAGGAGCAGACTCCAGATACAGTAAATCCATAACATTCAGATCTGGGCTTTTAGAGGCCCACTGAGATGAAGTAATAATTATTTACATATTATTACATACATATTATTGTCACCATTTTTATTGTAGTTATCGTGTTTCGACTGTTGTGCTCTCTAGGTTTTTTTCAGAAATTTGTTGATCCAGATACTTTCAAGAAATTTTAAACCAAATTCTTTATTTAATCTATGGGAATCTGTTCTCTATATCTAGGTATATCACTTTTTGTTTTCTCAGTTATTGTTTGTCCTGTTTCCACTGAGTTGCTACTACATAGAACAGGAATTGAACTCAAAATTATTCTGCCAAATTTACAAATGAATGCTTTAAGCCTCCTGACTAAAGGAAATAGGATAAGTAATAACCAGTTAGTACTGAAAAGAGAACAAAAGGAGATATCCCTAGAAATTTTTTAATCAATTCACTCCAATCAAGGTGATAAAGCCACTAAGATGGAGTTGAAAAGAGAATGAGAAAACTTTAAGAGAAAGAACTGGAAAACCAATCTTAAAGAGATAAACCTCTACTCCTGTTCAAAGGAGGAGTGTGAACTGGACAATAGGTGAAGCAATTTAATATTAAACGGACGGTGGAACAAGAAAATCTACATAGTTTAAAAAGTTTGAAATTCCTTGAAAGTTACTTGGATCAACAAGCATCTGAAGAAGTCCACAGGGTACAATGACTGAAATGTCATGATAATAACAACAACAAAGATGTGGCTAATAGTCCATATGTAAATAATAACATCTAGTCCCAGAATTTCAAACAGAAAATAATAAAAACAAAAGATAAATCTTAAACATGCAATGAATTGTCAAGTGGCCAAAAAATTTTTTTTTAAATTGCTAATTCTAAGACAACATAAACAATTGATCATATTTTCTTGGCACTGAGGATTCAGGAAACACCTCAATTTTTAATTAAAAAAAAACCCAAAAAAAAAACAAAAAACAAACAAAATTAAAATAACTTTTGACCTGTTGGGCAAAGGGTCATTTCTTTAATGCTTATTCTTGGGGATTAAAAACAAAAAGCATTCAATATCTTTAGACTTCAATAGATACAAGATACAAGATTGCTGAGGTTTCCCATCATACAAAATCAATACCTATTTCATTCAAAGTATTCATTTTGAATTAAAAGCTATCTTAATTCAAAATTAATATTTTGAAAGCAATAAGTATTGATAGGGAACCTCGGCAATCTTGGATTTTTATGCTCATAAAAAAAAAAAAGAAAAGATTGTCAAAAGAACAGTTTTCTCCTTTGACACTGCTATTACTTTAAGTCCCTTCACTCCTCAGCAATGTTTATTGTTTTAGTGATGATTAAAAGTGTAATAAAATCTAAACATATGATGAAAGTGAATTGATACATTTTTATTCTTGAGAATTTACAACAAAAATATTAAACACTATTCTATTGTTTATGTAGAAGAATAATTTCATATTTACTACATTTTAAAAACTAAAACAATTAGAACAAATGCAATGCAATATTTATCATTTACCAAATTATAAAGAAATAAATATAAAAATTTATTCATAAATTTATAAACATTTACTAAATTATTAAAATATATGAACCAATAATAAGGAAATCATTGTTATTTAACATTTTATAAAGTTTGAATCGATTCACAATTAGTTGATGTTTTGCCAACCATTTCAATAATCAATCTAATGAATAGGGTTCATTATTTTTGTTGTTAATTCTCAAGAACAAAGAAAATGTGTAAATAGACTTTTGTATGTTTAGGTTTTATTACAATTCTCATCATCGCTTTTTAAAACAATAAACATTGCTGAGGAGTGAAGGTAGTTAAAATAATAGTGGTGTCAAGGGAAAAACGTCCTTTTCACACTGTTTATTTGTGGGCTGAAACTTTGTTACATTTATAATATAAAATTGAATTCATGCATAAATGAAGCCATTTGATTCAATTTGCATCAAAACATTTAAGTGAGACTCAATTCCTTAGAAAAAAATAAGACTGACAATATTGACAAACTCATTGAAAATGTATCAGCAAGAGTGAATAATACAAAGTACTGAGTGCTTTAGAAAATTGGCCTTGTGTCAAATTTGGTGTCATCTAACAAGATGCAACATGAAAATCAAAATTCAAATGCAAAATTTTGCTTTGACAACTTTTTTTTTATGCAGTATCAGTCCTCGAATATGGGAGTAAACACTGGACAATCTCCTCAAAGATGAAAAGACTTGAAATAACAGAAATGTGATTTTACAGAAAAATGATGAGAGTACCATGGACCAAACATGTGAGAAACCAGAAAGTTCTAGAGACAATGAAAACATAAAGGACACTTATACTTAACATCAGGGATAGAGAGTCGAGATTTCTGGGGCACATAATGAGGAAGGAAGGCTTAGAAAATTTGATACTCACAAGACAGACTGAAGGTATTAGAGATAGAGGAAAGCAACACATAACCTATCTGGTGAGCTTGGGAGAATATATGGGAGAGATAGCAAAAAGACAAAAATTAAGAGCTACAAGGAGCAGCAAATTGTGGAGAGCCATGATCGTCAATGTCCTGAAGGGACATGGCACATAAAGAAGAACCTTATATGGCATCATCTTCTGTGAACTGTCTCCCTTCATGATGTTGGTGACCATGGTTCTCCACAATTTCCTGTCCTTTGTAGCTCTTAATAAAATTTGTCTTTTTATTATTTCTCCTAAAACTTGGTCTACCATTCATTCACTCAAGCTCATCAGTTAGGTTATGCATTCTGGCCCTCTTGCCTTTACTCTGTCCTATGATTTTCAAAGCCCTCTTTCTTCATTATATGCCCTTCATGATAAAACAATAGAGTGATATTGGATAGTCTGAATTTTCATCAAAAGTGCCAAATAGGCTATGACTAAACTTATCTATGAGAAAAAAAACAAAAAAACAAGTTTAATCTTTATTACTCTGCAATATTCATAAGTATTTCATCCATTGTAAATGGCCAGACAACTGAAATCGCATCACCTTTGATTTTCAGTTAGTCATTTTCCTGTTGCCATAGTAGGATATGACAACACTAGTGCAAAATTCAACCACACTATTGTGTGATGATCAGAGTTGCATGCAGTGGCTGTGCAAACATTTTGTTTGAAAAATGAAGTCACCTACATACAGGTGCTAATGGTTAGTGAGACAAAACAGAATTCTCCTCTTTGCTGTAAACAAAAAAATCATTAAATTAACAATAAAATACATAAGCATAGCAGCCAGGTACCAAGATTTGCACAGCAGAAAATAGTGATATAAATAATAAAAAAGGTTTTAATTTAAATTTTGTTATTAAAATCTTTTAAAACGTATTTGATATTTGTTTTCTTTCTCCTATGAAGAATGATAGTTTTTTTTTTAAACATTTAAAAGAAGTTAACAATTAAACAGTAATGGCAGATGATCAGTTGAAGTCCTATTAAAGAAATGAGAATACATTTAAAGCAAATTACTTTGTTCACAATGAAGTGATATCTTTAAGAGAGAAGGCATGTAAAACTTTTCAGGCAAAGGCAACCAAACACACACATACATTGGACTAAAAAGAAAAACTAAATACAAGCAATGTGTGCTTACTGTCCACAGTCCTTAACTGCCCAAACTACCAAGGCATCTTTATTCAATAAGCTCAACTTAAGCAGATCAAAGAGGAACAAGAATTATTCCAGACATGCAAGAGCAAATAAGCAAACATGCAGAATTTGATGTTTGAACAAGGAACAATGCAAGATTTCCAGATCACCCTTCAAATTCGCCCAAGAGAAGAATAAAATCAACAAAAGTTAACTAAGTTATCACAAAAAACCCAGAAGAAAACTAGACATTAACTTTTGACTTATTGTATGAGTGTGCTGTAATACTGGTTGAATTGTTTTACATGGCCAAGCAGTAAAGCATATTGGATTAAATGGTGGTTTTTTCCCCCCTATAAAGGTGGACAGGTTCAACCAATGATAGGAAACATTTTTCTTTTTTTTTTTTTTTTTTTTTTTTTTTTTAAAAAAAACAAGATTTTTCAAATGAGTAGGCTGATAGATATAATAGACACTGTTTAATAAATAAGAATGGGGCGTCTATTTCAAATACAGATTATTAACTTAGATTTTATAATAAATAATTATATTTTTATAATAAAGTTTGAAGTAATAAAAATGTCAGATAAAAAATAAATCCTATAAAATGGTTTTAAAAAAGGACATTTTAAAGGTTTATATTTATACAAATATATTAAAACAAATTAGGGGTGAAGAAGAGCATTGGATAAACCAAAAAAAAAAAATAAATAAATAAAATTATTACTCAGCAGAAAAGTGGTGAATCATAAAAAGTCTAACTAGTTATTATTCCTCATTCTTCAGAGCTCAAATGAGGATAAAACACAAATATGTGCACAACAAATAAAAAAGTATACCACCAGAGAATAATACTAATCCCCCAGGTTTTAATACATTTGTATATATTAATATATAATTTTTAAAATGTCCGTTTTTAAAAACATAATGAGATTTTGCACACCTCTCCACAAATTGCACAGACACACACACAAACACAAGTACTAATTTGCATATATTTTTCCAATTAGAGAATTCAGTCTTAATCTGTGACAATACCAATCAATACTAACATCAAATATATCAATGGTTATCATTATTACATACTATATATTTGATACCATATAAGTTAACCACCATCAATTTCAGCAAGAAATCTTAAGGAAACAATTGCAGGACGGTCATGGTAATATGAGTTATTTCCCTACAAGGAAACATGGGGCATTCATTGGCCAAGCACCCAGTACTGCTTTCAAGTTGAAATTTATAAAATCTTTCCCTTAATGCATTTTTTCAGGAAAATAGGTTTTTCAAGTCCAGTAATTGTTATCACTCTTTCAAGTATTGATGGTGGTTTCCTTCCTTGCCTTTTATCTAAGGTAGTGCAAAATGTCAACATCTTGATTATGTTATTTTCTCTTTGAGTTACATGTGCTATCCATTTTAGTTGTTGCTGCTGTTGGTAGTACTCAAGTGATGTGGTTTCTGTTATTTGGTACAGTTCTTTGTGATTCTGTAGCACCAGTCCACAATGTTCAAAGAAAGATGGCTTTTGTCAAAATCCTCAGGCTTCACTTGCTCAAAGCCTTTTTCACCACTGATCTTAGAAAGCAGTTGTATACAGCTGACTGTTTAGATGTTTCTAAAGGAGTTTGGTGCCATGCATGACATCCAGATGAAAGTCTCAATCTGATATGACTATTTAGCAAGGTTTCAATTTGCTGTTTTGGTTTTGTAGCAATAGGCAGTGTTGGGTGAAACCACCTCTAACACAGCCTAGCCTAGGTTTGATTTCTTTTTCTCCTATACTAAATTTGGTATAGCTGATCCATATACTAAGGTATTTGAAGTGTTTAGTATTTACTAATTCCACATCCTGAATGGTAACAACATAATTACTAAATGCTACAAACATGCAAATATTTTCTGATCACCTATGTTCAATACTCTTTCAAACTATGTACCAATGAAGGTACTCTTTCCAGTATTGATGGGTTTTCCTCCCTAAACTTTTATTTGAAATAGTGCAGAATGTCAACATCTTGATGATCATTATTAGTTATTGCTAGTGTTGAAAGTCCTCAAGTGATGTGGTTTATGTTATTTGGTACAGTACTTTGTGGTTTTGTAATGCCAGTCCACAATGTTCTAAGAAGGATAGTCTTTTCCAGGACCTTCATGCTTTACTCACTGAAAACCATTTTTCATCATTGATTTAAAAAAGCGGTTGTATACAGCTGACAGTTTAGATATTTCTGAAGGGGTTTGGGTGCCATGCATCCATATGAAAACCCCCATCAGATGAGGTTATTTAAGAACACGAGTCTTCAGGTTAATGATCTGGTTTATGCAGCAATTTGTGGTGTTGAGAAAAACTACTCCTGGCACTGCCTATTCTAGGTTCAATTTCTTTTTCTTTCATACGAAATGTGTTGAGTTACTGGAACTTCATCCAGGTTCCGTCAAGAAAAAACAAGTTTTATTTGTGCAATTATTAAAAATTTATGAAATTCCAATATTTGAGGATTAAATAAATATTAATATACCATTAATAGGTTAACAGAAAAAAAAAAGAAATTAAACTTCACTTCTTTTATCTATTAACATTGTATAGTTAAGCATTCATTCAGTTGTCCTTGTGTGTCTCAGTTGAATACTCTATCTCTACAAATTTGCTTCAGTTTCCTCATCGATCATCATTTCCCCTTTAAAAAGAGGAGTCCTATCATTGCAATCTCCTTTTCATCAAGACACCTGAAATCTCCCAATGGATATCAATTTTAATTCATTTCCTTCAGCTATCAAATTTTCTAACTAATCTGTATCTTTCTACCTTGGGGCTAGTAATTTAACCCAAGATCCTATTGTGACAATTTTATGCAATCATTTTCCTGATATATTTTTTTAATATCTTAAATTCTACACTTATAAATGTCCAATATGAAATTGAGAGATGAATATACATTGATTTACATGTACAGATGAATATACATTTATTTACATGTAAAACTATCTCATTATACTCAAGTGAAGGCAGACATATCAATACAGCTTCTCAACAAAGAAATATATCCCCCCACCCCACACCCAAAAAAATAAAAATCCACAGACACGAATATCAACAGACGTGCACACAAACTTTTGCAAATCTTACTTTTTGTCTATTGCTAAGATTAAGTTCTGGAACAATTCATTTAATTTTTTTTATAAAGTTTTACATATAGACTTAGTGAATATTTTTTTGAAAATTTTTTTTCTTTCCTTTCAATTCAGAATTTTATATTGGCAAAAAGTTGATTTAGATAGAATCATAACAAAACTGTCATAAAAAAAAAAAGAAAAGATTTAAAAAAAAAGGATTTTATAGAATGAAGATAACATTTTTAGGAGAATTGGTCTCTTCATCTCCATTCTTTTTAAAAAAAATTTCCATTCTAGACAAAGAAAACATTGGACAAAGGAAGAGATTTTTTAATCATTTGTATTCGATATCATCTAACTAGCATACTACCCATAAAAAATGACTATATAAGTATAAGCTTATATAAATATGGATTTGCACTTGTGACAAGAATCATAGTAGTATTTATATGATCTCAAAGTGCTAGTTCATCCTTTTCAAAGGATCTACACAGTAACTGTGCACTCTGCCAAACTCACAAGTTAATATTATCATGCTGTTCAAGCATCAGAATATTACACAAACATTATTTGCCTGCTAAGCTGCAGGCTGGAAGTTTACATTAGAGCAGGACTCGTTAATTTCATAAATATTGTTCTAGTCTGCAAGAAGTTAGAGGTAAAGAAACAAAGAAACAGACAAGAAAAAATGTTATACAGTTTATGATGTTAAATAATGCCGCAAAACTTAATATGTACTAAAAAATGGTATTAATGTCTTATTTTATCTATATAGTCATGATTAATGGTTTATTTGTTTAATATTGAACATTTTATTTGCAAAAATATGATCATCTTACATGCATCCTCTTTCTCTTGCATACTTGTGGATGACAAATTATTTTCTACTCTAGAACCCCTTTCCTCACAGATGAAATGTTGCAAACTTCACACTGCTCTATCGCTATTTCCATGGAAAGATCTCAAACTACATTCCTTAGTTCCACCAGTTCTAACCTTCACAGCTATGACCTGCCATGCTATGCACATTGTAGTGAACCACCCTTTCTATTCCATTGGTGAGATGTAAGTTCCCCTGAAGCAGCTTCTTTCCACAAACAGCTGCTTTGTGGAACCAAGTCCCTATAGGATTCTTTCCCAATCAGTACAATTTGAACCTATTCAAGTCTCAAGTTAACTGTTATCTTCCCCACATATCCCCATAAACTGTGCCTTTTACTTTGTAACCCTCTAATTGAGTGGCTCCAGGGCCTTGTACAGGGTGAATATCACTGTATAAAAAAAAAAATTAAAATAGAAGTAAATTTTTCAATACTTATTGAAGTTGAGTCTCTATGAGTAATTAAAAAAATTACAAAACACTGAGCTGACCTTCCATAAGTACTGAATGTTTTTACTTCCATTTAAATAATAATTATATTGCTCTAATCAGATGTGGAACACTTTATTAAATTTAATAAGTTAGATAATTTTGCATATATTATTTGCTAGTATTAATAGCTAGCATTTTTATTTTAAGAGTGGATACTGAGGTCGGTGCTGGATGGTGACAGTTTGTTTCACGATTGAATGAAATCTTCAGTCTAGATAAAAAGAGTGAAGTCTGGGCTTTTGCATTGGACATCTTGAAAGCCTTTGACAGGGTCTGGTATTCAGGTTGTCTTCATAAGTTGAAAAGTTACAGTGTCTCTAGACGCTTTTTTTTAACTGATCCAGTCTTTCCTACCAAATCATGAAATGAGAGTTATCCTGAACGGCCACCCATCTAGATCATTTCATACTAACACAGGTGTCCCCCACCCCAGGGCTATATCCTTGGTCCTACTCTGTTTTTAATTTTCATTAATGACTTTCTTGACATCAGCTCTCAATTTTGTATCTATGCTAACAATACAACAATTTACTTCAGCCTCAATAGTAAGACTTATCAGTCTGACAAAGTCAAAATGGCAGCTGATGTCCAAAACAACCTCAAGTCTGTAGTTATCTGGGGCAAAGGATGGCTTGTTAATTTTAACGCCTCCAAAACTAAACTTCTCTTCACTGATCATCTGAGAGATTCTTTGCTGCCTTCCATCAGCATGGCTGATGCTATCCTCCAGAAAAGTGAATCATTGCACCTTCTCAGGCTCATGTTCTATGCTGATATGAAGTGGATAGAATCCATTGCTAGGTTAGCTGCTAAGAAATTTGGTTCACTATGTCAGATGAGACAATTTTTATCAACAGAATCTATCATATCTATAAGTCTACCATTCATCCATGCTTAGAATATTACTGCTATATATGGTCCAGTGCCCCTGCTATTTACCTTGAGCTTGTTGATAAGATCCAAAGAAGAATCTGCAATATTATTGATCCTGATCTGGCAACTCAGCTCCAGTCAATTTTTCCCCATTGTAAGGTTGTTCTCTGTGTGCATTTCTATAAATACATTAATGGTAATTGTTCGAATAAGCTCTTCACTATAGTATCAAAAGATTTTGAATTTAAGCACAGCACTAGACTGGCATCAAGATCTCATCAATTTACAGTTGAGCTTGCTAGATGTAGCCATAAAATGCAATGTCAATTGCTATCTAGTGTCCAGCTGATTACTGTCTTCTTCCTGCTCATCATTAATGTTTCTGTTCCTAATTCTTTCACACTCTGGACCTCTTGTGTTTTAGTGGCATTACTGCTTTGCTTGGGGTGATTCTGATTAAAAAAAAAAAAAAAAAAAAAAAAAAAAAAGAAACAAAGATTTTTGTAGGAATCCCTTCTTCATTTGGTTGAGTACTTTACAGCAACCCCCCATATATAATGCAAAACCTGTTCAACCCCAAATATAATGCAAAAAAACTATGATAAAGTTGAAGTTTTTGTGTGACGTTTTTTTTTCCTGGAGAACTTCATCAGACTAAAGTGATTTTTATGTCAGTGCAACCACACATATGCATGAAGAAGCTAAAACATTTATTAAAATAAAAGATTTAAATATGAAATTTCCAATATCCCATCTCCTTTGTGCACATGTGCAGTCACATCAATGTATACATCACTTTAGTCTGATGTAAGTCCTAAAAAATGAAATGTGACATTCAAAATCCTATTCCACTGTCATAGATTTAGCATAAAAGGTAAATAACAAGCAGTAGTGGTTTGTTACTATGTGGGTCCTAGCCGTGAAGATCTAGTTTGGTGGAACCAGGAGAGGGCAGTTCAACTGAGCACTTTCCATGGTAGTAGTGATAAAGCAGTGAGAGACTTGCCACACCCAGCAGCTTATGAGAGAGAGAGAGAGAAGGTCAGAGTGAAGAAAATAATTCTTCTTCCACAAAAAATCAGGGATGCTTTTGAACTATCAAAACTGGAAAGTGAGGTCTGGCCAGCTTCTGCTGCCCAAATATGGCAACAGTACGCCATTTTGGGCTTGACCCTGGTTCTTATAAAGTTAAAGTATAGCATGAGGAATCAGGTACTTACTGTAACGGTACAGGGAACTGATTATTTTTATCTGCATCTTTAGCGATGGAGTATCTATAAGAATTGCACTTAATGTCAGGTGTGAGTTTGAGGCCTCCTTGAGGGGATATCTGTTCATCGTGACTGGCGGTAGGTTGGGTTTTAGAGGCATTGAATGTAACCAGCCAGTTCTCCTCCCACACCAGGAAGTTAGTATTAGATTGGAAGCGGTCAGCTGCCAATCTCTGATTGTCAAGACTTTTAGAGATGCACCTGTATATCGCTGTATCAATCAGCATAGATGTTTACAAAAGATTGAAGTATATTTTTAGGTAGATCATTTATGTAACCCAAAAAGAAGGTTGGTCTGAGAAGTGACTCCTGAGAAATGTGTGTTGAACGCCAGAGCCTCAAGGACTGGCAATTAATAACTACTTTTAGGGATCTGCCAGTTAGGAAGGATTTTATAATAGAGAAACCCTTCCAGTGATTCCATAGCTGGAGAGCTTGTGTAGCAAACCTTTGTGACACACCTTGTTGAGGGCCTTCGAGATATCTAATGCTGTGGTCCTTGTGGTATGTGTGTTGTCAAGAGCCTCACTAATTCTGTGTGTAACGATAATCAGCAGTGGATCGGGTTGATCAAATCCAATACTACTCATCGCAAAAGAGATTGTTCCTATCAAGGTGTTCAACAACCTTCTTGTTGATTAAGGCCTCAAAAAGCTTACTGATGATTCTGAGGTGTCTAATGAGTCTATACTAGAAAGGGGAGGACCAGTTGTCTGTGTTCTTGAAAACCAGTTGCCACCGTCCACATGCTTAGGAGAGATTTCTCCTTCAAGCAGCTGTTAAATAACTTTGCTAGAATCAGGGATAATTCTGGGTTGATACTCTTAAGGACAAACACTGGAATTTTGTCTGGGCCAGTGGCTTTTTTGAGGTCAAAGTTTTTGATAAGTCTAGAGATCTCTCTTGCTGAAATGAGTATATTACTGAGATTGTGCTCAGTGGGACGTGGGAAGTTGGGGAGAAGATGGCCATTGTCATCTAACTTTGGGGTGTAAAACACTCCATTCCAGAAAGGATCCATTGAGAGATTAGGGTAACAGTTTTGGGGCAGCATGTTTGAAGAAGATTGGGAGAGGAGCTTCCATTATATAGGAGCAAAAGCTGTCTCATTCTGCCTCTGCATGGCAAAAAAATGTTCTATAGAATGGTAAATCAGGGGATGTCAGAGTCAATCTGGGCACTCACTAGAGAATGATCTGATGTGCCAATCAGGGTTAGAATTTTTGCTAAGTATTTGTCAGGACAAGATGTTAGAAAAAATTTGAGGAGGTTTGCCTGTTGTCCTGTTGCATCTGGGACTTGGGTGGGTTCTCAATGATCTGGGTTAGTTCATATATGATGAAGTTTCTGCAATATCTGCCTTCATCATCAGTTTTATTAGAGTGGACTAACCACTATTTGTGGTGAACTTTGAAGTCACTGCATATGTGAAAGGTGGTCGAGGGATATACGATGAAAATATTGTCAATCCTCTCTGACATTTGATCAAAGATTACCAACATTTTGCCCTGAAGACAATACAGAGCAAAGATGAATGTGTCACTATGGATAAGTGCCACATGGAAACACATATATGAGAGATAAGTGTCCTCATTTTTGTGTCCCTGCCACAAGGAAACCCATCCTTGGTGTAGGCACTGAGCCTTGACCATGACTATATATGTGTATATTTAGGCAGCAATTTTTCATTAATGCATGTTTCATTAAATAATATAGACAAGTTTTGTCTATTTATTTTAAGTAAGTTCCTTTCATATCTGATAAGCTTAATCACATTTATCATTTAAAGACGAAAGGAAATCACCATATTTATACATGTTTAAATAGAATCTAAGCTTTCGGCTTACATAAGCCATTATCAAAGATGATAATTTCAGTATATCAAACAACACACAGATGAAACAACAATGATAGTCCACCCTTGCTGCATGAAAAATTTCAAAACAACGACAAACTCGTGTATACGAGACACGGAAGCGAAAATCACGTTGAAGCTTGTGACGTCACACATGACCACGCGAGAGTGAAAAACGAGAAGTATTAAGTATGGGAAGCTGTTGGTATAAATCAATGGCTTCTGTTATAAATTATAGGCATTTAAGAATATTTCTGGAGATTTCATAGTTTATTTTGTTCAGGTTAGGTTTCAACTGTTTTATGTATATAGCTTCAAGAATTTAAAATTTTTGTTTATTGTTTTCATGTTTAAGTATAGTTGTGTTGTCAACAAGGATTTTTCGGAATTGAGTATGCTGCCAATAGAATATGAATAATGTCCAAAGGAAACAGTTGTAGCCAATGTGCATATCACAGCAAATGTAAAGATTTTATTTTGAAATGAGTATTTATAAACAAAAGTAAAAATGTTGTTAGTTTTTATTTTTATATATATATATATATATATATATTACAAATACACAGACATACCTTATTCTAGCATTTATTCTTTATCATGAAAGTATGGATACATCATTTGAAAAAACATTGCATAAAGAGGTTTTCTTCTGAAGAGTAAAAAAAAATTTCCAAGACAGAGAAAAAAAAAAATCTCAGAGAATTGTAGTTCTTCAAGAGATGCTCATTTCCCAGAAGAAATCAAACTATTTAAAAAAAAGTTCAATATTGGAACTATTTAAAAAAAAAAAGAAAAAATGTTCAATATTGGAAATGAAAAAAAAAAAAAAAAATGAAGGTGGCAATGTTGTTTTAGGAAAGAGACTGTGTGTCATCAGAGCAGAAATCAAAGATGTGTTTGAGGTTAGCAGAGAGCAAGCAATTATTGGTCAGTCAATTCTATTCCACACTTTGGAGCTACAGACTTCAAAGAGTCAAGCAGTTTCTGTTGGGTAATGGGGTAACTTATACCTGATGTCCGTTAGCAGGAAAAAAAGCCACAAACAGAATCAGAGGAACTGAAACAAAACAAGAGTTTGAACTTTTCATTTTTTTTTTAAATTTTCTTTCTATATCCTGAAAGAAAAAGTTTCAACCAGAAAAAAACTCAACTTGCCCTTTCAAAAATACCTGAAAAAAAATGTTATAGTTATGTATATGTATATATATATATATATATATATATATATATATATATATGGTGTGTATTTAGGCCGCATTTTTTCATTAATGCATGTTTCATTAAATAAATGTCATGAACTGCAATGTGATATTTGCTTCCTGCATTTCATATGCACAAACTTATCGTTGCATAGCAATCTTCCATGCAAACAAAACAAACTATCATTGTTGCAATGTCTGCATAACCATTCTAAAACAAAAATTACCATCTTTCTTATATAATTTATTATTTAATTTATCATAATGTACTTGTAATCTCTGATGATGGCTTATGTATGCCAAAAGCTTAGACAGGATCAACAATAAAAACATGTATCAACATAGTGATTTTCTTTCGCGTTTGATTGATAATGTTAAAAAAGCTTATTCGACAGTATGAAAAGAATTTACTTAAAATAAATAGACAAAACTTGTCTATATTATTTAATGAAACATGCATTAATATATATGTGTGTGGGTGTGTGTGTGTGTGTTCCAAAAATGTTCTCACTTTTTGACTTCCTATAACTTCTTGAATTTTTTCATTTTCAGATCAATGCATTCATTTTTATTTAAAACGTTAATCTTCTTCATAAGTCAATAAACATAATTCTTAATTTTATCTATTAAACTTTTTTGCAAGCCAATAAACATTACATTTATTGTCATTTAAAGACTGAGTAAATTTTTTAGACACCCTGTTTATAAAACAAAGATTGTGTTTTGTGAAAAAAAAATGCTCAACCTGATGAGTTGATGCAATCTCCATGAAACTCAAAGTACAGAGAAGGGAACATTTTGTTTTTTATATTATATATTATGTATACACACACACACACACACACGTGTGTGTGTGTGTGTGTATATATATATATATATATATATATATATATATATATATATTGCATGCAAAGTATTAGAGATATAGGATCTTTTTTAAGAAAATAATTTTTATTAATATTCCTAACTTAAATCTTGAGTTGACTTTAATAAGTACTTAGAATATTTTCTCGGTATAATTCGAAATAAAGACATTTGTCTAAATAAAAATTTATTGGCAAATACAGCAGAAAGTAACATACAAAATATTTCAACAGATTCTGAAAATATAAATAAAGGATAATAAAAAAAAAATGAATACATATAAGATTGACTTCTATGAAGATTATTGCAAATGTATGTCTTCCTCTAACAGCACCATGGTCAACACCCGAAAACATCTACATGTATTTTGATTGGTTATGGAAAATGGAAGGAATATAGCCTGACTACTGCTTAAAAAAGGATGTCTTAAAGTGAATAAGCAGTGAGATCTTATACTTTTATTAATAGTACGTCTGGTAGGTTTAATAAAAACAAATTGGCAATTGATCTCAAAAAATGACTGATGATCTTTTGTGAACTAGGGAAAGAAGTGACTTATTTTAATGCCTCTAAAACAAAATTGCTCTCAATTAATCATTTTTTAAAGAACCATTTTTGCAGTCCCTTAAGTATGGCTGATGCTAACCTCCAAGAGAGCAACTCACTGTACCTTTTTGGTCTCATGTTTTTCTCTAACATGAATGGAAATGATTACATGATATCAACTACCAAGTCTACTGCTAGGAAAGTTAATTCACTATGTTGTGATAGATAATTGCAAGAATTTATCTTGCACATTTATTAGTCTACTATTCTTATGGGGGCTGAATATTGCTGCCAAATCTAGCCTGGTGCTCCTGCTATGTGTCAAATGAGTCTTCCAAAGAAGAATTGGCAATGTTATTAGTCTTGGTTTCAGTTGTTTTCACTCTGCAATAATAGATTTCTTTTGTCTCTTCTATAAATATATTTACAGTAATTATTCTGATGAGCTTTCCTCTTTGATAGCTAGACTTCATGGATTTGAGGCTAGTACTAAATTGGCAGCTAGGTCTCATAATTTTACTTCCAGACCATAATAGGTGATAGAAATGACCTCAGCTGGGATGTGGTGGGATGAAAAGACAGAAAAACATTTACAAAAATAAATGAAATGTCTGCATCTATTTTTTGCCAAATTTGTACTAGAGATTTTAAGTTTGTTCAGTTCAAAGAGCCTTATCAATTCAAAGTACAACAAAATCTTACAATAATATCATATGAAGGTCAGCAATAAGGGGGCTGCCATCTTACACACACACGTGTGTGTGTGTGTGTGTGTGTATATTTAGGTGGCATATCTTCATTCAAACCTGTTTCATTGAATAATATAGACATGTTTTATCTACTTATTTTTATACTGATCCTTTTCTTTTGTCTAATCAGCTTCTTGATGTTAAGATGAAATTCATCAAGGAAGGTGCTGTAGTTTGTTTTTAACTAAAAATATATATTGAAACACTAGTTTTGTAAAAAAATTCCATAACTACAATGATAAATTTAAGAATTCTAAAATAACTATAACAGTGTTTGCACATATTTTTTAGAATCATCATCACAACAGGATGTAGATTTTATCTCAGTTACAATAAGTTTTTCTTTGTAATTTACTGCTACAGATGATCTTCCTCAATGAATTTTATCTTAACTTCAAGAACGGGAAAGGATCAGTATGAAAATAAGTAAACAGAATATGTCTATGTGATTCAATAAAAGATATATATATATATAAGGGAAGAGGTTATAGTAGTTCCGAGAGAAAAGTATGTATAATGAAAATAATAAGGAAACTGCAAACGTTTTTGGTTGTAATATGGATTTAAAAAAAAAATATATTATGCTTTATTTTCCATAATTTTGGTACACGCATTTCCAGCCTTGCCACCTTCATCAGGCAAAGTGGATATTTCCACATATTATTAAAAGGAATAATTGTTTATGTTTTTCAATATTAAATATTCTCGATATTAGACATTCACTTTTTTGTGTGTTAGTGACCCAAATGTATTTCTTGAACTGGCAGTGAAAGAATTCTGCATGAAGGGTAATAAAACAAGACTGGTCCGAGAAAAGGTGCAGAAGATATCTATATGCTTATCTTTTAATGACCCCAATGTTCTTAGATCTATTTCCATTTTTTTGTGTTTTTGCCAGCACGCGTACACATTATATATATATATATATATATATATATATATACACCTAAAGAATCAATTAATTTTTTTTATCCAACATAATTTCCTACTACTCTAAGCATTATTTTCTGGATACTCATATTTGAGTAGACACCGTTTTTTTAAACAGTGCGAATTATATTTACTGGTCTGCATAATCTAGAGACTGCTTAAAAAAAATCTACTCTCCAGCATTTCCTTTATTAAGTCTCAAATTACACAGGCTGCAGATATAATTCCCACTTTTTAAAAAATAGAGTGTCTATTTAAACATGGGTAGCCACAAAAACAACATTTACAATAGTAGGATATATATATATATATATATATATATATATATATATACACACACACACACATACATACATACATACATGTGTGTGCATGTGTGTGTGTGTGTGGCAAATTTTTAATCAAAGACATGTTTTACCAGAGAAAAGCTTAGCTTATGTTCTCTTTGGCTTCATCAGATCAATTAAAAGAAGAAAGATAAAACTGTGTTAGGAGAGGAGGAGTGTTTTTGGAGATCTCTCAGGATGTGTTGGTTGTTATTTGGTTTGGTTTGGTTTATGGCAATGGGTTACTTAATGCCAACAAAATTTCCTTTTCATTTTTCAAAAATGTATAGCTGGTAATATTTTTTTTTTTTTTTAAATGCATAGTTTGGTTTGTTTTATTTTGTGGCATATTAACCTCAATGGTTTATTTAATGGTGACAAGATTTTTATTTCTGGTAATATTTTCTTTTTTCAAATATTTATTGCTGATAATTTTTTGAAAAGTATTTCTGATATTAAAATCTATTTTTACACTTTCATAGTGTTTTGAGTCAGGTTGTGGGGTCAACTATTTCCCCATAGCTGGGACCCTAACAGGTGCTACCACCCCAGGTCAGAGTGGACCTGGAAATGCCAGCAATTAAGAGGTGGTTCAACGTTCCTCAAAACCTCCTGATCAGAGGCCTTGCTGTTGGACGTAGTTTATCGTCTTACCCAGGATATGGATGCAGTTTATCATCATACCCAAGATGCATATTGGTTGTTGTAAAATAAGTTAATTGCTCTGATAGATGTATGTATGTGTGTATGTATATATATATATATATATATAGTAAAAAAAAAGATTGCACATGTATACTTCTTATATGATGTAGGTATAGTAGAGGCTGATGAAAGAAATTTGAGAGCGAATTCACAGATACTAGATTTAAATAGGAATTTAGGCAGATTTAATGAATAGAGTTTCTACAAAGAAACCCTCTACAATCTTTAATTTTGACAAACAATTAGCACAAAACCAATAGATTTTTCTCATTACAAACAGACATGGAAATGTACAACAATTTCAATTTTTAACATCGTTTTTTCCTCATGCTTCATGGTTGGTCAGAAGGCCAAACAGTATACAATAAATATTATTAATCTTACTATTAATATTATCATCATCATTGTTATTGTTGTTTTGTCTCATAAAGTTTTCATCAGCCAACTATATGTATATATATATATATATATATATATAAAATCGATGCTTAAATGGCAAAGTAAATATTTGTTTATATGTCAGCACTTACCCATTATTTCATTTTCCTAGTTTAATATTTTGTTTTGATTTCTAAAACTAATTATTTGTAATTTTTCCTCTAAGCAAAGTTTGCAGTTTTTGCTGTATAGTGCTACCTTTTTATAATTTCCAATTTGATTTTAAAGGAGATAATGTTTTTCTTTTTGCGTCCATATGTATTTTGATAGGTTTGTCTTGTTGGTCTATTTTATTCTGTTAAAGGACTTTTTGTTATTATATTATCTTCCTTTTAGGGTTTTTCCAGTAGCACTAATATAAACTTTTTCACTTGTGTTAATGTAATTTTTTGCAGAAGCTTTGTATATTATGTTACTGGTTAAACACTTGCTGTTAAGTAGGCAAGTTTCTGTACTTCTACAATTACAGTGGATGGTATTATTCTATGTGTTATTGCAAACAGAGTTCAAATTCCAGTTGAGGCTGTTCAGCTTCACTTTGTTTGGAAAAGGCATGATTCTACTTCCCTTGCTACTGGTTACCAAATGAGGATGTTGTCTAGAGAGGGAGCAAGTGCTGAATATTATGAGGATATGTAGGATAGATAGTGACTGACTCTCTCAACCTGGAGGCATATGCTCGAAAGTATGTTCCTAATTCCAACAGTTTTTGGGAAAGAGGTTGTCTGAGTGGGACTTATTCCTAACCAATGGAATATGAAGGAAATGAAGATGAGTCAATAAGTATGTGGCATGGTGAGTCCTACCTGTGGAGGTCTGAACTGGTAGAACCAAAGAATGTAGTTTGTCTGAACATCTGCAATAGTGACAGTGTAGTGAGAGGCTATCTGTATTTCATCTGTGGAAAAAGGGGTTGCAGAGTGGAAAACAATTCATCATCCACAAGGTCATGTAAATGCTTGGTTGGGTGGTTGATTCATTCTCTATGGTTTATCATTATCAAACTTTTGCAGGTTATTTAAAGCCAGGAAATATGTTTAGATTGTAAGAATTTTTTCTTTTTTTTGAAGATAATGATTTAGTTTTACTAATTAATCCATAGTAGGAGGAAAATAGGTGAATTTATATCTTTTCCAAGGGTATTTGTGTGTAAGTGAATATAACAAACTAAACAGGAATTGGAACTCAGCTCTCCAATTAACAATTCTGAGCCACTATTTATTACATCACCTGCATTTCCAAGCTTAAAGCACCTGGTATTCCCAAGTGGTCAATCATCTAGGTACTGCCCCGGGCTCAATGTTGCTTAACTTTGGTTAATGTATGGGAACCAGTGTTTCAAAATGATGTGTTTGTAAGCCTCTGAACTCAGCTGAGGCTGGAAAGAGAGGGGGGATTTGGGCAGCCCTGGCCCACATGTAACAGCAATACTAGATATCTGACTTGTAAAAATAAAGCATGGCAGGAGGAGTCATATACAGAGAGCCGTTTTCTCAGTGTCTTTAATAGTATTTGTTTTATTACCTCCCCCCACCAATCATGATAAGAAGAAGATATACCTCGAGAGTAAGAGATTCTATAAACTATGTCAAATGAAATGCAATGTATTTATTAATAAAGTCATACAATGAACATATTTTCTGTGTTTATTTTTTGTATAATTATAGAATATATTTTTATGTACTTCATAATATAAACCAAAAATGCATTGCAGGAAATTTTTTTTTTTTTTTTAAATGTATTGCTGGTAAAAAAAATTTTTTTCCCAAAAATACACTGCTGGTAATTTTTTTTTTTTTTTTAAATGTAATTCTGGTTATATTTTTTTTCCCAAAAAGTATTGCTGGTATTAAAACCTATTTTTACACTTTCATAGTGTTTTGACCTCAGTTTGGTGGGTTAACTATTTGCCCATAGCTGGGACCCTAACAGGTGCTACCACCCTAGATCATAGTGGACCTGGGAACACCAGCAATTAAGAGGTGGTTCCATACTCCTCAAAAACTCCTGATCAGTGGCCTTGCTGTTGGACGTTGTTTATCGTTTTACCCAAGATGCGGATCTAGTTTAATGTCATACCCAGAACGGATCAGGTGATTGTCAGTTCAGGTAATCTAAAAGGAATTTCAAACTGAACTCTTTGTTTAATCTATAAGCGTAGACAGTTCTCATTTTGCTGTCCACGTCTAGAGAAATCTCATCTAGTTCCTATTTAGTACTCCTCAGTTACTGCTCACCTTTATCGATTACAAGTACAAACTACCTGGCCCAGAGATTGAACTCACAATTACTATGACATCAAATTCATGAACCAATGCTTCAATCCATGATGCTATTGTCCTGTGGGTTTTATCTAATCTAATATAATATCACCAGGCTTTCTCTTCCTTTTTTGTCGAACTCTCTGTCTCTGGGTGGAGGAACCCAGATGAGGCTATACCAGAGGGCAGAGTCTCATTTGGGGAGGTAGACAAACCCAACCCTGCATATACGGGGTCTATGTGCAATTTTTGCCTGAGCCTAAAACTTGACTTTATGCCATATCTTGCCTTGTGGGGAGGTTGTAAAATAGGGGGACAAATAGATTTTATATCTCCCCAGTGGAAAACCAAAAGTTTAGAAAGGACTCAATGGGCAGAATCCATTTCAACTGCAGGTGGAACAGGTCTTCTTATTAAAGCACAAGTTTACATTAGTTGAAGGCTATCAGTTCAATATTTGTGCTGAGTAGTAAATGTATATTTCAGCTATTTAACAACACTGTGGGACCAAAAACAACAAAGATGAGGACAATATAAAATAAAATATAAATAATGATAACTCCTTATTTGAGAAATTCAGACAAAGAAGTTTACATATTTATCAGTTACACAGGCTGATCTACCTTTCTTAGTAATGAGATATTCCGTTATGTTAACAGGAGGTAATGCCTAATGCTAACAAGCAAACATACCGCATGGTACAATAAGAGCAGAACATCTTATTAGTAAATAGAGGTGATCAGGCTACTTTTTATTTCTTATATTTCCTGTTGGAAATATTTTTTCTCTTATATTAATATAAAATATCCCAATTTGTGTTTCCTCGTAGATTTCAAAACACTGCATTCTGTGGAAAACCTTGATGAAAATCAAGCCATATGAAGTTAAAATGAATTCTTAAACTAGACGAGATGAATATTTTATTTTTTTATAAGGAGATGGCAACTGCTGTCTTAAATTAGAATGGCTAGCTTTTTTTATGGAAAGCCATAATTGCCTACATCCTGAAGGGAAATGGTACATAGAAGTAGCAGCTCAAAAAGGCAATAATAATGTTCCAATTGCAACAGAGATGGATTGAGATTTGGTATACAGGGAAAGAATAGAAATTGTTTTATCTTAGACAAAGAATATTTGGGTGGATTTTTTTTTAATAGATTTTCTGGAAAGTTTTTTTTTTTAATAGATATTTGGAAAATTTGTATTTGATAGATTTTTTCAAAAAAATTTTTCAACAGATTTTCTGGAAAAATATTTTTTTTTTAATAGATTTTGTAGAAAATATTTTTTTAACAGATTTTCTAGAAAATATTAATATACTTTTTATAAAGAAGAGATTTAAAAACTATGAATAAATAAAATTTGAATATATTTTAACATTTCTTTATTTTTCTGAGATGAAGTTTAAGAATTATTCCAAATTTCTTTTAATTTAAGTTTTCCAACAAATATACCAAAAAACCCAGAATAATACAATTTGGTGCAGCCATTTGGGTGGTGGTATTTTGACAGTCATTTCAGCACCAGCTGATTTGGCACCAGGTTTTTGGATACAAGGAAAAAATGGTGATTCATCATCATCATTCAAAATTAGAATTTTAAAAAGTTTTAAAAAATAACTTTTTTGAAAACTAAAACCATTAAAACTGTTAATCGCTAAAAACTGTAAAGTAGCTTTAAATTTTACTTTAAATATCTTTTTAACTTTTGTTAATTTTCCAATTAGGTTTGGTTTGTTTTATGGCATATCAACCACAATGGGTTATTTAATGCCGACAAAATTTCTTTTTTTTTTCAAAAATGTATAGGTGATAATTTTTTCATAAATGTATAGCTGGTAATATTTTTTTTAAAAAAATGTATAGTTTGGTTTTCGTTTTGTTTTGTGGCATATTAACCTCAACGGGTTATTTAATGCTGACAAGATTTTTATTTCTGGTAATATTTTCTTTTTTCAAATATTTATTGCTGAAACTAATTTTTTTTAAAGTATTTCTGGTATTAAAATATATTTTTACACTTTCATAGTGTTTTTGAGTCAGGTTGTGGAGTCAACTATTTGCCCATAGCTGGGACCCTGACAGGTGCTACCACCCCAGGTCAGGGTGGACCTAGGAGACTGGCAATTAAGAGGTGGTTCCATGCTCCTCAAAACCTCCTGATCAGAGGCCTTGCTGCTGGACGTAGTTTATCATCTTACCCAGGACGCAGATGCAGTTTATCGTCATACCCAGGACGCTTACACAAGTTTGGGTGTTAATTATTTGCCCATAGCTGGGACCCTAACAGGTGCTACCACTCTGGGTCAGGATAGACCTAGGAAAGCCAGTAATTAAGATGTGGTTCCATGCTCCTCAAAACCTCCTGATCAGAGGCCTTGCTGTTGGACGTAGTTTATTGTCTTACTCAGGATGCGGATGTAGTTTATCATCATACCCGGGACGAATTTTGCCAGTTAGGAGCAAGGCTCCTCAAATACTTGATAATATCCACATTTTCAAATCTAAGAACAGTTTCATGTATTCTTATATCTGCATGTCTATTTTTTGACATTTTTTTCCTAGCATCCAAAAGTCTGGCACTTGAAAGTCTAACACCAACTCAGCTGGCACCATGCTAAAAAGCCAGCCCCAAATCTACCAAACCACAAAAAGTCTTGCATTATTAGAGCCAATTCAACTACGTATAAAATTAAGACTAGGAAGTTTCTAGAAGTTTTGCTAAGTAGCATAGGGGTTGACAAATGTGAAAATCAAATGTTTTCAATTACATCTGGTAGAGAATATGTAAACTGAAATAAATCTGATTTAATTCTCGTGTGTCGATGAACATTAAATTCGGCAGAGAAACTTTAATAATCTGTAAACAAGAATAGAACTTTATCAACAATGTCATGTGAATTATAAATTTTGGAAAACAGGCAGGTCTTTTGGGAATGGGACAGAAACCATGCCAAAGTTAGAGACATGACAGCAGGAAACACCTCAACAACAAAAGTAAAAAAAAAAAAAAAAAAAAAAAAATTTGGAAAATGCTGAGGGAAAAATCACATGTGCAAACTTTCACAGGCCATTCTTGGGTTTACTCAAATGTCTTTACAGGGCACAGACGGTAATAAGTAACAAATAGGATGAGAGTGCTACTAAATTTGACTGATTCTTTATTAGTATACTATCTTGTTTTTGAAACTAACTCCAAAAGTCACAACTAGCAAAATTAAAAATATAGTTAGTAATCTGGGGATTTCAACAGTAACACACTTTGGTAAAAATGCTACAAAGACACATCAGTTAAAAACTATTCAACAGTTTTAAAGGAAAAAAAAAATGAATGTTTTTTTTTTTGTTTTTTTTTACTTTCTTCTCGCATAGTCTTTACTAAGAGTATTTTGTTTTCCTATGTGAGAAGGGGGGGAAGCGAAAATCCTTAAACAATTAAAAAAAATATGGTGATTTATTGTGACCATTGACAAATCTTTTGACAAAATATCTAAACACAATTTTTGTTAATTTCTGATTCATTTTCATTGATTCTTTAGACGAACATCTTTATCAGAAAGTAAGAATTAAAACTTTGGAATTTCAAGTTTTGTGGGCCACTCAGACAGTGGAATCAGGCACCAATTCCTGCTACATATATTTATATGTTTATAGAGACATCCCAAGTTCAATACCAGATCTAGGCAGGATAGTAGTACACTGGCATAGTTGAGAAACTGAGATGGAAAAGAAATCATCACGATAAAAGATGTTTAAGTTTGAATATTTTTATTCTAGAGAGGAAAGGTAGGTACAGAATAAACAATCGCTAATTCTTAAATTAAAACATATCAGATGAACAGGGTTTTACTTACACTAGTATCTACTTGGGTCATCTAACATCAGGTTATATTTTATTTAACTATGAAAAGCTTTAATAATATGAAGTAGGGAACAATTTTATGATACAGAATACATTTAGGTCATCTGCCTTAGAACTGAGATGGCTGCATACTTTATTTTGGTGCAAAAGTTGTGGGTATTCAAATTCAGATAAAAGCCATGTTTTTGAATGGTGATTTTCTAGGAAAATTGACAAAATGATCTTTCTACATGATTTCTTTTCCTCTTAGCCTTGTGTCATACTAAGCTAAGTAAATATGAAAATGTTTTGACATTTTTTATAGGCAAAATTGATTAATTTTTAACTAGCCGGTTTGGATTCAGGCCAAGAAATAAACATTTACATTATGAGCACTATGGCCACTACATTTGGATTGTTGTAAAATCCACAATGCCATCATTTGAAACTAACTTCTTCTAGTGGAGGAAACAAAAAAAAAAAAAAAAAAAAAGGAGGGAAAATGCAAACTTGCTTATATCTCCAAGGGAAAGACATGGGAATATTAAAACATTTTTTCATCTGTGGAAGAAGAGAAAAAAAAAATTAACTGGAAAGGAATATGTGTAATCAATAAAAATGGAGGTGGGATGAGGAAATGGAAATAGAGAAAAAGAGAATTATGATTTTTTTTTGGTGGGGGGGGGGGAGCAAGTCAAAAAGGGAAAACATTAACCCTTTTCTAAAAAATATCAAGAGAGCATTAAAAATATAATGACTGTAGAATTTCTTTTTTATCTGCCAGTGACTAATATCAGGAAGTCGAATGTTAAAAAAAAAAAAAAAAAAAAAAAAAAAAAAAAAAAAAAAAGAAAATGAAAGAAAAAAAATGGCCATGTGTTGTAGAGAGACAGTTGGTCTTCTAAGTGTTTCCAGGTACATTGAACTTTTATTAAGTAGAATCAGAAACACCCCCACCACCAACAGCAAAAATAAAAAGGTTCAGGGTTAAGGAAAAGGGTAAATGTGTGTGAGGTACAACACTTGATGAAGAGAAAAGTTAAGAGAAAATGGAACTTTTTGAATTTGGGAGGAAATTTTGATTTATTTAAGCAAGTACTTTGGGAATTTTATTTGCACTAGACTGACTACAATGTATACTGGGGTATGACATATTTACCCAACAGCCAAGTTCTTTAACTCTCATGAATAATACTATTTAATATGATTCTCTTTCATTTGTATTAAGTTTATAACAAAGATAGACTGGCATTACATTTGAAAAGCAGGAAAGAGACAATTCTCACAATTATTTCAATATTTATAGCAATTCTGACATTAAAATATTTCAATCATTTATTTATTTATTTCAGCTATATTTGTATATCTTTTTCCAAACAATATATTCCATGTGTAGTTAGATTTCCATGTTTTACAAGAGTTTTCACAAAGGAATTTTATATTTATCAAAAATTAGTTCATTGAAAACAGTAGAGATTATTAATTGCTTGTGGTAATGATTATATAATGTATATGAAAAAATTCAGATATAAATAAAAATATATCTGTAAAAAGACTATGGATAAAAACAAAAGAAAAACTTTTTTATCAACACGTTTTGATCTCTGATGGACTTTATCAAGGCAAATGTAAGGATTTTATTTTGCAACAAGTATTTATAAAACAAAAGGAATAACAACATTAGGTTTTCAAAATTTTTAAATTTAAGAATACTCAAAAATATTCTTATGGCTAAGTGTAAAGATAAACTATGGATGATGCTAAGTGATGTAATTTAATGTCTAATAAATGAAAGGGAGTGGATATTGTTGTGTAGAAATTTTTTTCTTTTTTATATATATATATATTTACTATTTTATTTTATTTATAAATGTAATTATTATTTATTTTAATTTAATAAATTATTGATCTATTTTAAATAATAAAAGGTTTTGATTTAACAATTTGTTCATACTCAGTTATGTGCCATGCTTGATACATGCTTAGGCAATCATGTATCTTTCGATACATGACTGACGAGGCAGATTTTTTTCCTGCAATAGATTGCCATTTCTTTCTGCAGTAGACCAGTTGCCATCCAAGGCTATAGAACCCAGTCTGTCCTGTTATTTAGCCATAGCTTGTGGGAGAAGATGAGGATTTATACCCTTTTCCAAGGTTATTAGCACATAAGTGAATGTAATGGATTTGATAGGAATTAGTGTTTTCTTTTCTGGAAATAGTGTGTAAGAACTGTCCAAATGATCTGGAGATCTGAGCATTTTAGGTTAATCTATTAACTATTATCAAAAGTGTTTTTTGTTTAACTGAATAAGTAATTTTACATATCTAAATTTCAGATATAACCAAAAATCTATCTGTAAAAGAACAAAATTAATAAAAGAAAACTTATCTTAGCTGACACATTTTGTCCTCTGATGGACTTTATCAAGGCAAATGTAAGGATTTTATTTTGCAACAAGTATTTATAAAAAGAAGGAAGAATAACATTAGGTTTTCAAAATTTTTAGATTTAAAGAACACTTAGAAATACACTTCAGACTATGAAAGTCAAGGTAAATTATGGAGGCTGCTAAGTGACATAATTTAATGCCTAATAAATGAAAATAAGTAAACGTTGTTAGAGGTTTCATTGAAGATAACTGACATGGCACTGCGATTAAATTTTTTTTATTCCTAATTTTATTAGATTTTTTTCATTAATAGAAATTATAATATTATGATAATTATGGACAAGGCTACAAGGCATCTGTGTCCGAGAATTTAAAAATTTCTATTGTTATAATAAAATAAAAAGAATCTGCATCTTAATACAAACAAAAACATCCTTGATAATGGTTAATAGTTTAACCAAAAGTGCTCAGATTCAAATCGTTTGAACAGTTTTGATACCCTTTATGTTCAGAAAAGAAAGCACTTGTATGAATACAAGAAAAATATAATAAAACCTTAATCACAGTGCCTTATCAGTCATCTTCAATGAAACTTGTATAAAAGAAGGATTGCTGCCCAAACACACAATTATCTATCTATCTATAGATATAATTATTTATTCGAAAATTATAACATAAATATGTTATAAAATCAATACAAAAATAGCCATTTTGTTTCAATACTTCTGGTGTCATATCAAGCGATAGTGTTGAACACCATCACTTGATAAGACACCAGAAGTGTTGAAATAAAAATGCCTATTTTTGTATTGATTTTATAACATATTTATGTTATAATTTTCGAATAAATAATTGTATTTGCTCTACTTTATATTGAGCACTCTTTTAAAGTAGTATTTGTTGGTTATTGGAATTTATTCCGTATATACCAATCCTATATGTGTGTGTGTGTATATATATATATATATATATATATATATATATATATATATATATATATAAAATGGAGGATATCTGTGTGTGTGTCTGTGTGATACATTTTCACTTGAAATCCATTCAACCAATTTTGACAAAACTTAGCACATACATTGTACAATGTAAGAGATAGGTTCTTAGCATCAAAAAATTGATAATTTTTAAAAAAATCCAAAACTGATAAATTCAATTTTTTTTCCCTCCAATTTTGTTCAACCTCAGTTACATCATGATGAGCTCAATGATATCTTATTTTTATTTCTATACCACTGCATTTAACAAAAAAAATGAAAAATCAACTTCAACAAAAATTTAAAACTAAAAACTCCCTTAATTTTCAAGCAATCTAATACAAACTTCACTCAATTGTAACCAACAATAAGTTAATTGTTTAACAGTCATTTAACTTCATAATCAAGTCCACCCATATAGTGAAAACCCACATAAATAGCAAAAAATAGTGATTTTTACTGGTTTCTTTCTTATTTTTCATTTGTCTTTCAAACAATTTTCACCAAACTTAACAATTGCCTTATAAATGTATCCTCTTTTACATTCCTGGTAGCACACTGACAAATTGAATTTCAAAAACTCCAAACTAATTGTGGTCTGAAGTGGATCTTCATGTTGCCTGCTTTACCCCTTCATGTCCTCAGCTAACTTTGATTGAATAAATACAGACGACTTCTTTTATATCAGTAACTGCATTCATTCAAGATGTTTTTTAATGAAACGACTTTAAAGTAATTGAAGAAGATAGGCTCTGTTACATCTAAACATGATGCTATTTTTGCTCCATTCTAATTGAATGCTTTTTCTGATCGACAAGCTGGGCATGGCTGCTAGTGTGTGTGCGTGTGTGTGTATATATATATATATATATATATATATATATATGTGTGTGCGTGTGTGTGTGAACATTGAGGTGAACACTTAATAGTTTTATGCTTAAACACAACCTCCAGGCCTGAAGATTGCATTTAAGCATAAAACATTTTTATATTTACATACTCTACATACCCAATAATGGGGGATTTAACCCATAAATATAGCATATCTTAAATATATATATATATATATATATATATATATAATGAACTTAGTAAAATAATCAACAAACATGACATAAGTCTGTGCAGGAATCATGGACTCATAACCCTAAGAAACTAAAAAAAAAAAAAAAAAAAAGAAAACAAAGAAAAAAAAAGAAGAAATAGCTAAAATCAGAAAAATAGTCATAAAAATCTTAAAAAATATATTATTTGACAACATAAAAATAAGCTGACAAAAAAGTAGATGCTACTAACGATGCCAGAAAAGGAAAATTAACAATCTTGGATGGTTTTATTTTCATAAAAAGTTTTTTTTAAATTACTCACTTGGTAATATTTTGTTCGCACTAGATCAAAATCTACACACTCTGACAATATATGTTTCACTGTAAATTTCTCTTGGCATGTAGTGGATATTGGGGATTCTGTGCCCTCTAGTAAATAATGGTGGGTGATGTAGGTGTGGCCAGTTGTCTTCTATTTTTGTATTCTGAGTTCTATTCTCCAATAGTGGGTTTAATGTTTGGGAGCTTGTTATTAATGAATGTATTCCAATGATGTTGCCATTTTTAATGATAATTTTCTTTACAACCATCTTATAATTAGAGGATGGAACCTTTGTGTTTGTTATTGCGTCCTTCATGACTTTTTTGCCTCTGAATCCACCCTGTTATTTCCTGGTATCCCAAAATGGCTTGGGATCCAACAAAAGATTCTTTCTTTATTTTTAGACAAGTGGTAGATTCTGTTTAGTACTTGTGTGTTTAAAGGTTCACTAACATTTTTATTTTTTAATGCAGTAAGTGCAGATAAAGAGTCTGTGAATCTATTGTGGGGGCGTTGTGGTTATTATGTCAAGTGCTAAATTAATGGCAAGTATTTCAGCACTATATATTGAAGCTATGTTTGTAATTCTTTTCCGTTGCTTATTCCGTTTTAGTATGACAGCACATCCTACTCCATTTTTGTTCCATCTGTGTGTGTGTGTGTCTCTCTCTCTCTCTATATATATATATATATATATATATATATATATATATATATATAAGATGGTCTGAGTGGTTATTTTTAATATTCAGTATTTCAGACTGGTATACAATAGGGTTTGTTTTGAATTTTGAATATCTTGTAAGGTCTAAAATTATTTTAGGTTGGTTTATGATCCAAGTGGGTGTAGATGATTAATTGATTTGTGTTGTATCTATAGGGTTTTCTCCTATGATGTTTTAATACATAAACTGAAAGGTTTGATGGATTTTTCTTTTTGCTGGAAAAGTTCTGTGTATTGTGGCTGGAAAGTATTACTCTAAGCTGGGTTTAGAGGGAATGATGATAGTTTTAGGTAGTATTGGAGAGCAAACTTTTCACGCCTTAGTTTAAGAAATGGTTCATTTGATTCCATGTATAAGCTTTCAACAGGAGAGGTGCCATATGCTCCAAGGGCTAGTCTAAGTCCTTGATGGTGTATAGTATCAAGTTCTTTAAAATATGTTTTTCTAACCACTCCATATATAAAGCAGGAGTAACCAAGTTTTGATCTGATTAGAGAGCAATGTAATTTTAATAGTGTTACTTGCTTCCTCCTCAATCAGTGTGTGCTATGGTTCTAAGTAATTGTATAGCTTTATTATATTTGGATCTCAAGTATTTAATATGGGGAATAAATGATAGTTTGTGGTCAAAAATGACACCCAACTATTTGTATTGTTCTACAATTGGAATTTCAGTGTGGCCAATCTTCAGTACTGGGTCAAGGTGGAGTTTATGTTGGTTGCAGAAGTGGACACATTTCGTTTTTTTCTGTTGAAAATTTTAGTCCATTCTCTGCGGTCCATTTGTTGAGCTTATCGAGGCATATCTGGAGTTGTCTTTTTATACAGTTCATATTTCTTGCTCTTTAAACATATCAGGAAGTCATCTACATACAAAGCACAGTTTGTTCCCCTATTTATGCTTTTTACAATATCATTTATTTTGATATTAAACAGCATAACGGACAATACGCTGCTTTGAGGTACACCCATTTCTTTTTCTTCAGAGAAAACATCTCCTACATTAACTCTGAATCTTCTATCTTGGAGGAAATTTTTGATAAATATTGGCATTCAACCTTCTAGCCCAAGTTTTTTTAAGGTCTTTTACTATGCCATACTTCCACGTTGTGTCATATGCCTTTTCAAGATCAAAGAAAACTGCTACTAGATGCTCTTTTTTTAATAAAAGCCTCTCTGATAAATGTTTCTAAATGGATCAGATGATCCATAGGATTTCTTTGACTTCTAAATCCAGATTGATATTCAGTTATTAATTTGTTAACTTTCTCGATACCAAATCAATTTATCATTCCCTCTAGTGTTTTGCAGACAAAACTGCTAAGAGTAATGGGTCTGTAGTTTTTTGCATTTGTATTGTCCCTCATAGATTTAGGTATTAGTATAACTTTAGTTTGTTTGCATATTTTAGGGATGTCACCGCTCTCCCATATACTATTGTAGATTTGTAGGAGGTAATTCCTAGATGGTTTGGGTAATTCTTTTAGGAATTAATAGTGAATTTTGTCTGGTCCAACTGCTGTATTGTGGGCCTTGTTGAGGGGATTCCATCAGTTCTGTAGTAGAGAAAGGATGGTTGTAGCTTTCAGTATTTTTGTTTTGGAATTTGATTTTCACTTTTTCTGCTAATGTTTTGATGGTTTTAAAATTTTTGCTTTGGTTTTCTGTGGAGGAATTTTGCAAGAAAGTTTCAGCAAGATGGTTTGCTATATCTTTCGTGTTGGTAATCTTTTGATTATTGTGGGTAAGATGTTTGGTAGGGGTGTTGCTATTTTTGCCAGTTATTTTCCAAATCATATGCCATACTTTTTTTGGTTTTGTGTTATTTATTTTGGCAACATAATTTTTCCATGTATTTTTTTGGATCCTTTGATGATTTTTCAGGCTTTGGCTCTTATTTTTATAGGTGTTTAAATTTCCTCGTGTTGGGTTTATTTTAAATTTCTTTAGTGCCACTCTGCATAATCTAACAGCTTTTTTGCATTCCTATTGTATTTTGAAGAGGTGGAGCTTTTTGGTACAGTGTAACCTGGATACAAGAGAGTTGTCGGGACCGGAGAAGAAGTCTTCTATATCCGGGTTTGGTCTATTTTGTTTACATTAACACAGGCTCTAATTTGGGACCAGAGAAAATCTCTCTTATATCCGGGTTTCTCTTATATCCGGGTTACACTGTATATGTTTTTTGGTTATTTTTAACAGTGTGTTGGTAAAATATAGGATGTCTTCATTGTTTTTATTGGCTTCTGTGGTTAGTTCAACAAGACATGAAGTTTTAAATCCATCCCAATTAGTTTTTCTAAATTCCAGCTCAGAGTTTGTTTGTTTTTTATTTAGTTTGTTAGTGGTATTTTCTAGTAGAATCGGAAAGTGGTCACTTCCATCAGTGTCATCATGTACTTTCCAGTTATAATCCAGAAACAGGTTAAGATCACATATTGTTAAATCTATTGCTGAATATGTGCCTCTTGCCGGGTGGTAGGTATGTGTTTGATTCATTGCTATACATGCGTAACTGATGTTTGTTTAATACCGATTCTATTATTTTGCACTTTTTGTCCATTTTCTTGCTTCCCCAGATCTCATTATGGCAGTTGAAGTCCCCCATCTTGGTAGTTGTGATATCAAATTGTTTAGCTCCAATTCTTTGAGTTCTTCACTTGGGGGAATATATAGTGAACACACTGTTATTGTTTTGTAGAGGGTTGCCGATATAGCAGTTGCTTGCATATTGGTATTTAGTGTGATTTCACTGTGGGGGGATATTTTTGTTAATGAGTACCAATGATCCACCAGAAGGTCTATCAGTGTGATGCTTAATATAGTCGTATGATTGATAGTTTTTGATGTTGATGGTTTTGTTTTTGAGATGAGATTCTTGAAGGCATATGCTGGGCAGTATTTTGTTATAAGAATCAATAATTCAGAGTGATTGATTCTTGCTCAACTGATATTCCATTGGATGATTTTATTGTCCATATAATTTTAATTTTTGGGGTCAATGTGCTTTTTTGAGATTTCTTAGTTTTTACCCTAGTGGGTAAAGGCCCCTCAACATCAATTTTTTCCAATAGATTATGCCTGTTTTTAAGCTCCACTGGAGCTGCTGGGTCTTTTGACTGGCCCAATGTTTTCTCTTTAGATGTATTCCTCTTTGGGCAGGTCTTTGTCACTCTTTTTCCATTGTTCACCTTGCACGTTAGTGGACGGATGGGAGATCTTTAGTGTTTTGGTTTAGAGGTAGTCTTCGCAGGAGAACGTGGTATGTTTTGATCTTTCGTTTTACCGTCTGTTTCTGGCTTCTGTGATTCCTCTTCAGCTCCATGAGTCTTAGTAAGGTTTTCTTGGAAATTTGGCCACTCATTTGTAGTCAAATGCAGTAATTTGTCTACCAGTTCACAGTATTTGTTTTGAGTTTTTTGTTCATTGATATTTGTTTTTTGTCTTAGATAGTCATATGACTGTGCTCCCATATAGGAGTCGACAATCCTTCTTAGCCTCTGGGAAGGACACATTTCTTTTGTGTTTAATTTGCATCGCATCTTTTTCTTTCCTATAAACTTCAGTCTCTAGAGAATGCAGGGTTGTTCTCATGACAATTGGCACATCTCTCTCTCTGGCATTCTTCTTCCATATGGGCTGGGTTCTTTTCTGCACATTTGCTACAGACCTGTTGTCCTCGGCATATGTCTTTGTGGTGTCCATATCTCTGGCACTTAAAACACTGCAAGGGAGCTGGTACATAGAGTTCCACTCTTTTCAACCATGAAACCTATTTTGACTTGGGATAGTGGGTGAGTAGTGAATTTGTAGCAATGCTCACAATACATCACACCAAATTAAAAAAATAACAAAAGAAACATCATATGGTTTAACCCACTGTACAGCAAAATATGTAAAAACAGAGGAAAAATATAGATGATACGCATTCAGAAACACTACCCTCCACAAAATATTCACTAAAAATCAGTTATAATTGCACTGATAACATGACAGAGATAATAAAAAACAAAAAAATAACCAACAAATCACCCACAACCAAACCCACCTGTAACTTCAGAGCAAAGCATGAAAGTCGCTTAAATGGCAATTGCCACCAATGCAATATCATGTACTAAACCACTGTAAAAACAGAAGGTAATGAAGAAAAAATATACAGAAGAGTCATAGAAAAAACAGGGAAACTACACAAACAAAACGAAGTTTAAGAACAATAATTATTTCAACACAACCCTCTCTAGATGTATATTGGACCTTAAAAACAAAAACAAACAACATACCAAAATTAACAAGGGAAATAAGGAAAACACCACCTACCTATAACACAAACTCTAAAAACTTAACTTTGCTGAGAGGAGAAAATAGCTATAATTATTTTCCCAGACCAACACAATAAACAAAAGATTAGAACTTATCTCAAATTGTAGAAATGAAAATCAATTCTTATTAGATTATTTAAAACCTAAAAAATGTAAATACAATACCGATGATGGTAGGACACAAAATATAATTAAATAAAAACTAAGCTAACAAAAAAAAAGTAAATAAATAAGAAAAAGACAAATGGCACAAACGTATACTCAAAGATTTATTAATAAATAATAGTAAATAAATGAATAAATAAAATACTAAAAGTAATTAATACCAAAAGTTGCTTAAATACAATTTTTAAACTTGCAACCGATCAACAGTTGATATAGATATAAATTTTACTCATATGACCGATCCCTTAATGACTAAAAATAACAATCCTACATAGTAGCCATCACACAAATACAATAAACAGGAAAAAACCATATTTCTACAAGAAATTATTCTTATTTAATAGCTGGTAGAATAAAACAAACTGTAAATAATTGGTTTTCCTACCTTTCTCACAGCAACAAAAATATATAGTTGAGGTATTCTTTTTCCTACATGGCTAGAGAATTACATTTAAGAATGAAACAGACTGTCGCCATTCAATGTTGATACTTGTTGCTCTGTTCCTGCCATTGAGCACTTTTCTCTTATAAATGTGACACTACTTTAAAATTCTTAATATCCTTAATCCACTTTGTGAATAAGGATTCAGAGGGAGGCCTGGCATCTATTATAAGCTGACCTGAGATTGCCAAGTCTTGCATCATTATTCAGAGAACATTCAAAAAGTTTGTAGAAAAATAGAATTAAAATCAAACATTTTAAAGATTTTTTTTGCTAAATTTTTAGCTAATTTTCTTAAAAGCCTTTTGTAATAAGCAAATGTTACTGTTTGTTGTTTACTGTTTATTGCTTTTGCTTTGAAAGAATTCTTTCCACATTTAGGCCCTACCATTTATTTGATTGTCTTCAGAATCAAAAAGGGTAAAGCAAAATTTCATCTCTAGTTAGAAGTTGTCAGAGAAAGCCATCAGGATTTTGTTTCAGTTTAAGCTTTCCATTGAGAGCACACTGCTCTTGTTAGTTGCATCTGGACACAGCAGTTTTTGGACCCAATGAGCTGAAAATTTGCTCAACTTTAATTTTTCAGATAAAATTAAGCGGGTTGAATCAATCTAGACAACATACAACACAGCCAACAAACTGGCTGCAGAACATTGCACCACCAATAGACTGACCGCAAGCCATTGCACTGACAACAGATTGACTGCAGGCCATTGCACCACCAGCACGTGGCCAACGGACAGTGCACAGACCACCACACAGCCAACGGACAGTGCACAGACTGTCATACAGGCAAACCTGTCAACATTTGTCAACAAAACAAGAAAATAACAAAAGAAATTGTAAAGCAAAATAAATTTCAAAAAGCAAATAATTTACAAAGAAATAACAAATAGTACGGCATTTTTATTTGGAAAAAAATGTTCGTAATAAATATTAAGGAATGTAACAAAGTTCAGCTGCACATTTGAGAATGTGTTAGAATTAAAATTTTATGGGTGATTATTCATTTCTGTTTAAAATGTGAATCAAACACAGTGCTGTCCTTTGAGTTTCTCAAAATATTATAATCTGTCAAATGCACATTCTGCATTCATTTTTCAATGTATTGCTTCCAAAGTGGGTATGACAGCTGATAATATTAATGGATATATGACTAAGTTTTCATTGATTTCAATGATATGTCACATCAGCTAACACAAGGCATTATATCTAAAAGGAACTTCAAGGTTAGAATATTTTAAAATAAGTGTTAAGATAATTAGAATTTAACTAATTCAAGTCAATTTTCTTGAAAGTCAAAACTATATAAATCAACACTGAGGTCAACACCAAGCAGCAACTGTCTGTTTTATGCTTGAATGTATTTATATATGCTCTATCCCTGATACTGAGCATTTTTTACCCATAAATATAACATAAAACCATATATATATATATATATATATATATATAGATAGATAGATAGATAACTTTCATTGAATACGACAGACAAGGAAGATTATTGAATTACTTATTTATTAAGTTTTTCCAACACCCTAACAGTTTCCAGTTTTATAGGAGTTAAGGAATATAAAAATTGTCCATAATTTTTTTTATTGAGCAATAAATAATGAACAGACCGACGTGGATAGATAGATAGATAGATATCAACAGACCGACGTGGATAGATACATATGAACAGATCAAGAGGGATAGATATGAACAGATCAAGAGGGATAGATATGAACAGATCAAGAGGGATACATATGAACAGATCAAGAGGGATAGATATGAACAGATCAAGAGGGATACATATGAACAGATCAAGAGGGATACATATGAACAGATCAAGAGGGATACATATGAACAGATCAAGAGGGATAGATATGAACAGATCAAGAGGGATACATATGAACA
Source organism: Acanthosepion lycidas (assembly GCA_963932145.1). Taxonomy (NCBI): domain Eukaryota; kingdom Metazoa; phylum Mollusca; class Cephalopoda; order Sepiida; family Sepiidae; genus Acanthosepion; species Acanthosepion lycidas. The sequence continues at coordinate 12,762,682 of OZ010579.1, forward strand.
GATCATGATAGAGGCAGATTCATGATTCTATCCTTCCAGAACTTGGCATCTTTCTGGATGATGAACTGGTCTAAGGGGTTTTTACAGACTTCCAGGGAACTGAAGTTCTTCCACATATGAAGATTTTGTATGGATCAAAATAAGTGGCAATCCAAAGGTGAATTGAATATGGCAAATTTAGTGTGACATCCCAGCCAAACTGTACCAATTCCTGCCAAGTCTGCAGACAGATGTGACATCTGATGTTGTTAAATGGAAGAAGACAGCCATGTAATTGGTCAATTTTGGATGCTTTTTATTGATTATTGCCTTTAATACGTCCAATTGGGAAGACTACTTCACTATGTCTGATTCTGTAGAAAGAGCTAGTAATATGCACTGCTATTCCAATCTTACCAGATACACATCATCACCACCACCACAGAATTGTTTTTGGTGAGGTCATTTTGTTGTAAACAAGCCATTTTGTATTACCTATAATAATTCTTTTAAAAAACTCGAGTCATTTTTGTTTGGCAGAGCATCACGGATGGAAATGGGGTTCATTACATTTTATCATTAAATCACGAGATATCCAAACAACATAATGAATTACATATCATGGTTTTTGAAAATACCTTATAATGCACACATCTGTGGAGTATTTCTGCAATGTTCCTTGTATGATAAAAGGATTATTTTACATTAAGTGTTTCAATTTTATCATCAAAAGCAAATGCAGTGTGGCCAGAACAAATGCAGTGTGGCCAGAACAAATTTTCTACTTGTGAATGTAGTGAACAACTGATGACAAGTATTCTCAGTTATGGCACAAAATGTCATCAAATGATGAAATTGCACCTCATTTTTCTCTGTTTTCACTATTAATGTAAAAACATGTCAAATTTACCTTCTACTCATGAATCATATTAGAAAGAGGTGTTGATATATCATCATCTCAGAGTATATTTACATAGAATATGTTATAAGTACTATAAAGTCATGTGTAAAAGGAAATAATATGTTCAAACACCACCTATTGAAAAAAAACAATACTGAATTTTGTTCCAATCTAGGATTTTAATTAAACTGAAAGTTTCATTCAATCCACTGCTTAAATTTTAACTTGTACCCTTTTCTTAGAAAAGGTTTTTTTCTGTCTTGTACAAATGCAAAAAGCAATCCTGCAATTTAAAAAATTATCTTTTTATTTATTCAGGAATGATAGAGTCAGCAAAAGATATTATTTTGTTATAATTTGACGGTGATTTTAGTTTTCAAATGAGTCCTGGGTATGATGATAAACTACATCTGGCAGCAAGGCTTCTGATCGGAAGGTTTTTGAGAAGCATGGAACCACATTTTAATTGCTGTTGTTCTCAGGTCTACCCTGACCTCAGGTGGTAGCACCTATTAGGGTCCCAAGCTATGGGCAAATAGTGAACCCCCAAACGAAAGTAAAACACCATGAACGTATAAAAATACATTTTAATAATAAAAGTACCAACAATAAATATCTATGTAAAAAAATTAACAACAATACCTAAAATGACCAACAATACATTTTATCTGTAAGTGAAGGCAAGCAATTGCATTCAAAATATTTGAATTTTAGCATTAAATAACCTATAGATGTTGATATACTGCTGAGCAAAAGCAACCAAAACATGAAAGAAGTCTTTCATGACATTAATCAATATAATATCCTACAATTCCTTAAATTGAACTGTATTCCAAAATATAACTTCAACAAAAGTACAAGATAAAACACACATCACTGCCTCTATGAATGATGTCTACACAAACATGTACAAAAGCTGAGTATCATCTACCATGTATTCAATTGTGAAATCAGAATGACATATCTTTATTACTTCAAAACTCCCCAGAAAATTAAATTTTGACATTAAATGACGCATAAGGAGTTGATATACTACTAAACAAACAAAATGAAAACAAACTTTTCAAATGAATTATTTGATAAGTCATTAGTATCTGGAATAGAATTCTACTAGTTCTTTGTAAAAATTACTCAACATTTTTTTTTGTTTCAAAACTAGGCTTCTTTTTGGTTTGTTTTTGGTGAATTCAATTTTATCAAAATAAACATTATGGTCATAGTGATGTCATTTCATCTTTTAGTTCCAATAATAAACTAAGTTCTATGTAAATTTTTATACTGAAAAGTTATCAAAAATTGCTGATATATGCTTGTCATATTAATGGAAATTTGTGGGCAATATTTTTCGCTGCAGCTATTTCTTTAAAAGAACAAAAATTGAATAACTGGCAGATAACATTGCACAATGAATTGAAGCTGAATATCCACAAAAGACACGAGACAAGATTTTGTTTGTAGAAGGCCATAGAATGAACTGGCTGAAATAATGTGAAAAAAACATGACAACAAAAAAAACAAAAAACATAGGGCATAAAAAACATTATTAAATATTAACAATTCTATTTCAGTGTGAATGACAGACAAACAATTATAGGATGGCATTAAGGATAATCTGAAAAACACATAAAAAATGTAAAAAAAGAAACCAAAAAAAGCCTTTAAATTAGCTTAAAGGGAGACGTAATGAGATTAGAAATTCAAAGAAAATCAACATTATGAAGAATGCAGAAAAAAATTCCTTTTCTCATCCCTTTCTTTGCTTTAGCGTGACCCCCATGAACTCTAGCCAAGATTAGGGTATGGCATCTGAATCCTGTATACAGGATCAGAGTGTGGCACCTCCACACACTGCCTGAGATCTGAGCATAGCACCTGCACAATTTGCCCAAGATCAAAGTGTAGTATTTGCCTAATTTGTGAGGAATACTCATTGCGTTTGATATAGGTACATGTTTAAAGTGAATCTGACTAAACAGAATTACCTTTAATGGTCTTAAAACCCATTTAAGCTTGGAAAGTGCCGAGTTAAAATCTTTAGAAAAGCTTTTACGAGATTTACGTCTACAAATTTAAAAGTTGATTAGGCATAATTGAGAGCGTCCTCCTCCACTTCATTTAGTCTGTCTTACACAAGATGGAATGGCTAGATTGTTGAAACTGTGTCAGCCATTTCTAGGCTGACAATTCAGATAAAAAACAAATGACTTTCACTTTATTTTCAAATTCTCATCAAAAGAAACAAAATACATTTAACAGAATTAAAACAGACTCATTGATCGTCTTTATTCATTATTAGAAATTTTCTTAATTTTCTGAAATAAGGAAATATTTAACTTCTCTTTTATGAAACCACACTAACCCATTTATGGATGATGTCCAACTAATTGGATGTGGTCTTAATCCTCCCTGGGCACCAAAACTCTAATACATTAGACTGTAATCTTTAGTGAAGAGTTGGATTACTTTGTTGTGGCACAAAAATATTATAGTCTAATATCTTCAGTTTGTTGCCAGGAGCTGATGAAAAACTATGCCCATCTGGTAGGGTGTGTTATACATAAATGCTGAAAAAGCTCAGATCTCAAGAATGTAGCTCAATTTCAACTTTTTATATTTTAAAAATAAAAAATTAAAAAAAAAAAGTAACTTTCAACCTGCAGACAGAGTAAATTTTCAAGAATTACATGTAGAAAACAAATTTTCTCTTTGAAGTCAAGAAATACAGTGTCTAAAAGAACACTTGCTATTGTAGAATGGTTCAGTCAGTTGTATGCCATGCATGATAGACATGTAGGTGATCATGTATCTTCCGATATATGACTGGTGAGGCAAATTTTTTCCTGTAGTAGGTTGCCATTTCTTTCTGTGGTAGACCAGTTGCCATTCAAGGCTACAGAACCTGGTCTGTCCTGCTATTTATCTATAGCTGTGGTGAGAAGAAAAGTATTCAAACCTTTCCCAAGGGTATTAGCACATAAGTGAATGTAATGGATTTGACTGGGATTCGAACTCAGCTGTCAGATTCCTCAATCTGAGCCACTATCCATTACTACATCGTGCCTCCTGGAATGGTTACTAAGTTAATATGGCTGATGATTAGCAAATAGGTTCATTCCTCAGCTGATGAAGCCACATATATAACTTGTTACCAAACCAAAATTGAGCTGAGTAAAAACTGACATAAAATATATAAAATTAACCAATCACAATGTCAAGATGTTGGTTGCATCTTGAAAAGAAAAAATAAACAATAAAACAAATAAAAAAAAAGAACAATCTATAAACCTAATTTGTAATGTTTAATTAAATGTTTGACAAATAATTTATTATCTTAAGTTTTGTATTTAAAAGTTTGCATCATTCGTTACGTATTGCTTCAACATGACTGCCTAGTGATTATCATTTTTACAAAACAACTGCTCTTTCCCCATAAACAGAATTAAAATATTCCTAAAAATCCAAGAACTGTACTCAAGAACAATTTGGTCATGTACAACAGGCAAACTCTTTACAGGTTACATAATTTTATAAGCAATTGTTCTTCTAATGTAACATTATTAATTACTATAAACATTATATTTACTGGGTACACATGTTTGAGTAGGTATCTGTGTTTTGTTTTTTTTGAAACAGTGAAATTAATGCTTATCATGCTAGAGATCAAAGGGAGTGACATTTTCTTTAGCAAGACCTTGGCTGGTAGACATTAATTTCACTGCTGCAAAAATAAAAATAAAAATGTGGATGTCTACTTAAATATATGTATGTAGAAAAGATAATCTTTATAGTAATAATTATATATATAATTATATGTATCACTTAAAATATATATGAGATATCTAAATAAATAGTCAAATATGTCATATTTAGAAAGATCTTCTCACTTATCCCTTTTAAGTATATATATATATATATATATATAAACAGCATGTTCATACTGCCTATATCTACAATCTCTATTATCAAGCTCTCTTCCCTTATTTGTAGAGCGAGTGTGTGTGTATATATATATATACCTACGTTTGTAGTGCAACTTAATTTTCCTAGTTTTCCAATTCATCAGGCACATATGGCAATTGAACTGCTTATTACAGTTTTTTAAAAATATTTGTTTGCTTATCTGTGGAAGCATGCTATCACAGACATGCAGTTGCTAATATTTCATTATTTAGTTTATATTCACACTTATATATATATATATATATATATATATATATATAATGCATTTGGTGGAGGGGTGTATTCAAGAAAAGACAAAAAAACAAAATTGCTATTTTTTCCCCACTGTAAATTATAAATTATATCATATCCAAGTATTTTACAAAAAATTAGAGCCAATTACACAATATTTCAAGCTCAATTTAGTTTTATAGTTTGTAACCATGCAATGAGACAAGGTTACATAAACGGTAGATTTGTGTGCAGAAGATCATTAAATCATTGTTACATAATTATAGTTAAATTATTAAAGTTTTTTGTCAAAAGTATTTTATTTTTGGTTGTATATTAATTTAAAACATTCTTTTTTTACAGGCTTTATTTTAGAAATGGAATAAGATCATTCTAAATTTCAGAATTTCATTAATGCTCATTAAAATGACTGGAAGAAAGCAATCTAAAAACAAAAATGGAAAAGAGAGGTAACAAAATAGCTCCAGTTTGTTCAGCTTAAGAAAATTAGCATTTCAATCAAAATATTCTAAAATGCTGCCAATAACAAAGGAGAAAATGAAAAATACCTGACAACAAATCAAATATAGCATCAAAATTTATATTATTTTTATTTATTTATTATGTAACTAAATACATAATTGTCAACAATGTTTCCATAAAACTTGATATTTCCTGTAATAAATTCTTAATAAATATCATTGTTATTATTTTACTTAAGTGCTAGGTAGTCCGATATTTACAATTTCTTATGGCTAACCATGAAAAAAATGTTGATCAAAGCTGCCTAAAACCTATAACTGCACATTGCCACATAATTATCAAATGTTGAATATATCCCTACACTGCTGAACACGGCATATATATTTGAATAGATTTTTTTTATGCCACATTATTTCTTACTACAAACTTTTTTTTTCGTAGGTACATGTGTTTGACTTGTTATCTCTGTTTTTGTTTTTTTTTATTTCCTTAAACAGTGAAAATATAACAACTAGCTTAGATTTAAGAAAATTAAAACAGGGATAACAACTCAAATATATTTATCAAAAGTACTTTTGTAAACTTTTACAGTGGGTTTCTCATACCAAAACAAGGACAAATGTTCATATAAACATGTCTGCAAATCCTTCATTTTGAGTTATTAAATTTAAAGAAAGTTTACGAGAGATGGTGCTGTGTTGTCATGTAGACATGGTTACATTTGTCATTCGTGTACATTTGCAGCTTGTCTGTCTTCAACGTTTAGCATGTGTATTAGTGAGTTAACAGAAGTGTTCCGTTTAACAGTGACAGGATAATCATATCGTGAACAGGCAGATATGATTTTTATGTACGGCCTGCACGGCTGTATCAGATTGCATTTCCAGACCAAAGACAGCCGAGTCATCCAACCTTTGTTGGTGTTTATCGTTGCATTGCTGAGACAGGAATCAAGGAAAACCAAGATCCACTTGTACACCCGACCATGAAAAACACATTCTATTGGCTGTTGGAGACAATCCTGGTATCAGCACACATCACGTGACCCTAGCATGTTGTACATCTAATAGTACCACATGGAAGATACTTTGAGAGCAGTTCCTGTATCCGTATCACTTGCAACTTGTGCAGGGTATTTCACACTCTGAGAGAACTGATTTGTTGCACAAATTGCTGATCCATTGTTTGTCTCTTCTGTCTTGTTTACAAATGAGACATCATTTAGAAGAGTTTGAATAAAAAATTTACACAACCAACATCTGTAGGCGGATCAGAATCCTCATGGTACAAGAGAGGCTAGACACCAGCATCAGTTTATGGTTAATGTGTGGGCTGGAATTGTAGGTGACTGCCTGGTAGGTTCATATGTTCTCCCAGCATGTCTTACAGGATCTGTCTACAGGGACTTTATTTCGTACACACTTCCAGACCTGCTAGAGGATGTCCCCCTGCTAATATGAAGACACATGTGGTTCATGCATGATGGACATGTTAATCTCATTTCATCTACCATGAAAGATTTAATAGATTCCATGGCATGCACATTCCCCTGACCTCAATCCTTTGGAATTTTATCTGTGGGGACACACCTAAAACAATTGGTTTATGCAGCAGAGATGGTTCATCAACGTGTCATGGGGGCCTATGAAACCATTCAACACCATGTGGAAGTATTTGAAAGGGTCTGTCAGTCAATGATCCAATGAGTGCATGCATGTGTAGAAGCAAGTGGGGTACATTTTGAACATTTATTATAAGTTGCCAACGATGGCCTTTTATACTTATATGGATATTTTATCTGGTTTTGGTGTCAGGAACCTGACACTAAATTTTGTATAAATATTTTTTGATTGTATCTTGAATTGTACATTTAAGAGCGGTTACCTTAAACTTTGAACTTAGTAACTTAAGAACAAAGAATTTGTGGACATATGTTTATATGGACTTTTGTCCATGTTTTGGTGTTAGGAACATGTTCCCAAAGTTTGTAAAAGTATTTTTGATACACTGTGTGTGTGTGTGTGTATATATATATATATATATATATATATATATATATATATATATATATATATATATATATATATATATATATGTATGTAGTTTATGAAAAACTAGGTAATCTGTATGGGTAAACCTAAGGAGGATATAATCCAGAGAGCTCAATGTAAATCCAGAGCAAATAATTTAAATAAAAACAGACCACTTTAAGGTTCCATGTAATAAATTATTTCACCACACCCCTTTTAAAAGGACTGCAGATCATCAGACTTTACTTCCAAACCTGATGATCCGCAGTCCTTTTAAAAGGGGTGTGGTGAAATAATTTATTACATGGAACCTTAAAGTGGTCTGTTTTTATTTAAATTATATACACACACACACACACACACGCATGCATGCACATATATAAAAATGTAAAACACCCATCTTATAATTTACACATACTACAAACATTATCATATATTGGAAACAAGTTAACTATGGATATAAATCAATTAAATATAGGAAAATTTACATAACATTAATTTATCTAGTATATTCACATAAACAAATCATGCATATATAATTTTAGAGAAAAAAAAAACTATGCCAAAGTGGAAAAGATTTTTGTGTGACACATTTTGTCCTGTGATCTTCAATTATCTCAAAGTGATAGAAACATGAACCAGAAGAAAAAGAAACTAAATGAAATTGTTTACATATGTACACAAAATGGATATTAAAAAAAAAAAAAAAAAAAAATTAATTTAAAATTCTCAGCCTTCTCTCTCCTTTGTACATAAAGGACAAAATGCATCACATAAAACACTTTTTCCACTTTGGCATAGTTTTTCCCCCTAAAAGATATATATTTTCCCCTTTTTATATATATATATATATATATATATATATATATATATATATATAAAATACATATGCGCACACAAGCACAACAACAGTCATATTTGTATACATACATTTTGAGGTGAGGCCAATAGACTCTGCAAGCAGCAAGATTATAAAATACATTTTAGATAAAAAAACTAAGATAAATTGAAGATTGTTGCGCAAATAAGGAAATTATATTTCTGTCAATTAAAATTCATGTATGAAGACATGTGTCCCAATGCCTTGAAAAGTCTAGACTTTAAAGGGTCACAATGCAAATATTATTTAACCTGTGTGAACCTATTGGTTTCATAGTAATGGGGAACTTAAATACCAGTGAAGAACGTGTCCACAAAAGAAATACATTTACAAAAAGACTTTATTGAAAAGAATGCCTTAATATTCAAGCTTTTTTTATTATTATCTTGGTATTAGTTTTAACTCTATGGGTTCAGATTGCAACTAACTTTTTTTCTTCTTGTTTTGGGCTAAAAGACAAGAATTTAAAAATGTGTAAATTAAATCATATTGTGTTCAGAGATTATTTATTAAAGGGCATAACTAATACTTATTTCTGCTAAATTTTCTTTATGGACTAAAATTTACTCAATAAAAGGCTCGAGAGCCACCTAAGGTAGAGGGTTAATGTTAAAGTAGTAATGATGAAAGAGGTACATGATATGAATGAAAGAGGAGGTGGTAGAAAGTGAAAACGATGAGGATACATCATAATTGATCCTCAAGTTGAGGTCATAAATTGGTGGAAGGAAAGAAGACAAATGTTGTGCCATGAATTTCTTTTTCTCCCCTTTCATTAAATTTTTTAATCAGAAGCTTGAAATGTTATTGAAAAGAAAGAGGTAGCATTCCCAGGCTTGCAATGTTAGAATCTTTGGCGATTAACTTTAGTGGCATTTAACCTCAGACAAGCAGCTCATTAGAGAAACTTTCTCTGTTCTATACATGAAAAAAACCTTTTAATAGCTTTTAATATATTGTGCCTGAAATGCCCAATATAATAGAATTCAGATAAACACAAAATTATAACAGAAAAAAATTAGGGGTGTAAGGATTTAATGAAAGTCCAAACAACATCATCCACACTGCAAAAGTGTAAATGTGTGATAAAAGTTAAAGACTGAAGTAAAGTATCTTTGTATATGGAATATATAAGGCACATATCCGAGTGATTAGAACGTTTTCTTTCTGACCATGAAACTTGAGTTCAAATCTCACCATGGTTGATTTGTCAGGAAAGAGACTTCCTGATGTTATCAGTCTTGAGGGGACGATCCCGGCATGCGCACCTTTAGAAAGTGCCTAAAAACCACACCACAGGTTGAATCAGGCCTTGTGAGTGAAGTTGGGTAGATGGTATCCTTAGGGGCTGTCGATAGCTGTGCTAGCACAAAGTCAAGTCATCGTGACCGAGGATTTGAGTGAGCTGGCCTTGATCAGAATGTTAATCATGCTAGATAACATCCTCTTTCTCAGAAACTGTAACTAAGGTCTTCTCAGCATAGTTGCAGTATAAACCACAGGTGGGCTCTGTGGTTGTTAAACAAATACAAATGTGCCTGAGCAAGCATCTGCAATAGGGACTGGCTAGCCACCCTAGTAGATGGGTATCCTTGAATACAAGTGGCCAGTTATAGACAGACTGATACAAGGCTGAGAGAACTAAAAAGAACAAACCATTTCTGTCTGGCTTGACTCACACCAGCCATTTTAACCATATTACAGCCTAACTGAACAGTCTCAATCTTACATGGAAACCAAATAAAGGGGAGCTTACTGTACACGAATGAGCAGACTGTCATATGTTACTCAGTCAAAAATGAGACACAGGTGAGAGCAGGTGTACAATAGAAGTGTCACATTTACATTGATGAAGAGAGTAGATTCCTCAAGTCTTGTGCAAGGATTTTTTTGGGGGGCAAAATATCGCAGCACGTATGTCTGTCAACCTCACTACTGTCTACATTCAGCTCCACACTTTTCAGTTTTATTAGGTTGGTGCAAAAATAATTTCGTTTTCTAACATATGTTACTATGTGAGAAAACGAAATTATTTTTGCACCAACCTAATAACTAAATTCACCAGGGAATCTGCATGGGTAAGATTAACCTTTTAATGTCCGGACATCGGTTTAAATTGGTAAGCCATAAATTGTATTTTAGCATGATGCATAACATATTGTATTTTATTCTTTTCAGGATATGCTATCGATAAAAATAGAATATTCAAAATTAATGCTGATCTGGTACTAAAAAAAAAAAAAAATCTTAAAATATGTTTTATAAATGGAACAACAGGTATGTAAAGGTCAAAGAAAAGAAAATAAGGCACAGCTGATTGGTTATTATGAAAAAGAATGGTTTTTGAAAAGTATAAATATGCAGATAAGTTTATGAGGTCACTGGGGGATTACTATGAAGAGAACTAAGGAGCCAGGGAGGCTATGTTTTTGTTAATATTAAATAGTTGGATATTTCTGGGGCAGACTCCTACAAATTCATTCAGATCGACTGACTTGTCTGTAAATTTATGTCTGTAAACTCTTAATACGTTTACGTTTTAAAGATTCATTTTATTAAAACTTTGCTCTTATTATAAAATTTATTATTTTAAGGAAGGAACAAATGCAAATCTTTTGGTACTCTTGTCTATCAAAGACAAGTGCCATTAGGGATCAATTATTTCCTTCAATTCTTCATCACAGTGCTTATTTGGTACAACCCACTTATCTTCCAAATAATTATATCTTTAACATGATTATATTTTCATGCTTATTCCCATCAGCACAACTATTCCGTATGGCACTTGTATTTGGTACAAAAGAGTAATACCTGACATGGTATTTATACTGATGACAACCATTTACTCCTGTCTTAATACTCTGATGGGTCTTGATAAAATCAAATTAGCAGCTGATGTAAAAAAATGATAAGGACAAGAAATGGCTTGTTAATTTTAATGCTTTTAAAAAGAAACTGCTTTCTCTTAATCATCTTAGAGAACCTTTTCAGCCTTCCATCAGCATGGCTGATGCTAACCTCCGACATGAAGTGGAAAAATTATATTGAATTAAGATGGTTCACTATGTTGTGTTAGGTAATTTTACTTGCCAGAACTTATCTTGGAACTTTATAAGTATTTAGAGAATACATAGAGAACATGCAATTTTATTGGTCCTGACCAAGCATCTCAGCCTCAGTCACTTTTCCACTGTGCCTTTTGTATAAATATGTTAATTGCTCTGTTGAACTTTCCATTTTGGTACTTTGATTTCATAAATTTAAGTGCAGTACTAGATTAGCAGATAGGTCTCATCATTTTTACAGTTGAAATGGCTAGACATAACTTTTTTTCTAATAGTTTCTTCTTCTGCACTTCTCATTAATGGAACACTTCTAGCTTCTTGCTTTCCTGTCATCTAAGATTTTCAAAAATTTATGTGCAATGCCAACTGCCATCTTCTATCTCCTTAAATCCTGTTCTTTTGTCCTCTCTGCTACTTTCACTCTCAGTAAGTTTTTGCATCTTTGTGGCTTTCATTGTCTTGCTTGAGGCAAAATGATAAAAAAAAAGAGTAAACAAAAAGCAAATGATTGAAATCCTTGGAAGTTGTATCATGTGACTTAAAACTCTCTTGTAAATGAAACTTAAAAAAACTTCCAAAGATGCTGTTTCAATGCATTATTCATTAATTCTAGCATGGGACTCTTCCAAGATTCTGCTAACAAACCATTAATCTTTGACTTTTTCATATGCATATACACACACATCATTTGCAAAGAGATTCAAGTTCAAAATTATATAAAAACTGTAATTCAATCCACCAACATCTGAGTAGCAAAGAGCCAATTATATCTAAAAATATCGGAGTTGCAAGAATTCTTCTATACGTTTCATTAAATCTAACTGCAGCAGAAATTTCTGTCATCTGCAGTTGAGCCAGCAAACTGCAATAACCAAAATTCCTGACATTCACAGTGAATAGGGTACCTACTTGGAAGTATCGGACTATGTAGTTCATGAAAAATGGCTTTGTTTTGGATTTTCTTACACTAGCAGGTAATCAGTAATTCAAGACAATTTGTAAATAGTAAGGAATGCAGTGAAGACAATGATTGACCTGGAGCAGATATTTTGTTTTATATGGCATCATAAAATTAGGGTCTTAATTGATGAAACAACTGGATCTCACACCCCAATACCTTTGCAGCTAGACTATTTATATATATATATATATATTATAAAAATTCATCAATTCCTGAGAAATTACTTTATGTTTTGGATACAGAAGTCAGCAGGCATATATTTTGGGGAGGCACAAGAGATGTTCATTTATTAAATAGGAAATTACACTTTGCTTGGCTGTGAAAAGCTTCTGTGGATGAGTAGTCTAAAGCACACAAAGGCCAGATCAGCCATGTTTTTCCTATAAGAGGCTAAACAGGTTGGAAACCAGTCAAAAGGGCATATTTCCTTTAAAACTGTCAAATGCATCAGCCAGTAGATGCAAATTTACACTGCTTAAAACAACAGGGATATCCGCTTAAACCTCTTCATGTAAATATGAGAAAGAAATGCCATTAGAAAATGGACATTCTCTTTATCCATGGTTATAATGAACGATGTCCCCTCAGAGAGGCTCCATGACCTCAGAGACTATTGGACCTTAAACTCACCCCAGACCTGAAACAAAACTCTTACATATGATCTATCACCAAAGATATAAAAAAAAATGGTTGGCTCCCTTCCTGTACCACTCTGGTTAGTACATACTATCATCTACCTTTACTAGAAGCAGATCATGTTGAAAATGGAGTCCTATTGTCATATCTGGGTGGGAGCTGTCTAGTGCTCACTTTCCAGTCTTGATAGAGTTCAAAAGTGACTCAGTTCTTTTGGGTGACAAATTATTTTCCACCCTCCAACCTGTCACAGGCAGGAGGTAGCATGCTTCTTACTTGTCTATAACTACTACCATGGAAAGTTCTCAAATGAATTATATTCCTTAGTTCCACCAGGTCTAACCTTTATGTCTAGGACTTGCCATGCCTATTATATTATAGCAAACCACACACATTCCTTCTGTATTCCATTGGTGAGAAATCAATTTCATCTGAACAGCATCTTCCTGCAAACCATTTCTCTGTGGAAATGACTCCTAAGAGGATGTTTCTCCAATCGCTACAATCTTAAACTGTTAAATTCTAGGGTTAACAATTATCTCCCCCCCACTCCTATGTGTATAAAAGGCCTCTTAATATAACGCATAATAAGCATATAATCTTACACTCACTAAAAAAGTATTTACTTTTTTCAAGTAAATTAAGACATCATTATCTTCTCTAGCAATATGTGCATTGATATAAAAACCATGTGTTTTGACAGCTGCTATGAGGGGGTTTTGTTGTATTTTAAGCCTTCAGTAAATTATTTTCTAAATTTGATGACATTTCTCAATTTTTTAAAACATTCTTCAGTCATAAGGCCATTTTTATAAAATGTATTTCAAATATAATTTATTCAGAAAAAACATGTTCAAGTAGGTATAATTTTATTATTCCGAACTATTGTTCTTGTCTTGGTTGATATAGATGTTAGACATTAGAGTTCATAGAGTTCAAACCCTGAATCAGTTAAATACTGGTTCAGCAGAAACAAACAGTAACTGGCTTTGCAAGGACAAAATAAGAATAATCAACAGATATCACATATCAGTTGAACCGTGGACACCTGATGATGGCCAGAAGCTATTTGACTGAAACGTGTCTATAATAATATCTGTATCAACAAAGATGTGAACAACAGTTTGACATAATAAAAGTGTCCTGTTACCACAGTAGAGCCCCTGTATTGTATTGTTTTTCTCTTTTTTATTTCCTTTTTATGCCTTTTCGAGCTGCGGCTCGGGCTTGCTGTCAAACTCTCTACTGCAGAGAGGAACTCGGAGGAAGCTTTGCCGAAGGGCAAGGTTTCCTTCGGGGAGGTAGACAGGACCTGAACCCGTCTAGGCGGGTTCAAAGGTCATATTTTTGGCCGAGCCTACGGGCTTGGAGATACCCACATTAAACCGGCCTTGTGCCACATTTGACCCACGTGGGGGGGTTGATAAATATCAGCCTTTTTAATTAAGGTATGTCTTAGATTGTTACCATTTTGACCAATTCCTGTTTAACTCTTAGTAATTACTGGCACAATAAACTACAGACTAAAAGCAGGGAGTTCCTATTTTCTTATCCTCCTAATTTCCACCCCGCAACAATAGCATCAGTGATATATGTAAATTCTTAACTTTTTCTCTAAGCATTGGTCTTTTTTAATATTGGATTATTATTGTTTGAATATTTATTTGTGTGTGTGTATATTTGCTGCTGTACTTTGTCATGTAGAACTCCTTCCACCAAACTTTGACTGTTCTCACAAAGTAATGTCATGTAACTTTCTTCCTTTCTGTAGACTTATCAGTATAAATTGTAGGAAAACTACTTGCTACCTGCTTTTGCCCATTTAGATCCTGTTTCACAGTTATGTCCAGCTTTTAGTCACATTTATCATTTCTGCTGTCCCTACTTTTTTTTTACCTTTTTATTTATTTTGTTCTTCAAATTAAACTAGTCACAAGTTTGTATTTATTTCTATACTCACTTTTTGGATTTCAACAAATCTGCTGATGAACTGGACTTTGCCTTCAGAGTTTTAATTGCCATAAGGCGATTATCAGGCTGTCAAAGGGGTCCACATGTATGAGACAGACATGTAAGGCATTTATCTGGCTGTCTAGCATGCACACATGTATGAGACAGACATATAAGTTATCTGGCTGTCTAAGGTGCACACATGCATGAGACAGATACGCAAGGCATTTATCTGGCAGTCTAAGGTGTACACATGTATGAGAGACATGTAAGGCATTTATCTGGCTAAGGTGTACACATGTATGAGAGACATGTAAGGCATTTATCTGGCTAAGGTGTACACATGTATGAGAGACATGTAAGGCATTTATCTGGCTAAGGTGTACACATGTATGAGAGACATGTAAGGCATTTATCTGGCTAAGGTGTACACATGTATGAGAGACATGTAAGGCATTTATCTGGCTAAGGTGTACACATGTATGAGAGACATGTAAGGCATTTATCTGGCTAAGGTGTACACATGTATGAGAGACATGTAAGGCATTTATCTGGCTAAGGTGTACACATGTATGAGAGACATGTAAGGCATTTATCTGGCTAAGGTGTACACATGTATGAGACAGACATGTAAGGTATTTATCTGTTTAAGCTGTACACATGTATGAGACAGACATGTAAGGTATTTATCTGTTTAAGCTGTACACATGTATGAGACAGACATGTAAGGTATTTATCTGTTTAAGCTGTACACATGTATGAGACAGACATGTAAGGCATTTATCTGGCTAAGGTGTACACATGTATGAGACAGACATGTATCGAGAGGCAGTTCAAAAAGTATACTGACAATTACCAGTCTCAGAAGCCTTGTTGATTTGTTTGAATAATTTTTTGATTTGTTAATATTTTTATGTTTATTCTAAAAGATGATTTGAAGGTGATACAGTTTTGGGGATTAACTCCTCCTCTTATCTCCATTACACAATCCTCATATTTTTATCTATTTGGATGTACTTTTCCTATAAGCAATGTAATATCCAGTTAAAATATCCTGAAAATGATAATGTGAAATAAAAAACAATGTAATATTAATCTCATGCCTTTTGATGATCTAATATTCATCATCTGTAAGCAGATTTTTACAGATGAATTAAACACTGATAAATGGTTGTTGGGTTGAAATTCTGATTATATAAAATATTGGATGATTATTTTAATGAATGACATCTCAGACTAACAATTTTTTTTGCCTAAAACGATCTCAAAAAAAAAATCTCTCTCAACTCTTATATGCAAAGTTGAGGTATTAAGATTTTTTGATTGATTGATTTGCTTGCATTTTTTACAGTTTATCAACCTTCATCTATCAAGGAGATTAATAATAAAGAATATAAAAACAAAGATTGGATATCGTAATGACGTTTTAAGATATAAAGGATTTCTTTAAGCAAATTAGAATAGGTTTTCTTTTTAAATGCTTTTGTGTAAATAGTTTTTAGACAATAGTTGTCTAATTTTTTTTTTTCAAAATGTTTCTGTGTATTTGAAATTTTTTAAAAACAATGTTTAGTATTTAAACAGCTTTTTTAAATGTAAAAAGTGTTTTTAAAAATATCATTATATGACTAAAAATAATGATTTAATGAAATTTTTCTAAAACAGTATTCAATATTTGAAAGATTTTTATTCAAATTGTTGTTCAATTGTTATTCAAATTGTTGAAAAGACATTTTTCATGGTGTTCTTTTAAGATGACATAGACTACTAGTATTTTTACCTATCTCTATAATATTGTAATATTAAATGTAACTTTGGTGGTGGTGGTGGAAGTCATTCATGTTAACAAATACAAAAAGTGACAATGACAAAAAAAAAGTACATATTTTCAGAAATAAAAATCAAAAAATCACAGAACTTAAAACAAAAACAAAAAAAAGCAGATAATTTGTAAAAATTGAAATGAATTAAAAAGCAAATCACTTAAAACTGTAAATTTATCTGAAAATACAAGAGTGAATCAACAAATCCATAGGATGATATAAAGTCAAGTGATTTTTTATCTGAAATTTTCATTGAATAATGCACAATGTGAACAATATTCATCAATGAATTAAATTCAATCACAAGGAAGAAGATTATGCTTAAAAATAGTTTGGGCATAAAATGACTTTTTTTTATCATTAAGCCTTGAACTTTTACTAATTTACTCATATACAAAGATTTTTAAATAAAAGAAATTTATAAAATAAATTGTAAAACATACAATTTAAAAATACATTAAAAAAAAAAAACAATGAAAAATTCTAAAAAAGGAAAACAAAAAAAAAAATCAAAGAAAAAAAGCAATAATTCATTTAAACAAAGAAAATGTTTAATGATGATATTAAAAACAAAAAGAAATCAAAGAAAAAAAAAAAATCTTCAAAATAAGAAATACTCACTTTGTCTCCAACAATTTCCCCAAGTTTTTCATAGATTTCATTATAACCAGTTTTCAATGATTCTTGATAGTCTTTTTGTTCTGGTTCAATTAATTTGGCATTTAGATCCAATGCTTCACTGCAAATTTGAATGAATTGCCTACAAAGAAAGTGAAAAGTAGAGATCAGAAAAAGAAACATCAAGATTATTTTTTCAATTTAATCATCAAATAGATCCGCCATTGGAAACCTTGCAAAAAATTATGCTAAAGTTTGCAGACATTATATGAAAGTCAAGTTTGCAATTCAATTATGAGATAGAGGAATCTGCAAAGAAATTACAATCCCTGCCAAAAATGATGGAATTAGCAAACTTTGGCAATGTTCATGTAAGTCTTTTTATTTATTTTTTTCTTGTAGATAAAAACTTAAGCAAAAAGATATGCAAAAAACAATATTGCATTTTTATTAAATAAGTGTTTGTTATTGCAATCTTTAATTTAAAAAATTAAAGTATTTAAAATAGAGAGAGTATTTTTTTTTTGTTAAATAATAAAACTCATTTTTCCAAAAATAGTAATAAAGATTTAGTGTGCTAAATTATGCACCTTAGTAAAACCAACTGTACCTTGTACCCCCTTACCTATTTGCACATCCCCACAAAATTTGGTTTTGATTGTTCAATGTAGAGGTGAGATGGATGGATGGACTAACAGAACTGACAGAATTTTAGATATAGATCAAACTTGTTTGTCACAGCTTTAGAGATATATTGAGTCTCTTTATTTAAAAATTACTTTTTTTCACTAGATTTGTTCTTTAAATGTTTTTTATATGTTTGTTTTGTTTTATGGCATATCAATCTCAATAGGTTATTTAATGCCAACAAAATTTTTATTGCTGGTAATATTTTTTTTCAAATGTATTGCTGGTAAAAATTTTTTTCCTTCAAAAATCAATTTTCTGGTAATATTTTTTCTTTAAAAATGCATCACTTGTAATATTTTTTTCTTTCAAAAAGTATAGCTGGTAATATTTTTTTTTTTCCCCAAAAAAAAAATGTATTGCAGGTAATAATTTTTTTCTTCAAAAAGTTATTGCTGGTAATAACTTATTTACAAAGTATTTCTGGTATTAAAATCTATTTTTACACTTTCATAGTGTTTTGACCCCAGTTTGGGGGTTTTACGATTTACCCATAGTTGGGACCCTAACAGTTGCTACCACCCTGGATCAGGGTGGACCTGAGAACACCAGCAATTAAGAGCTGGTTCTATACTCCACAAAACATCCTGATCAGAGGCCTTGCTGTTGGATGTAGTTAAAAAAATCAGATAAATCAAAATTAATTTTTGATAAGAGGAAAAACATTTAGTAGTACACTTTGTTAGTCAATATACTAATTAGCCAGTGGACTATTTTAAAAGAAATGATATAAAGTTAAAATTTCTGGGATGAAGAGAATAGCCAAGTGGATTACAGTGTTGGTTTGTGAATTTGGTGATATCATAATTAAGAGTTCAATCCCTGAGACAGGCAGTGTGTACATGAACCAAGTGAAAATGAGGGAAGTAAGAACTGAGAAGTACTTAATAAAAATAAAATAAGATATCCTTAAATGTGGTCAGCAGATTGAGAACAATTTACCCCTCAAGATTAAAGAAAGGGTTCAGTTTGAAATTCCTTAAAGGTTTCCCCAGATTGACATACACCTGACGAAGGTTGGAGGACACAGTGGCTGAAACACTGTGATAAGAACAAAGATAAGTATAATAGTCCACATGGAAATCAAGCAATTCATTCCCCCCCCCCCTAAAAGATCGACAAATTCCCCGAAATATTGGGTAATGCCTCTATGGATGCATTGAGATTTTTTGTTTTAGTTTTAATTTAAAAGAAATCATTTTTCAACTGTTCGAGAATTCTAAGTTGATATGCAAACATTAAAAATACAAAAAAAAGTGGCATCAGTTTTGTTCCAAAGATAAAGTTGGGTCAAAAATATGAAATATTTATTTACTGCCTTTGAGAAAAAAAGAATTTCTTTCACAAACTAAATTTGGTATAAGAACGTTGGATATTATTCTAATAAATAGACAACAATTGGAGGCAATTAGTGAATTATAGCTGAAGAAAAAAGAAACAAAAATTGAGCAGCTTTTGTACCATATTGTTTGTTTGTTTGTTTGGGTTTTATGGCATATCAACCACTGTGGGTTATTTAATGCCAAATCCAGTTTATATGAATTTTAAGTGCCTATTTTGTCCTGGCAACATTATTGTTTCCCCAAAAAATGTATAGCTGGCAACATTATTGTTTCAAAAACGTACAGCTGGCAACATTATTCTTCTGAAAACACCATCTGAGGGCCTTCCTTGCTGTTGGACACAGTTTATCGTCATACCCAGGATGCGTGTACCGTATTATTAAACTAAAGTAGATAAAGTTTCACATAAATCTCTTTAATAAACTTTTATTGAATTATTGAAAGTAATTGGTGGAACTAAAATTGCACAAGGAATCAATTTTCTTCTTGTCAATGCTGAGTTAGTTTTACGTAATTTTATATATATATATATAAAATTATTAATATGTAAGCTGAACTCTGTATAGCCAACCATTCCATATTCCCAAGGATCTAGAGAAACTGAAGTTCATTCTCCAAGACTGGAAATTCTTGGATTCTAACCAACAAAAATTAAAAAGAAAGGCTTTTCTCTGGACTTCAGGTAAATTAAGATTATAGACACCCTGTCTGAATTCCTCTAAGTGTAGTGTGTGGCTAGCATAAGATCAGAGTAAGAATATTTTACAAGCTGTGTGTAAATATACATTTCCCTAAAAGCAAGACACAGTTCTTGGTTTTCCACATTTTTATTATATACATTGGGGAAATTAAAACCAATAGTGACTCAATGGTAGACATTTATAAGACATCAGTTAATTGGATAGGAACTGACCATTTCAGGTAACACCTTTGTCAATATGGACAGTTCATTTAGTTTAGGGCATGCATCACAAAAAAATTCTTGTAAACCAAATCTGGTTTGGAGGCAAAAAAAAAAAAAAAAAAAAAAAAGAGCAAGAGACAGCAGAGTTTTGTCTGCAATTAAATATTGTCCAAAGAACCAAATATGGAAAAATAGTAATTAAATAACAAAATAAAAGTACAAAACATAAAAATGAAGATAACAGAATTGGTATTGATGCGCATGTCTGCATGAACCCATTCCTCCCTGAACTGTCCTATCTTCATTTAACAAAAGAGTTTTTATACTGGCCTACCACAATGATTAATGGAGAATAGAAGCTCAGTCATATCAGAGATTCTTCTTTGTTGCTGTTACCATTAACATAATGTTATCTGTCTCTTCTGAGTTGGAGATGAGAAGGGGATTGTCAAGAAATTGTATTCTATTTATTCTTATCTTACCTGTGTGTGTGTGTATATATATATATATATATATATATACACACAAAAATATTAAGAAAATTACTTTTAACCTGTAGCGCTGAAGTCCCATTTTATGATCACAGAAATAATCTATGTGTATCATGATGACATTTCAATGGGTTCAGTTTTGGGTTCAACCTTCAGTAACTTGTACATAGCCAACCTAGAAAATAATATATTTAGCACCACCAAGAAACCCTTCATCTACCTAAGATATGTAGATGATATACTTATTTTAGTTAAAAAACATAAAAGAAATAATGGAACTCAAAAAAAAAAAAACTCCTTAAGTTCACATACAAACTTAAGATAACAAAATCCCTTTCCTTGACATTTTAACAGACACAAATAAGAACACATTTACTACCTCCCTGTATAAAAAAAAAACAACCAGCAAAAACTCTTGCACTCTCAGCTATAAGAGTGAATGTCCAGATTACTACAAAATAGCACTTATACAGAATTGAATTAACCGAGCACAAATTAATTCCTCCACAAAAAAGATTTTTCTACAATGAACTAAAAAATATTAAGTAGACTTTCATGAATAATGACTTCCCAAACCACATTGTAGATGAAGAAATAAGATGATATTTAAAAAAAACCTCAACATACATCAAATAGAAAATAGTACTTCCCCAAAGGACACTAAATATATGAAACTACTATATTGTAAACAGATGAATGCTAACTACAAACAGGATGAAAAAAATCATAAAGAATTTTATTTATACTAACATATCTTCTATGGATTCTAATAAAAAAAATAAAATTAATCATATATTATAAAAAATACAATACAACCAACTTAATTATTTGCAATAACTCCTCCCCACTAACTGATGTATGATGTAAAACCAACATTATATATCAATTCAAATGTCCTTTGGGAGAATGTATCTTTGACAAAAAAACAAAAACTACAACTGGCTACTCAGTTTTAAAGCACATCTATTTCTTAAGGTGGCTAGACTATTCTTGTTGCAGATACCCTCAATTTTAGTCAGGATTAGTGTGTAGTATCTGTATACTTTATGAAATGTGTGTGTGGTGTGTGTGAGAGAGAGAGAGAGACAGACAATTGTCATTTATACATGTGGATAGATTATTTTTTTGTCTAAATTATAGCATTTTGTTTCACTTAGTTAAAACCAGACCACTGATTTGATACAGCCTCATTGTAATCACATAAAAAAGAAAATATCAACTTTAATATAAAAATTTAAATTTTCAAAGCTACATTTAGAATAGAAAAGCTTATGATTTTTACAACATTACAGATCTGTAAAGGTCAACTGTACACAAATGTGTTAAGAGGAAAAAAAGACTAAAGGAATTATTGTCTGTCTCTCTCTCTCTACCCCACTCCCCACCTCACTTTCAAATCCATTTTCCCCATATAACACACGTGGGGAAATTTGGTTCCACAAAATAATTTAACAAAATAAGTTCAAAAATTTAATTATGTAAGTAGTAGCAAAAAGAAAAAAAAAAAAAAATGTATTTTTTGCTGACAAAATTTTCCTTGCTAAGAAATGAATTAAAAAATATTTTTTTGGAATTATTTTTTTTCCACATAATAAATCCAAACATATTTTTCATGATGATTCTTCATTCCAGATAAAATGGCATAAAAGTGGCAAAAAGAAAGACTTTTATCCAAGCTGGGTAAATTAAAGAGAAAAAAAACAGAAAAGCAATAAACCTCCATAGGCTCCCATTGGAGTGAGAATGTAAAGGGGGTCGATTTCCTTTTGCTCCCCTACCCAACTCTGCTAATCAACATATTCCACTTCAGATAAAGCTTACCTTCTCCAGATAGGTTTTGTGGTGTTTTTTTTTTTGTTCGTTTTTTTTTTTTTTAACCTCTACAGGGAAAAGGATACTCCCCCCCCCCAACTTCCACTATCATTTGCCCTCCTTAATTTCTTCTGGCCCTCTCTATTTATAAGTCTGTAATTAATATATTATGTGAGCAGCAAGCATGGAGTCAAGCTTGCTTAGGAAGAGGAATTTCTCAATCTTGTTATATCAAAAGCTGATAGCTCCACCTGAGTTTACCTTTGCCTCATGAATGCAAAAACTGGTACAAAAGGAAATAAGCAATGTTTTTGGCATCTGGGATTTTATTTCAGACTCGGAGGCAAATTCAGGGGGAGCGGGAGGGAGGGGGTGGCAGGGTTTTGGCAGGAGCTGTGTGTCTTAACTGGACTAGAGTTTAACACCCTTTCTTTTTACAAATATATTTACACATATCCAAGTGTTTGGCATCTATGAACAGAGAGCAAGTTAGTCCAGTTCAGCCACTGTGTGAGATTGAACCTTATGTGGAGCTCCATTGTTGCTGTCCTGGGTAAGACTGAGATAGGCTTATTGTCCATGTGTGCATTATATATATATATATATATATATATATATATATATATATATATGTATATATATATATATTATTTAAACATATATTGTTAAATATAACAGATAATGGATGTCTATTATGTTTGATCATGAGCCGTTCTAATGTTCGTAAGTGTGCTTTAATTTCTGGTGAAAATAAAGACAAAAATTGTCCAACATTTAGATATTTTTTTTTTTATTAAGTTGGTTCTTGATCTAAGCTTTCAGCTCACATGAGCCATCTTCAGAGTGGTTATACAGACATTTTAATAAAGATATTCACCATCAAAGATAATATTTTGTAATGTTGACATAGAAGATTACTATGTGACGATAACGGTTGTGGAATAGCAGACACAGGTCATAAGTTCAAGATGTGGTTCTCTGATGTCATACCACACAAGAGGTCAAAATATTAACACCAGAACCATATTTCTAGATGCAATGTAATGTATATAATGTAATATATTTTACAATGTATGTTTAAATAATGATCTGCTGCCCCAATATATATATATATATATATATATATATATATATAATAAACGGTTACATTGGAACATCAATAGATGATAAAGAAACATATAAAAATTTCTATAAAAGGAAAAGGAAGAAAAAAGCAGATTATAAAAAAAAAAAAAAAAGGAAAAGAATAAAGGAAAGAAAAGAAAGGCATAAGGAATCAACCTTACTACAGAAAGAAGGAAAAGGAAAGAAAAAGGAAAATGAAAGGGAGGAGTATATCCAAATTTTACAGATACAAAGGAAAAAGAAAAAAGAGAAGAAAATAATACATGAGAAGTTGTCGATACAAGTTTAGCCAATGAAGACATGTTAAGATGGAGAATTCAAAATTAATTGGAAATATAATGCAACAAGATAGAACATATTTTAGATACATTGTAGCATTTCAAACTTTATGGCATTCTGAAAATCACAAATTCAAACAAAATTAAACATAGTATGTAAATAAAAGACACTTTAAGAAGAAAAACCAGATACAAACAAAACAACTACTTAACTATACCAACCTCACATTATAAATAAGAATACAAAATAAATTTTAAAATATTTATATGACTTTTATATATTTATTTTTAAATTAAAAACTATTATCAAACAACACCACCAGTAAAATAATTATAAGCCAATTCACGGCTAACCTTACTACCAGTAATTTATGAATACAAACCTATTTAATACCTTAATCTAGAATAAACCATTAAGGATAGCATTGAAATGTTTATATAAAGGTAATATAACATAAGAGGAGTGATTATCGAGTTATAAAGTTTAGCAAGATTGTAAGGTTAATTCCTTAATATGTGTGCAATTTACAGTAGTTTCAAATCTATGATTTAATAATTGACTGCTATTCAAGAGTTTAATTATCGGCATTTTCTCCTGCAGACAAAGGAAACATGGTTTCAACAAGGATCTACAGATTCTGGCTTGCTTGAGAATTTTCCGTTTAAATTTAGGTGTTTTGTTTTCCTTTTTCAATTTCCAAAAATATTCAGAAAGTTATATTTCATTTGTCAGCATTAGTAAAGGATGAGGGATGATTATACAAACATATTTTAAAAACATTCTTTGTGCTACCAATATATACTTTAACAATCCTGGGAATTTCAATTGAGGAATTCATTTTTTTTTTTTTTTTTTAAAATGGAAATTTTTATATATTTGTTTCTTTACCCTCTATGGAGAATTTTCAAAAATGCAAAGAGTAGTAATGTTTTATAAATATATTTCTGTGTATAACAAGTCACAAAAAGCTAACCTTAACTCCTGCAGTGTATCAGTACTAGTAAGTAGCTTAGGATGCTTGTACCATGGATTGCAGTAGGCTAACAACTGCCTCGGTATGGTAACTACCAATGTAAATATTTCTAGTTGAAACAATTCACATTATAATGCTATACTACAGTTATAAATGTAATAAAACTACTTTTACTTCTTGATTTCACATTAAAATGCAATATTCAAAAGACGATTACACAACAATTTGCAAAAGTTCCACTGAGCAACACCTATAAATAACAAGTAATACAAACAAATATTTTGTTCTCCATTTGTAGAGCTATAATTGTTTCTCAGAGTTGTGTTAAATAACAATATTAAAATAACTTACAATCTATATTTCTAATTTTTATTTTTCAATAACAAACATGAAACAGCATTTTTTTTCAATGTTAAGTAACTAAACATTTAAGATGCCATAAAATCTTTATTTCTCATTGTAGAAATCCTTATGATTGGCCTAACTGCTACTGGCCGTATATGCTAGTCTACGTTTTTGGTCTTCTTATACTAGAGATATCAGATAAAATCATGAAAATTTACTTAGATTTTGGGTCTCAACTTATCTATAGGTCGCATTATATGTGGAAATGTATGGTATCTGCTCTGGAGACTTTGCTATTTGTCCCTAACTTGTTTTGGCCTGGAACTCTTTCTTGCAAAATGTGTTTAGTGGAAGAAGCAGGGTTCCTCGTGATGACAACTTAATTGCCAGAAATGCCCACAAGTGTTTTTTTTTTTTGTTTTTTTTCCCCCCTTTTCCTCTGATCAAATAAAAAGAAAATAAATGAAATTTCCTTTTTTTCTTATCTGGCATAACTAAATCTAGCCATGGCCTGCCCATAAAAATAGTAAAACAATGAAAGAAAAGTCAGAATTGTAACATCCTGAAGGACGATTCCAATTTTGACCCAGGTGCAACATGAGCCTGCTAGGGTGTAAATATTCTGAGTTTTTGGTCATCTTGTGATGTAGTAAAACTGATTCATATTGCAGCATGTATTACCATTTAGACTTATACACAGATGGTGAACTGGTATTAGTGTGCTGAAAACATCCACTTCAAACAGGTTTCATAACAGAGAAAGACATACATGCTTCTCTTGTTTAATTATAACCGTTTAAGTGTTTGGATTAGGGGCATTCAAAATGATGAATATTGTCGAGGAACTTGCTGTGCATGTTATTCAGGGTCTGTTACTTAGCTATTGATAACTTTGGTCAAATGAACATTCCTACAAACATGGATCTAGTTTAGGACAGCTACATAGTACTGATGCTTGCTATGGTCAATGTTTTATAATCACGAGAACACTCCCACATTGAATATTTATATGACTTGATAGGACAATATCTGATAGGTTCAAGTTAGTTTTGTTTGGTTTGTTTTATGGCATATCAACCACAATGGATTATTTAATGCCAACAATTTTTATTGCTGGTAATATTTTTTCCTTCAAAAATCTATTTCTGATATATTTTTTCCTTCAAAATTCTGGTAATATTTTTTCCTCCAAAAATGTATCACTGGTAATATTTTTCAAAGACAATGTATAGCTGGTAATAGTTTTTTTTTTTTTTCAAAAATGTAGAGTTTGGTTTGTGGCATATCTACCTCAATGGATGCCGACAATTTTTATTGCTGGTAATATTTTTTTTTTCAAAAATGTATTGCTGATAATAATTTTGACAAAGTATTTCTGGTATTATATCCTATTTTTACATTTTCATAGTGTTTTGACCCCAGTTTTTTTTTTGGGGGGGGGGGGGGTTAACCATTTACCCATAGCTGGGACCCCAACAAGTACTACCACCCTGGGTCAGGGTGGAACTGGGAGCACCAGCAATTAAGAGGTGGTTCCATGCTCATTAAAACCTCCTGATCAGAGGCCTTGCTGTTGGACATAATTTATCGTCATACCCAGGGCAGGGTTCAAGTTAGCCTACCCACAACAGCTGCAATATCTGTACACTCATATGAAATAATGAGAGTAGAGGCGTGTTTTAATATTTAAGAAGCATACAGTGAATAAATATCAGCTCTGAGTACTGTTGTTACATCCCATATTTTGGAACACATGCTGACCCATATGTACCACTGGCATATACCAATCTGCATATATGATCTCACATATTGACCCACACATACAACCGGCACATACTGATCCATGTATATGATCAACACATCTTGATGCATATTTGTTATGTAAAACATTTAAAATTTTTATTCAATTCCAATTTTAAACAGGACTACAAATAATTTTAGACTCCATAAAATTTACTTTTAGTTTTTTCCTATTTTTATTTATAAAACACATCACGACAATTTCAATGCCATGAAGCATAAACATTAGAAAAATGAATTTCATAAAAATCAAACACTTACTTAATATAATCTGGAAATATTGATATTATTGATTATTATTTATCAGAAGGTTAAAGTTTTGTATTATAGAAAGAAAGCCATGACAGAGAAAACATCTTAAAAAAAAAAAACACACACCTGTTTTAGTAGCTGTGGGGGTATTTATTTCTTTATTTGTTATCATATTTTCCTGTGCATAATACCATAAATTTTAGAACATAAACTAAAGTCAAAAAGGTGGGGGCGTATTATACACAAAAACATGTTTTCAGAAAATTTTACTTGGTTTTACGTCTTATTTGAACAATCAAGATTGCAAATTTTACTCACAAGTTTGTTTATATTTTGAAGTTTTCTCTCTTCATTCTTAAGGTAAGACAATATTTTTTTTATTTTCATAGATTATTAATATATAGAATATAATAAAGTCATATTAAACAGTATGACAGACTAATCAACACCTTAGAATGTATTACCAGGTATGTCTAGTTAGCAGCTTTCCCCTAAAATTGAAAAATAAGTTTTGAAAAGGAAACTAGAAGAAACATACAATGGCTAAACATTTGGTTCATTTCTATTTCTTAACATCATAAAATATTAAATATTCTAGTGAAGTATACATGCAGTATTGAGATTTTAATGGATAATATGACAATTTTTTAAAAGGAAGGAAAAAAAAAAAATGAACATTTTGATGGTTGTACTACAGGGTGCGTATTATACTCATGGATGTAGTTTATTTCCTGTTTTTAGCTTAAAAAAACTCTGATCAAGAAAATATGGTACTTAATTGTACAAATCAAGAAAACATTTCATTTTTAAATGAAACATTTAAAAATATGTCACCCTTTACATAAGTATGTACACACACATGTCAGTAGAAAGAAGCAATGGGTTACCTGCTATTCTTTGTATATATACACAGAGTGTGTGTATATATATATATAAATAAAATATAATGTATACATACATGTATGTATGTATGTTACAGGCAGTTCCCCTAGATATAACCATATCAAGCAATGTTGATGTTAGTAGATTTACATGAAACACCCTGCTGACTGGGCATAAGAAATAATATTTTCTTACTAAACAAATTCCTTATTTTCATTACCAAGTGAACATCTGAAGAGGCAGCCACTCAATTCTATACCAGAAACAAATCATCAGTCAGATGATTCTTAAACTTTGAAGCAACATTGCAAACACCAAACTGGAAATTTTTATATGCAAAGAATTATAATGTTGCAATGAAAATCACCAAATTGAAACAGTTTAGCACCTCTCTCCCGCAAACACTCTTGAAATATTGTGGAAATCCAAATATTGCATTAGTTCAACACAGCTTGACTTTATCTGATTAATTTATATCTTAAGGAATTTTCCAGGTAGAATGATTTTGAACAAACATCAAAGGCAGTCAGGATTTCTAAGCTGAAAAGGTCTTTTTCACTTTGATGATAAAAAACACCCAAGTTCAAGCAAATATGAATTATTATTCTTGTTCAGACTAATATCCTTATCACTGTTACTTTATTAGAGAAGATACATTATTTAGCTGAAATATAGAGAGAAGGCTAACAATGATCAGGATATTAGTCCAGTCAACACCTGAATTAATGATAATGGCATATTTCTATTCTCTTTTTATTAACACACTGAGTTAGGTAACATGAGGCAAGCACATCTTTAATATATTGATCTGTGACAAAGTGAGAAAACAAAACTGTTCTTTTGTTACCTCTTAATAAAGTGAATGATATTGAGGTATGGGGTGGCAAAAGATTTAATGGCATGGGAAAAAGAATTATTAAACTAGATTTGAATCCTAAAACTTTTCAGAAAAGGCATGAACCCATTTCTTTATGTCCTCTACTCTATTACTACATGTATTGATTAACAAAATATCTTTTTACTAATATGTCAAGATGGTTAATACAGAGTAGTTGAGTGAACACTTAGATAAATTACTCTTCCAAAATTACTTCATCTAATGATGTGTTAGCAGCCAAAAGCTGTTACTCCCATTGCCTACCTAGACAGGAACCTTTCAGGGACACCTATATTTTTGGAGGAGATAGGTTCATAATGATGAAGCAAGGGAAGGATATTTTTGCAAATGATGGAAGAATTGAGAAAAGCAAAAAAAACAAAAAACAAAAAAAAACATGAGGCAGAGGAGGAGACAAAGAGGTACTCAAAATAGACAATACTCAAGGGTAAAGCAATCATTTCAAAAAGACATAGGGACAAAGTACCACTTTAAAAGCATAAAGCAAAGGTAGTTTTAGAAGAGATATCCACTCAAAAGACAGAAGTGGGCCATTTAAAAAAGGGTAAATACAAACACAGCCTTTGCAAGAATGAGGTTTATTCAAAAAGAAAACACTTAAAAATGGGTGTAGTATTTACTTTATGAAGGGTTAAGAATTTTGAGAAGGATTATACAAAAAATAAAATAAAAATACTGTCTTTGATAAAAACACAAAGTTCTCATTCCCAAAAGAAATTAAGACACATACACTTATGAAATATAAGGCACAAAATTCTCACTTAATATTTCTAGAACAAGAAGCTAAAAGATCAAAATTAATGATAATATATATATATATATATATATATATATATATATATATATATATATATATATATATGTGTGTGTGTGTGTGTGTATGTGTAAGTAATCAAAATGTTAAAAATGAATGCAAGTGTCTTAAAAATAAATAAGTCAAAAGCTGAATGGTGAAGAAAGCAAGTCAAAATGTTAAAAGAACAACAAATTAGAAAGAAATTCTTGATATTATTAACAAAGAAATCTTTGGTTAAAAATAGCTTTCTGTGAAGTCTATGAGTCTTGGTGAAGACTACATTTCTTTGAACTTTCTAAATTGGTGCTACAGAATCACAAACAAAGAACTGTACTAAATAACAGAAACCACATCACTTGAGGACTACAACAGCAGAAAACTAAAATAGAGATCTTATGTAACTTGAAGA
Organism: Acanthosepion lycidas; assembly: GCA_963932145.1. NCBI lineage: Eukaryota > Metazoa > Mollusca > Cephalopoda > Sepiida > Sepiidae > Acanthosepion > Acanthosepion lycidas. Next base: position 12,793,174 of record OZ010579.1, read on the forward strand.
TAAAATAATGATATAATCAAGATACTGACATTCCACGCCACTTCAAACAAAAGGCTAGGAAGGAACCTCCATGAATACTGGAAAGAGCAATAATAGCTACTGGACTTGAGAAACCTATTTTCCTGAAAAATCACTTTAAGACAAAGAAAACATTATGGCTGCTCGGTCAATGATTGCTGAATTTTTCCTTATAGGGAAATGGCTAATATTGTCATTATCTTTACTATTTTTCTCATATGGAATTCATTGTCTTACTCAAAGTTTCCTTATCAGGCCTTCTTGTAAGAACAGAAAAAAAAAAAAAAAACTTGCTGAAATTAATTCCAGAAAAACATTAAATAAAAGATTGCAGCTATTAGATTTAGACTATTCTTCAAGCTACTTATGTTTCAAGTTATTTTACAGGCTGTAAGACTGAGGTACATCTTCTAAGTGGTCTATCATTACTATAGGAGGTACTTTGATCGAAGTAACTTGATCAAAATTGTCAGTCATCATAAAGATTGCAGAGTAATTCCAACAGTACTACAAATGCTTGCATAATAAAGTCTATTGGCACACTGATTTGGTAAGCTAGGTACAAATGAGAATTAGCTGTGAGGATTGAATTTACTGCAAAGAAAACTTTCTTTAAAAATGTATGATTGAATGTTTGTTGGGACAAGACTGAACTTTTATATTGTCTGTGAAAAGAGAAGAAATAATGTTAACAATTTGTTTATGAAACAGAGTTTAATTTTGTAATGTGACAGCAAAAGTGAAAACTATTTTTTCCAATTTGAGAAGCGAATTTGTAAGAAGAATCGGTTTCATTAGTCTGTGGCCAAGAATCTCATCAATAAAAGTCATTGTTTGTGCTGAGAAAATATTTTGTGACATTCCAAATATAAAGCAAAGTTTCCAGGGTTGCTGTTGTTTAGACAAGATTCTTAATGAAGTGGGACGTGTGTGCATGTCTGCACGTGTGTGTGCACAGTAGACCTATTAAAGACAAGGAGACATCAAGAATGGCAAAGAAAATATCAAAAATGAAAAATAACCAATAGAATGAATTGTTTTCAACTTTGATGTTGGGTCAAAAATAATGTTGGTTGATAAAATGATTAAAAGGTTAGCTTAACGGTTAAGTGGCTTAGATTAGAAACACACTTGAATGATATATGAACCAGTGTCATCATTGCATCTGGTTTGAATGCAAGTGTAGGTGCTGGCATTTAAAGAAATCGGATTAGAACCAAGAAACTGCCAAACAAAAGTGTCTAGACTGTTAAGGGCCTGTGGTAAGAAGATAGACTAAAATATTAATTAAATATCGGCAGATAGGAAGAGATGCAGATGAACTAAAATTGCTAAATGTGCAGAAGAAATGAATGGAAACAAATTGTCTCATTGATTAAACGGCAGATTAATTGACTAATAGTTCTTACTGGAAAATACAGTCTTTCTGACTGAGAAGTGAAAAAAAAAAAAAAAAAAAAAAAAAAAAAAAAAAATCAATAATTGGCTCAGATTTAAGAATATCACAAAAAGAGATCTGAAAAATAATTAAAAGTCAAATTAAAAATTGAAAGAAAAATTGACCAGTAAGAAAATATTTGAAGAGGCTGGAATTGTGAATGGAAATAGAAAAGATGCAGAATATTAAAAACATTGGCTTAAGAGATGAAAGCACCAAGCTTAACACTTAAAAGAGAACTGAGTAAAATGGATGAAGTAGTACATGAAAACTGATTTCTCAACATTAATTTTTAATACTAATTAGAAAGATAGATTGGATATACTTGAGGTTGGTTCCTTCAGTGAAATATTCAACCAATACAGCTTTGAAGATAAGAGAAGGGGTAATCTAAAGTTTTGGCCAGAAATTATCAAAATTAAAATTATAAATATCTTGATGGTGGTGCCAAGATAAATGCAGAGAATTCCTTGAAATTCTTTGGAGATTATGTTTTTTCGAGTGTTACAGGCCACAACAAAGAAGCTTAAACCTAAAGTGTATATTCTTGTAAGATAAGAGTCCTTCACTTTCTGTAAAGCAGAAGAGTCCCCATCTTACCAAAAAAGGCTTCTATAGCAGCAGATTAATGGAATAACCCTTTTAGATATTAAAATCCAATAGAAAACTTGTCATCCTCTGACATTATTTTTAAATTTTGGCATAGACCTGACATTTAATTGGTTAATCTAGACATACCTATAAGTATATTTTTTAATTCTGACCTTATGCCCACCCCCTTAACTTATGAAAGGAGGTCAAGATTTAAAATTTCCTAATAAATCATTTTTATCACAAGTCTACTATCACCTGAAGAAGTACAATCTTAGTACTGAAACAAATTTTTTGTGTAACAATGCAAAATATTTTTATTGTAACTTTTATATTATATATATATATATATATATATATATATATATATAGTAAATCAGTTTAGCTTATGCAATGTTTAGAGAGAACACTACAGATGAAACCTACCACTCTTCAAATTTTCATGCATGCACATATACACAAACTTAACTTTCCCTCATAAAAGGAAAATTGTCTTGTAATATTTGTATCAAGACTGAAGCCATTAATATTCTTTTTAGAGTTATGCAAAGATAGCAGTTAATCTTTTGGATCAGCTTCTAATAAAGGTGTTCCTGAAGCCAACTTGTAAAGTTAAAACATTAATGATCAAGCCAAATAGTCAAGAGACAAAATTCATATGCATCCACCTATCAGAAACTGTGGCTAAAGGGCAAAGATTAAATGTTAATGATCAAGCCAAATAGTCAAACTAATTAAGATTTGTCTTAATTTCTGTGCAGGTGCAGCCCATACAAAGGTGAGAGATGTGCAACAAATTTAAAAATGAACAAAATGTGAGAAAGTATCTGCAAAAGATTTGCTGAAGACTCCCCCCTTCCAATGCAAATGTGAAGAAATTGGCTGTGGAATTCAAATGGGGCAGGGACAGCACAAAAGATGATCCCTCGGGTTAGGTTGTCCAGAAACTTCAAACATTGATGAGCAAATTGATGCCATTCACTGTATGGTTTTGTATAACAGATGTCTTACCTCCCAGCAGACAACTACATCTATAGGCATTAGTTCTGGTTCGGTCCATACTGAGACCCTGGGGATGATCAAGCTCTAGACAAGATTAGTCAGAAGGGTGAGGCTTAGAACTTTATGAATGACCCTCGTAGTCCAGACAAAATTTATATGAATACACCTGTACAAATGATGCTATCAGGAACTGTAGAAGTGTAGCTAAAAGGTAAAGCTCATATGTTAATTATCCAATGAAACTGTAACTAAAATCCAAATACCTCAGTAAAAAAAAATGTCAATCTTTTGAAATTTCAGTTAAACATATAAAGAAATTGGTTGTGAGATACTAGTAAATTTAACAATGGTGGCAGAGAGAGAGCTGTATATTTCTCATTGACACCAAAGGGACAATTAGTATAAATGACAAAGGAGTGCTGAAAATTTCTCAGCCAACCAAAAGAATGACCAACAGCCATAAAATGTGCAAACTATTCCACATATAATGTCCGGCACACTCAGCATGTCATTTCTCAAATTTCTTTCCCTCTTCCTACCCAAATCCCAATAGAAATACTTTTTTTTTTTAAGCACCCACCTCTCATATTAAGGAACTAGATGCAGTGTCCCCACTCACAAGATATCTTCATTTCTTTCTTCCCCAATAGGTGAAAATAGCAGCACAGAATGCAGTGGTACGTGAGTGAGCACACACACACACACACACACACGTGTGTGTGTGTGTGTGGTATTTAGTGGAAAGTGCTCAATATCCATGATAGTGCTAACATATGTGGTTGCATGCAACCATATATTATTGAGGTATGTGTTATTAAAGACTACGGAACTTTCCTGTTTAATAATCTTTCTTTCTGTTTTTTTCTTGTTTTCTCTTGCAAATTTCTTTATATTTGGGTCTAAGTTGTTGAAAAGAGACCAGAGTCTTTGGTTTTTGCTGAGTGTTTTCAGTTGTCATCAACTGTCATCATAGCCATATATTTTGATTTAAAGTAGTTTGCTTTTTATTTTTATTTTTTATAGATATTATTTTGGGATATTCAGGCAATGTTGTTGGATTAGTTCATTAGCAATTGGGAGGGGATTGGTATTTATTATTTGCAGGATTAATTATTAAATATGTTTAAGATATTTCTGCCACTATTAATTACTATTTTGTATGTTGGGTTTTTGGTTTTTAATTGTGATGGCTTCAATAATTTGTAAGCATTTTTTTGCAATTGTTTTCTGACCTATAAAGAAGTGTGGTGAAAATGATTGCTCGATATGCACTGATTTTTGTTTTCAGTGAAATCCCATGAACATGCCATAGGTGATGCTTAAGCTTCCCAAAGGCATTTGTTGCCTCTGATATTTGGTTAACTATTTCATCATCCAAAGAGGCACTTGAATTGACTTTGCTTCCTAAGTACATTAACGATTTCATATACTTCAGGTTGTTGTTGCCAATAGTAATATGAATGATTAGAAATGTATGGGCAGGCGGTTTTTATACACAGACACATTGTTTAAATTTGTTATATTTATAAAAAAAGTGTTCGATAATGGGGATAGAGTGGTTTCAGATATAAACTGTGGATATATAAATTGACACGAGAGTGTGTGTTACACATTATGTGATATATATATATATATATATATATATGCATGTGGAAACATACACTATAAAAAAAAAAACACAAACTTGCACCAATGATAAGTGCATATAAAAAAGAAAAATGAGAATTATAAGCAGTCAACTGCTGATACCTACTGATGACTTGACATACAAATTCTGGAGTCGGAATATATCAGCCAGCTTAGTGATAAACCTTTTACTTGTATTAATTCTCCCCCCCCTCTCTCTCTCTCTCTCTATATATATATATATATATATATATATATATATTTGAACTATTACTGAAATTTCCTACTCCTGCAATCATCAGTAATCTAAATTTTGTCTCTTTTGGGGTGTGACACTGTAAAGTATTTTTGATTTAATAACCCAAGCACTGAGCACTGTTGGTTCTGTTCAGCTAAGTATTTGCCTTTTGGTCCTTTTTTTTTTTTTTCTAACCTTATTAGTAAATTTTCTTTTGGTCACCTTTCATGCTTTACACTAGTTGTACTAAGAAACTGTGTGTGTGTGTATATATAACATATACTTTTAAGTAATGCTATATTTTTAGTTTAAAGTGCTCAGTACCAGGGGTAGGGTAGTGTATGTAAATATAAAAGTGGACATTGAAGTCAACAACCAGAATTTCTGGATCTTGACTTCAATGCCTAATTTTCAGTACTTGATATAAAGAAATATAGTTTTAAGGTGTGCTATATTTATGGGATAAAGTGCTCAATATCAGAGATAGTGCGTATGTAAATATGAATATAAAAGTGAACATTGAAGTCAACACTCAGCGACGACAGGTTGCAATTTGAGAAACAGGGCAAGACCTCTAGCAACTGCAGCAATTCGGGCTGGACTTGCAAACTTACTGACCGGGACTGATGTGCATTGAAACACAATGTGGCATAAAATCATCAGACAAATGCAGCCAAAGTGACTGCTGAGTTGAATAATCATCTGAATAGTTCAGTTTCTACTAAAACTGTTCACTGTGAGCTCCATAAGGTTGCATATCATGGAAGAGACACTGTGAGGAAACCTCTTCTCTCCACTCGCAACATTCAAAAGAGGTTGAAGTGGTGCAGAGATCACAATGCCTGGTCTGCAGACCAATGGAAGCAAGTCATATTCTCAAACAAGTCCAGTTTTTCTCTTTTCCCAACTTCAGGGCAAGTTTATGTGCGGAGGCAGCTCAAAGAAGCTTACAAATCCTGACTGCCTTCTTCCAACAGTGAAGCATGGAGGTGGATCAGTGATAGTTCGCGCTGCCCTATCATGGAAATGTCTCAGTTCAATAGTTGCCCTGCATGGTAGAATCAACAGCAAAGATTACCTGAACATTTTGGGAGATCATGTTCATCCAATGGCCAAGACTTTATTCCCTGATGGTGACTGCATCTTCCAAGACGATACCGCTCGAGTGGTTAAGAATTGGTATGAAAAGCATGAAAGTGAGCTAGAACACATGGATTGACCTCCACAATCTCAAGATATCAATATTATTGAACATTTGTGGTGCATTTTGAAGCAACAAGTTAAAAGCCGCTATCCTCCACCGTTGTGTCGTAAAGAGCTAGAGAAGGTTTTAATGGAAGAATGACTGAAAATTCCTCTAGATGAAGTCAGGAAGCTGTATGATTCCATTCCTAGATGTATTAAAGCTGTCTGTGAGGCTAAAGGAGGAGCAGCTCAATATTAAATAAATTTTCTTTGAATTTAACAAGTGTTCCAATTATTTTGTCCAACACCTATATATATATATATATATATATATAAATAAATAAAGTGTGTGTGTGTGTGTGTGTGTGTGCAGAATTGGAGGTGTCTTAATGGTTAAGTACATGGAGAATGGAATTAGAAAAACAAGTTCAAACACTGACTGGGATAGTTTAGATTTACTTTGCACTAGTGCCTTAAGTAAAGGCATGAATCCACTTCTCCCTGCCATCTATGAGTAAATAGCATAGCTCTTTAGCCCTGTAAAGTAGTTCATCTTGGGAAGCAGCTTGGCACATTGCCCCTATAATTTAACTTTTTACTAAAATCACAGTGGTAGCCTCACTTGATGACCCCCCCCCCAAAAAAAAGGCAGTATTATTATATTCCACAAGGAGGAGTCTGCAGGAATAAACATTTAAATATATAATAAACACAGAGACACATGTGTTGGATGAAGTGCATGTCTTCTTTTTGTGGGGAGGGTGCATATCTTTTTGCAGTATTTGAACTTTATCTTTAGTAGTTCGTTAAATTTACTCTTTAATTTGATCCTCATGTACACTGATGCAAACAAAAGTTGAAATCGGAGTCAAGTCTAAACTGATTGATATGCCCCCTATTCAGTATATAGTGAAATGAACTCTTTTATTCCCAATGTTTTATAAGCTGTAGTACTAGTGGGTTTTGTTACTGCTACCTTTATTTCTTCCTGAAATATATATATATATATATATATATATATATATATATAAATAAATAAAGGATTCTACCAATGAGATCTGTGTATCTTCCTTTATGACTAAAATAATACTCTTGCAAAATATGGAATTATAACAAAAATATGAAAAAAATTTAATCCTTAAAAAAAAAATTAACAATGTTCTTAAAATAAATAGTCGACAAAAATGAGGGTCTTCAGGTTTTAGGAAGAAGACATTGTGGATCAGGAAACAAATGTTATAATCTCCTTATTAAAATCCAGATACCTATGCATCTTAAGTGTAAAACACATTCTCCTCCAACCCAGATTAAAACGGGGTGCGGTTGGAGATGAACTTATTGAAAGATAGACATATGTTAAAGGTTATGACTATTTGTCAAATCTGTTTTCTGGACTCAATTCTATGCAGAGTATGTCTAAAAGTAACTAAAAAAAATAACTATCTAATCTCAATCCTTATCATATAAACTTGTTTTTCAACTCTTTCTACAATTTTTTTTTTCTTAAGCTTTGGACAGATTTATTGGGGAACTTGTTGAAAAAAAAAAAAAAAAAAAAAAAAATTTACTGAAGAGCAATTTGTGGCTGAAGAGAAAGAGGGATTAGGGAGGCGGTGGAACAAAGATGCAAACCAGCTGTGAGGTTGAGGATTGATGAAATGAGGAGGTTAAGAGGATGGGGGGAGTCTGAAAGAAAAAACGGTGGGAGAGGGGAAGAACAGAGAGAAGAGAGAAAACAATCCCCCACATTTCCACTATCAGAAATGAAGGTGAAAAAAGATTTTGGGGAAAAAAATAAAATAAATAAAAAAGAGGAAATCTAGAGAAAAGTTGTTGATAGGAGGAGATAATGGCAAACAAGAGAGGGGAGGAGGCTGTTGCAAAAAGGTAGGAGGTAATGGCAAACATGAGAGGGGAGGAGGCTGTTGCAAAAAGGTAGGAGGTAATGGCAAACAAGAGAGAGGAGGAGGCTGTTGCATAAAGAGAGAAGGAAGCAAAATCCTAAGACGGCATTGTTTAGAGAAAGACAAATGACATTTTCAGGAAGTAAAAACATACAAATTTGTTACATTTTTCTTTATAATTAATGATGTGAATAACACAAAACAAAGACAAATTTTCCATATCCCATTGACATTAAGCAAGGAAACTTCAATTAACTTCGTATTTTCAAATATTTTAGAACCCAAAGTAATATCTCAGTGAATGTGTTTAATTATAAGTAACAAATATGTGTATACAATGAATGTCAAAATTTGAGTCTAATGACAATTTCTTCCAAGGTTTATTTTGCTGAGTGAAGCTTTGCATTGTTAAGATGGAATTTCTTGTGTAATACTGAGATGCTTAAGTTAACAATAAAGTCCTGCAATGTTAGGACTTTGACAGTCAATAATGTCATGTTCCAGCAGGTGCATAGCAAAACCTCTAGCCTTACGATTGCTCACCCCAATACATCTTAATGTACAGTGTCTCTCAAAGAATGTCCCATTTAAAGAATCAAAACATTATTATCATAAAACATTTTCAAAAATCCATGCACAATATCAGAGAGGAGAAAAAACAGGAGAATTTTGATAAAGACATGGAGATTTATGATGGTACAGAGCCTGTCAAAACTGGAATATATTTATTATAGAAATTATGGCATAAGGAAAATAGCATAGGATTGGACGGAGATGATGGACTGATGGTGGGGTGAAGGATAAATGAAAAAAAAAGCAGATAGATTTAGGAATGACCTGATAACATTTTTCAAGAGCCATAATTTAAGTGTAGCAGTCATGGCTAATTAAGAGAAGTAGACGTTCTTGATGTTAATTTCAATTTGGCAAATGGTGAGTACAAGTTACAAAGAAAATCCAATAACAAGCAGAATTGCATTAATAGTAGCTCAGACATCCACCCCCTCCAAAGTAATCAAGCATATTAATAAATCAATAACAAGTAGATAATTGATAAACTCAAGAAATAATTGTATATTTAATCAGGCAAACAAGGAATACTAACAAAACTTTGCAGATAGTAATCATAAAAGAGAATTATATAAAATAAGGGAGAAGGTAATAATAAATTCAAAATATAACCGTTTAATAAAATTGTCAGGAGTAATGTGCGGAAAATATTTTTTAGATTGATAGATAAACACGTGAAGAAGTCACCCAATCATTATTTATTTAAAAACCATTTCACCCCAAGCAAGGCAACAATGCCACTAAAATGCAAGAGGTTACTAAGAATGGAAGAGAATGACAAAACTTTAGTGAGGAGAAAGAACAATGAAAGAACGGGTTGAAAAAAACAAAAGATAGTGATTGATGTCGTATTTCAAGTTTTGAAGAATGGAAGTGACAGGGAAGCAATTAAGTGCAAGAAAAACTATTAGAATAGAACATACAGTTACATCCTGGTATTTCAACAGTAAAGCAATGAGACCTAATTGCCAATCTAGTAGTATGATTTAAATTCATGCAGTTGATTGACCAAGGAAGAGTGCTCAGTAGAACAATTGCCATGAAAATATTTATAGAAAAGACAGAAGGAAACCATATTATGGTGGTAGAAAGTGAATGAAGTTAAGATGCCAGGTCAGGACCAGTAACATTACAGACATTTGGAATTTTGTCAAGATTTTCAAAATATATAACAGGAGCACCTGACCAGATATGGCAACAATATTAAATGCACAGACAAATGATAGATTTATAAATGTGCAAAATGGATTCTGACAAGAAAATTTGTCTGATATTGAAGCCAAAAATATTTAATAAGAGTAAATGCAACAGAGTTGCTGGAAAAATATACAGAGAATAAAAAGAACCTCCTAAATCCAGACAGTAGCATGGTTAGATAAAAGAAAACTGCAATGGTAGAATAAAAGTTTTGGTTTATGGAATATCAACTTCAAAGAGTTATTTAATGCCAACAATTTTTTTTTATATATGTAAATACATATAAATAAAAAACGTATTCTTTGTAACAAAATCACTTTGTAAATCAAGTTTTATTAACACTTTTGCAAAGAGAACTTCTGTTGAGAGAGAATTCCATTGTTGGTATTATTCCTTCCTTCAATAAAGAATTTCAGGCAATATTTATTCTCTACATATCCAGTTTCCTAGTTTTATTTTTGCAAATAGGTTTTTTTTTTACCAAGAGTCTGGCTTTGTGGATATTTTTTTTTAATTTTTTTATCGTTATTCTCTCCTGTTTTATATTTTCTTATAGAGGCCAACCACTTTTAGAAATGATAGTATAACATCCACATTTAACTTAAACAGCTCAAACATTTTATTAGTATTGTAAAATGTCTCTCTTGTGATGTTTAATGGATAATACTGTTTTAATATTGTTTTAAATGCTTGGTACACTGGTTAAACTTCCTTAGTAGTAAAGAATGTGTCATTCTTGTATGGTCGATGTGCAAGCGGCCATTACAAACTCCTCTTTTCAAAACTTCCTGTAGGATATATTACTTACTCCCAGCTTGGACTGCATTGCAGAGAGTTTATTATGTGGATAATCATCCAAGTACTCTTGCCATTTTTTTAAAATATATTTATCTTCTCCTTAAAATCTGTATATGGGACCTTGATCCCTGTATCCACATTTATATCCAAAGCCGATTTACCTGCCAGGTCAGCTCTACAGTTACCTTTTATTTCCATGTGGCAAGGGATCCAACATAATATTATATTTTTCTTTTTGTTAGAATAAAAGGTGTTTGACCTATGAAAGGCGAATGTCAAAAAAGAATCATTGTTTTAGCAGGCAGCAGTTAAGACAATGGGACATAACCAAGAACAAATAGTGTTTTTGTGAGGGTGAGAGTGGATAATTTTCAATTACTTAAATCAATCATGCTGCAAAATCTACTCTAAAACTGACAACTTCTTAATGATTTATAAAATTACTAAACAAATAGATTTTAGAGTAATACAGGATGTTTTTAATATATATATATATATATATATATATATAGGACCCTAAAAACGATTTCAATGTATAAGGCTGAAGCAACTCAGTTCCTAGAAACTGACAGCCAGACTACCCACACAAATCATTTGATTTTAGTGGTGAAGGCTTCATGCAGAACCAACTGCACTTTTTGGAAGAGCTGAAAACAGAGAATTGGTGTGCAGTATACCATAAGTTCCCCAAACAACACTCTGCAGGTTTAGAATTCAGAGGTTCCGTCTCAAAGACTGTTTGCCACCCAAGGTTATAGGATCCTGTCTGTCCTGCTATTTTGCTTATAGCTGGGGGGGAAAAGAAGAGAATTCATACTTTTCCCCAAGGGTATTAGCACGTAAGTGAATGTAAAGGATCTGACTAGAAATGAAACTTGGCTCTCCGATTCATGAATCCAAGCTGCTATTCATTACTCCACCATACCACCTCATATATATATATATATATATATATATATATATATAAAGCACTTAACCACTACTATAGTTTCCAGTTCTTGAGAATGAAGGTGGCACCGGGCAGAGGCAACACCGGGAGGGAAGGTGGCACCGGGTAGAGGCAACACCGGGAGGGAAGGTGGCACCGGGTAGAGGCAACACCGGGAGGGAAGGTGGCACCGGGTAGAGGCAACACCGGGAGGGAAGGTGGCACCGGGCAGAGGCAACACCGGGAGGGAAGGTGGCACCGGGTAGAGGCAACACCGGGAGGGAAGGTGGCACCGGGCAGAGGCAACACCGGGAGGGAAGGTGGCACCGGGTAGAGGCACTCAAAAAGTGGACTGACAGATATGATCAAGGAAGGAAACAGAATAGAGCTGAAAAGGAGAACAGAGAATGAAAGGAATTGTTGTAGTTGCTAAGAAAGAAAAGAAAATTGTGTAAAGACAGTGAGACAAAGCAGCACAACTGAAAGACAACTTTTGGCAAGAAATGTAAATGGACAGAAAACTAGGAATAACAATGTTTGTATTTAAGAGAAGAGAAAATGACATATAAATTAAGCAATTTAGATTTTAAAAATGACCAATGTCTGCTAAAGTACTTTCAATTAAGTTATAGATTTTTATGAATACAAGTTGAATTATTGCTTACCTGAAAATGTCTTTGAGAGCAGACACTTTGTTGGCAGGGTACTTGCTGACCTTATCTTTATTGAGGAATGCCTCTGCATAAGCAAGAGGACCTGCATTCACCTGGGAGAAGAAAACATGAGAATAGAATAACAAGTTAAAAACAAACAATTCAAATAAATTGTATAAACATGAATTTTATCAAAAACAAAATTTCCATGCCCGAAGAGGACTGAATGTACAGTTGAAAGTACTTGCGTATTAAAGAAAGACCTTATACAGCTTATAATTTTAAAAAACAAGGATCATAGCATTCATCAAGTGATTGGTAGGTTAATGCACCTTTAAAATTTTTTTAGTGAAGGGATTTCACCATTTTATATCATTAACTTTACTAATTTTTTAAAACTTTTTGTATGAATGATTTATTGTAATATAAATTGAACTGCACCACATATTTTATAAACATATAACTGTACATATGAGTACATCCATAGTACTGAAAGCAATGATTTATCCTGCTGCAGATGACAAGATATTTGCCAATACTTTATATATTTACCATGAATCTTAGGATGGAGAGAAAAATTATGCAAGAAAAAAAAAAAGAAAAAATATTTCCGTCTCAAATTGTTAATCAGCATTGTGTAGTTGTGAGATAAACATTTCATTTCCATAAAGAGTTTCCAATTTTGCTCTTCTGTGGATATTTTTGAGGAAGAAACAAAAGAAAGAGTGAAAGTATTTGTTTAAATTCTGTATCTTGTGCATAAAATAAAGTGATTCTGTTTAAATTTTTAAGAGTCCAAACTCACAAACAGCATCGGATCTCAAAAGATAACCAAAAATGAGCTCTTTTGATAGTAATGTCAAAGGGAGACAATTATACAACCATAATCTACTCCTAAAATTTTACCAAATCATAAAACATCACATTTTTTTTTTAATGACTTTTTTTTGATTAGGTTGGCCCAAGAACACTCCTTGTGTGTGTACATATATAAAAGCAATTTCTAAAGAATTAATGATTTTATTTCTATTACTTAAAACTATTTTTAGTGGATAGCCAATATTTGAAATAGACACCCCATTTTTAATCGCTGTGTCTATTGTTATTATTTTCTATATGGCCTGAAGAAGACTTCACTCAAGAAATTTTAATAAAGAATATATATATATATATATATATATATATATACAGTATTGAAAAAAAAAAAAAAAATGGCACGTCTATTTCAAACATGGGGATCCACTAACAATAACATTTGAAGTAATAAAAATGACAGATGAAATATAAACTCATTAATTCTTTAGAAATTACTTTTACACTTCCTATATGAAACTGAGCAGATGTGGGCTTTCCAGAAAATCCTGAACAAGAAAATATTTTCCTTAAAAGGGTAAATAGAACATTGCTGGACTCTTTACTCTCTTCAGCCAAGTGGTCTAAGGCTCACCAAATCAAATTGTGGTTTCTCCTACAATGGAAGATGCAGGTTCAATCCCTATCAGAGAGTACATTTTCTTTAAGATTTCTTGAATATACAAGCTGATAGATAGAATACAAACTGTTTAAAATAAAAATGGAGCATCTATTTCAAATACAGGTATCCACTAAAAATAACATCTGAATAATATATATCTGTATAAAGGTTAGGAAAAAAGGCTTCATCAATACTGGAAAGAGATAACAATGGACATGAGAAACCTATTTTCCTGAAAAATTCTTTTAATAGAAAGATTTTATAAATTTCAATGGACTGGCTGTTTGGCTTGTCAATGAATACCAAACATTTCCATGTAAGGAAATGGCTAATATTACCATGACCACAACTCTCAAACAAAAAATGTAAAAAAAATGATAAGGTCTGATTTTGTTACATTTTTTGAGTTTGTGTATAAGTTGTCAGTCATCTGGACCAAATTTAGGAAAAAAATAAATGTCCAAAATCTCATGTTTTTACTAAAACATGAATTTCATCCAGATGTGAAGACTTACATGAAAACTGGAAAAATGTAAAATGAAAAATTGAGCTGGCATATCTCGTCAGCTAATTTTAATAAAATTAATATTTTTATAAATCAATTCTTGCCACCTAGCATATTATTGGGAAAAGTTTGTAATAATTACTATTTGTAACCATTCAGTGTAAGAGTATAATTCGTCTTTTACTATTAATGTCTAGGCAAGAAAAATATGTGCATGTGTTGTGGAGTTATTTCAGAGTGGAGGCTTGTATTTGTACTAAATCAGTCCTAAAATAGGTTCGGCATACAAAATGTTAGGAACTTCATATAATAGGTATAACGCAGAGTAATCTTGTAGTGGTCACTGACTACTTTCGTATTCGACTAACTGTTGACTACTGTTGTCCGACATCGACTAGTATTTAGTCACCCCCCTACGAGTGTATCATGTGGCACAAGGCCAGTTTAACGTGGGATCTTCGAGCCCGGGGGCTCGGCCAAAAATATACCCTTTGAACCTGTATAAACGGGGTCAGGGTCGATTTACCTCCCCGAACAAGACTCCGCCCTTCGTTCGGGTTCCTCCCCGCCCGAAGGCAGAGAATTCAATCGTTCAGCCGGTCATCCGACATCGACTGACCCTCATTTCTCTTACTACTCCTACTTATATTAGGTGGAAGAGTCTATTAACGTGTGTTTCACCATAAGAGCATTCTTTAAAAAAATTTCATTGAGGAAAAAAAAAAAAAAAAAAATTTCCTCTCCAAATCTATTTTCTACTTTTCATATCATTATCCATATTATTTTATTGGAAACGTACTATAAACAAATGGAATATATTTTGTACTTTTTTTATTTCAAGCTCCTGATGTAAACAAAAAAAAGAATCATGTACACATATTCAGTGAAAATAAACTTTAATGAATAATTGACAAAGAAGATTGCAAAATTTCATTTGTTTCACCTGGGCATAAAAAGTTGCATGGAATTAATTTTCAAGTGTAAGGAATCAATTTTTTATGATTATAATTTGATTGTTTATCCAGTTAAATGTAAGAAACAAATCTTTCAGATAGAATAATAGATTAGCTAAACAAATTCCTACAACAGATTTTTCGTGTTAGAATCCTTCCTACACATTTATAAATCTACCATTCATCCAGGCATTGAATATTACCACTATATTTGATCTGGTGATTCTGCTATACATCTCATGATTCTCAACAAAATCCAAAGAAATGTCTTCGTCTTATCAATCCTAACTTGACTTTAATTACTTTCCCACCATCATGATGCGGCTTTCTTCTTTTCTATAAATATTTTCATGGCTGGCATATTGTTCTAATGCGCTTTCCTCCGTGGTACCTTGAGCACATGAATTTAAGCGTACTGCTAGATTGTCAATTAGGTCTTATCGTTTTACTATTGAAATAAAGTTTTGTGGTTCATGTCTTTATAATGAAACTTAATACAACATTTGATAGCATATAAAAACAATTTTTCTCCCTTGTCTTCAAAATATCCATGGATCTTATATGCAAAGTTAAGACAAACAATAAAATATTTGCCATAATATTCACTACTGAAATTGGGTGGGGTCTTACATGTCATTAATTAAAGCTATTTCGATAGTAAACAACCAGGATCAAAGCCAGTTTGTTACTTTTACTAATATTAGAAATTGTTCCCGTTTTAATTATAATGAAATATTTAGAAAAAAAAAAAAAAAAAAATGACTATATATCTCTTTCACACAAAAAGCCCAAATTAAAAATAGGTTGCCATAATTCTTCAACTGCTAGTACAGAGTTAATTTGTTTACTTGTAAAATTCATAATAGCCAATAATCAATATCTACAAGTAGATACTAAGCTCACTTTAGGTACCTACCATAGTATATAATGTTTAGTAAGGCCATCTTATGGACCAATTTACTAAAGACAAGTTTTGGAACATAAACATTATACAATGGTTAAATAACACTCAATTTAACTCAATATTGAGGTACCCAAAGAGGATAAAAATCTAATATGCTGACCATTGCTCTGCAGTAGGTGCCCTTTTATCAAACTTGTTGTACTGATGATTAGCAAATGTGACAATTGAGATTGTCCCAAAAAATGAAAGACGAAGAAAACACTAATTTTTTTTTTTTTGACATTTTATTTGTACAGCTTTTCCAGTCTCCTGCTCTTTGTAAGAAGTAATTGGTACAAATTGATGCTTTCTTTTGCAGGAGAGCAGAGCAAATTCATTCATCTCTGGGTGACACAAATGGAGACAGATGGGGGGAAAAATAAAAATAAATAGAATGAAATAAAAAGAAAAAATTTAGAATTATGTTTCTGAGTTAAGAATTGGTTATTCTTAGGAGTCAAGAAGAATGGTCAGAGAATAGATAAGATTGAAAGGAAGACTAAGAGAGAGGGAGCGAGAAGATGGAATGCATGGAGGGAAGGAGGGAGAAGGCCTGCAAAGAGTGAGTGAGAAGAGTGAGAAGGCCCTACAGAGAGAGTGTTTGAAGGGAGAGAAAGCCCACAAAGAGAGTGAGTGTGAAGGAGAAGAAGGACCACAAAGAGAGATAGAGCAAAGTAGAAGAAGGTCTGCAGAGAGAGAAAGAGAGAGAGAGTAAAGGAGAAGAAGGCCTGCTAAGAGAGAGAGAGAGTAAAGGAGAAGAAGGCCTGCTAAGAGAGAGAGAGAGTAAAGGAGAAGAAGGCCTGCTAAGAGAGAGAGAGAGTAAAGGAGAAGAAGGCCTTCTAAGAGAGAGAGAGAGAGAGAGAGTAAAGGAGAAGAAGGCCTGCTGAGAGAGAGAGAGAGTAAAGGAGAAGAAGGCCTGCTGAGAGAGAGAGAGTAAAGGAGAAGAAGGCCTGCTGAGAGAGAGAGAGTAAAGGAGAAGAAGGCCTGCTGAGAGAGAGAGAGAGAGAGAGTAAAGGAGAAGAAGGCCTGCTAAGAGAGAGAGAGAATAAATGAGAAGAAAGCCTGCTAAGAGAGAGTAAAGGAGAAGAAAGCCTGCTAAGAGAGAGTAAAGGAGAAGAAAGCCTGCTAAGAGAGAGTAAAGGAGAAGAAAGCCTGCTGAGAGAGAGTAAAGGAGAAGAAAGCCTGCTAAGAGAGAGAGAGTAAAGGAGAAGAAAGCCTGCTAAGAGAGAGAGAGAGTAAAGGAGAAGAAAGCGTGCTAAGAGAGAGAGAGAGTAAAGGAGAAGAAAGCCTGCTAAGAGAGAGAGAGTAAAGGAGAAGAAAGCCTGCTAAGAGAGAGAGAGTAAAGGAGAAGAAAGCCTGCTAAGAGAGAGAGAGTAAAGGAGAAGAAAGCCTGCTAAGAGAGAGAGAGAGTAAAGGAGAAGAAAGCCTGCTAAGAGAGAGAGAGAATAAAGGAGAAGAAAGCCTGCAAAGAGAGAGAGAGAATAAAGGAGAAGAAAGCCTGCAAAGAGAGAGAGAGAATAAAGGAGAAGAAAGCCTGCAAAGAGAGAGAGAGAATAAAGGAGAAGAAAGCCTGCAAAGAGAGAGAGAGAGAGATAGGAAAGGAATCCTGCAAAGAGAGAGAGAGAGAGAGAGATAGGAAAGGAGTCCTGCAAAGAGAGAGAGAGAGAGAGAGATAGGAAAGGAGTCCTGCAAAGAGAGAGAGATAGGAAAGGAGTCCTGCAAAGAGAGAGAGATAGGAAAGGAGTCCTGCAAAGAGAGAGAGATAGGAAAGGAGTCCTGCAAAGAGAGAGAGATAGGAAAGGAGTCCTGCAAAGAGAGAGAGATAGGAAAGGAGTCCTGCAAAGAGAGAGAGATAGGAAAGGAGTCCTGCAAAGAGAGAGAGATAGGAAAGGAGTCCTGCAAAGAGAGACAGATAGGAAAGGAGTCCTGCAAAGAGAGACAGATAGGAAAGGAGTCCTGCAAAGAGAGACAGATAGGAAAGGAGTCCTGCAAAGAGAGACAGATAGGAAAGGAGTCCTGCAAAGAGAGACAGATAGGAAAGGAGTCCTGCAAAGAGAGACAGATAGGAAAGGAGTCCTGCAAAGAGAGACAGATAGGAAAGGAGTCCTGCAAAGAGAGACAGATAGGAAAGGAGTCCTGCAAAGAGAGACAGATAGGAAAGGAGTCCTGCAAAGAGAGACAGATAGGAAAGGAGTCCTGCAAAGAGAGACAGATAGGAAAGGAGTCCTGCAAAGAGAGACAGATAGGAAAGGAGTCCTGCAAAGAGAGACAGATAGGAAAGGAGTCCTGCAAAGAGAGACAGATAGGAAAGGAGTCCTGCAAAGAGAGACAGATAGGAAAGGAGTCCTGCAAAGAGAGACAGATAGGAAAGGAGTTTCTGCAAAGAGAGACAGATAGGAAAGGAGTCCTGCAAAGAGAGACAGATAGGAAAGGAGTCCTGCAAAGAGAGACAGATAGGAAAGGAGTCCTGCAAAGAGAGACAGATAGGAAAGGAGTCCTGCAAAGAGAGACAGATAGGAAAGGAGTCCTGCAAAGAGAGACAGATAGGAAAGGAGTTTCTGCAAAGAGAGACAGATAGGAAAGGAGTCCTGCAAAGAGAGACAGATAGGAAAGGAGTCCTGCAAAGAGAGACAGATAGGAAAGGAGTCCTGCAAAGAGAGACAGATAGGAAAGGAGTCCTGCAAAGAGGGAGAGATAGGAAAGGAGTCCTGCAAAGAGGGAGAGATAGGAAAGGAGTCCTGCAAAGAGGGAGAGATAGGAAAGGAGTCCTGCAAAGAGGGAGAGATAGGAAAGGAGTCCTGCAAAGAGGGAGATATAGGAAAGGAGTCCTGCAAAGAGGGAGTGATAGAAAAGGAGGAGGAGGCCTGCAAAGAGAGAGAGATAGGAAAGGAGGAGGAGGCCTGCAAAGAGAGAGAGATAGGAAAGGAGGAGGAGGCCTGCAAAGAGAGAGAGATAGGAAAGGAGGAGGAGGCCTGCAAAGAGAGAGAGATAGGAAAGGAGGAGGAGGCCTGCAAAGAGAGAGAGAGAGATAGGAAAGGAGGAGGAGGCCTGCAAAGAGAGAGAGAGAGATAGGAAAGGAGGAGGAGGCCTGCAAAGAGAGAGAGAGAGATAGGAAAGGAGGAGGAGGCCTGCAAAGAGAGAGAGAGAGATAGGAAAGGAGGAGGAGGCCTGCAAAGAGAGAGAGAGAGATAGGAAAGGAGGAGGAGGCCTGCAAAGAGAGAGAGAGAGATAGGAAAGGAGGAGGAGGCCTGCAAAGAGAGAGAGAGAGATAGGAAAGGAGGAGGAGGCCTGCAAAGAGAGAGAGAGAGATAGGAAAGGAGGAGGAGGCCTGCAAAGAGAGAGAGAGAGATAGGAAAGGAGGAGGAGGCCTGCAAAGAGAGAGAGAGAGATAGGAAAGGAGGAGGAGGCCTGCAAAGAGAGAGAGAGAGAGATAGGAAAGGAGGAGGAGGCCTGCAAAGAGAGAGAGAGAGATAGGAAAGGAGGAGGAGGCCTGCAAAGAGAGAGAGAGAGATAGGAAAGGAGGAGGAGGCCTGCAAAGAGAGAGAGAGAGATAGGAAAGGAGGAGGAGGCCTGCAAAGAGAGAGAGAGAGATAGGAAAGGAGGAGGAGGCCTGCAAAGAGAGAGAGAGAGATAGGAAAGGAGGAGGAGGCCTGCAAAGAGAGAGAGAGAGATAGGAAAGGAGGAGGAGGCCTGCAAAGAGAGAGAGAGAGATAGGAAAGGAGGAGGAGGCCTGCAAAGAGAGAGAGAGAGATAGGAAAGGAGGAGGAGGCCTGCAAAGAGAGAGAGAGAGATAGGAAAGGAGGAGGAGGCCTGCAAAGAGAGAGAGAGAGATAGGAAAGGAGGAGGAGGCCTGCAAAGAGAGAGAGAGAGATAGGAAAGGAGGAGGAGGCCTGCAAAGAGAGAGAGAGAGATAGGAAAGGAGGAGGAGGCCTGCAAAGAGAGAGAGAGAGATAGGAAAGGAGGAGGAGGCCTGCAAAGAGAGAGAGAGAGATAGGAAAGGAGGCCTGCAAAGAGAGAGAGAGAGATAGGAGAGGAGGAGGAGGCCTGCAAAGAGAGAGAGAGAGATAGGAAAGGAGGCCTGCAAAGAGAGAGAGAGAGATAGGAGAGGAGGAGGAGGCCTGCAAAGAGAGATAGATAGGAAAGGAGGAGGAGGCCTGCAAAGAGAGATAGATAGGAAAGGAGGAGGAGGCCTGCAAAGAGAGATAGATAGGAAAGGAGGAGGAGGCCTGCAAAGAGAGATAGATAGGAAAGGAGGAGGAGGCCTGCAAAGAGAGATAGATAGGAAAGGAGGAGGAGGCCTGCAAAGAGAGATAGATAGGAAAGGAGGAGGAGGCCTGCAAAGAGAGATAGATAGGAAAGGAGGAGGAGGCCTGCAAAGAGAGATAGATAGGAAAGGAGGAGGAGGCCTGCAAAGAGAGATAGATAGGAAAGGAGGAGGAGGCCTGCAAAGAGAGATAGATAGGAAAGGAGGAGGAGGCCTGCAAAGAGAGATAGATAGGAAAGGAGGAGGAGGCCTGCAAAGAGAGATAGATAGGAAAGGAGGAGGAGGCCTGCAAAGAGAGATAGATAGGAAAGGAGGAGGAGGCCTGCAAAGAGAGATAGATAGGAAAGGAGGAGGAGGCCTGCAAAGAGAGATAGATAGGAAAGGAGGAGGAGGCCTGCAAAGAGAGATAGATAGGAAAGGAGGAGGAGGCCTGCAAAGAGAGATAGATAGGAAAGGAGGAAGAGGCCTGCAAAGAGAGATAGATAGGAAAGGAGGAAGAGGCCTGCAAAGAGAGATAGATAGGAAAGGAGGAAGAGGCCTGCAAAGAGAGATAGATAGGAAAGGAGGAAGAGGCCTGCAAAGAGAGAGAGAGAGCAAAGGAGAAGGCCCACAAGGAGTGCGAGAGTGAGGGAGAAAGCCGCAGAAGAGGAAGAGAGGAAGAATGAGAGGGAGAAATGAAAGAAATTGAAGTGAGAGAGAAAGAGAAAGAATGTATGGTATAAAGAAGATAAAACAAAGTTGTCTGAAGAAAAATGGATTAATGCCTTTTCTAAGGGGATTTGTGTGAAAGTGAACACAACAGATGGGGGAGGAATTGAACTTGGTTCACCAATTCCATTTTACACTCCAACAACTGTTATGCACATCCTTGTCACTTACTAGTTATAGGAGTTATTTTACAATGGGTTGTATATAATCCAAACACTTATTATCTGCAGGGAAAGGAAGAGAGAAGAGGACAGGGAGGGAGAGAGAGAGAGAGTGAGGAAGATGAGGAAGAAAAAAAAAAAAAATAAGTGGTACAAACTGTGAAACAATATGAGTCCATAAAATTCTAACTTTCAAAGATTTGCCCTTACAGCATTGATTGTTTAATCAGAAGCCAGAGATTATACAAGATAATGAAAATAACTCATTTGGAGAGTATGCGAATGGAATTAGACAATGCTGATTCTAAGTGTAACAGAAAACTCTTGAGAGAATTGATATTCTCCAACAAAAGGATTAAAATCACATTAATTCATTTCCTTTTAGACTTTGTTCAAAACTACTTTCTTTATGTACCGTGCCTGATGAGATTCTTAGGTTCAATTATTTATTGTGTGTGTGTGTGTGTGTGTGTGTGTAAAATAATAATAATATTAACGTAAACCTTGGAAAGTTTAAAGAATATCATTTCTTTGGAGAATATTTCACATCCATTGGCAAAAAGCAGAAATATATTGTTTATTTTTATTTTTATTTTACACACAATCTCGTCTAAATAAACAGAATGAATAAAGACAAAGGTTTGAAGTGTTTTATGACCTACTTGCTTGTTGGAATTATTGTATTTCTATAAAGAAAACCTTTTTGAGAAGGTTTATCAGGAAGAATTTTAAAAAAATGATTGGAATAATAGTCACTAGTTTTTATTCAGTTATAGGAAATTTAATCAATAAAGAATTTCTGTGAATCTTTGAGGAGAGAAATTGAAGGTGAAAAAGAAATGAAGAATGAAAAACAAAGGATAGTTGTGAGGGAAAAAAAAAAAAAAAAAAAAAAAGAGATTTTGTAAAGAAAAAAAAAAATGGCAGCCTCATATTCCAAAGTAAAAGAAAAACTTGCATCCAATTTATTATCTAAGCAGAAGAAAGTCCAGCAGACGGCAAGAAAAAGTTACAAGGGCAAAATCAACAGTCAAAGACCCGGAATAGTAAACAAGAGGGAAATTAACAAAAATAGTCTGGCATATTATGTCTGTTTCCTTTCTGATTTGGATAAAAGAGTTGTTGGAAGATATGAGTGGAGTGGGTGCACATGATTAAATTAGCTTTTAATTTTTTTTTTTTTTTGTTTTGTATTTATCTCAGGGTCCACAAAATTTTTCATTGGATTATTTCTCTTTTTCTTTGTCTCACTTCTTCTTTCCTCCCAAATCCGGTTTCTACCATCTTCCACATATTACTTTTATTATTTTTTTTTTTCTCGTTGATTCCTTCACAATTCTTTCTAGCTCCCTCTTTATTGCTTTATATACTTTCCTCCTCAACATTTGCACCCCCCTCCTCACACTTTCATTCATTCACCTTCTCTCTTTTTATTATTTGACTGAAATAATTCCAGGCTAAAGTATAAAAGGCATTGAAGGTAAAAACAGGGTGAAGACAAATTTTTAAAATGTGTCAACCAGTCTGAGTTCAGTCAGGGGGGAGAGGGGTTCTGAAGAAAAAAAAAAGAAAAAAGAAAGAGTGCTCATATTTTACAAACTGCAAAGATGGCCACCATAGAATTTGTATTTTGCTTTGTTGTGTTTCCTTTTGTTCTTACCCACTCAGCAAGTTGAGTTTGAACCCTGGCTGAGTTTGCTACATTTTCATAGAAATGCCTTTGGAAAAGGCATGAATCCATCTTCACCCTCTTGTTATAAATGAAATAGTAGAGCAGACTGAGATCTCCAGATTGGTTGGCAACCTGTCTAGAAATGGTGAATTGATATAAAAAAAAAAAAAAAAAAAAAAAAACCTACCAGCAATTTGATCCACTTGTTATGTATTGGCCCCATAAAAATGAATTCTCTATAGAAACTGATCGAATGATTCATTTTTTTATGGTTTAGCAACTCTGTGCAGGTTATTTAAAAGCAGAAGATATTTTTAGATTGAGGTTTGTTTTTGGTGGAGAGATAATGGTTTAGGACAGTTTGCTTAAAACCTCAGTCACAATGACTTGTGACTTTGTGCTTGTGTGACCATCAATGGGTTCTGAACAATTCCATTGACTCAATTTAACTCACAAGGTTTAGAAATGGTTTTCAGGCACTCCCCATGATGTTATCAAGAACACATCTCCTTGAAAATCAACCATGGTGAAATTTAAGTGAGTCTCTTGGTTGGAATGCTAACATTTATTCCAACTGCTTGGCCACATACATACATACATACACACACACACACACACACACACACAGTGGGGTGGGTGTAAACAAATATTCATGCACATACAAATTTTTAATTTATTCTATTTCCAACTAATGAATAAAAATATTTTTCTTACAATTAACTATACACAGATGCATAACTAAATATGCATAAAAAAGCAGAAAAAAATTTGATTTAAGAGAAACAAATCCCATTTATCCATTTTAATGGGTGAAAAAAGTATTCGTACAATGCAAATTTTAGATTTTAAAACTTTTGAATTGCTTTAATACTCTAGATTATTCAACAATTGATTGCGAAAAACGGATGGCGATATGCAGTGTCTTGGACGATTGATGAAGTGAGGGAAAGAATTAAACCTCCCAGCCAACTTAACAAAAAGCCCTCATCATAATAACATGACTTGGTGAAGACAATTGTAAAGAACTGACCTAATATAGATTTGAACCATGTGTTTGCTTGGATTATGTAATAACATGCTGAGGAGACACGCAGTGTAAATATGAACGAAGAGAGAGAGAGAAACTGATCTCAAAATGAGAGGAGAATATCAAAATTGAATAAAAACAAAATTGAAAAGAACAGAAAAGATATAAAAAAGAGAAAGGGAAAAATTCTAATAATAATGTAAAAAAATCAATTATTGTTTGCTTTACCTTGATTGAGAAAACATTCCATAACCTCCCACTAAAGTTTGCATGCATCATTCGACAAAGGAAAGAGAGGAACTTCATTGATTAACCCCGCCATTCATTTCTATGGCTCCAAACTCTATCAATCCCTGATTACTGTTTATATTTTTGTAGCCATTCTTTTGTTCTGTTGTTATTTTGCAGGTCACTTTTTTACATAAACTTCCCCAGTGTTTGTCGTGTTGCTTGCACTGTTATTTAATGAGTTTTGACCCATCAAACAGACCCATTATCATATGTTCCCACCTTTTATTTATATATATATATATATATATATATATATATATATATATATATATATATATTTATTTCTGAGATGAGGTATTATGTACAGTATTTACATTATTCGGACTATCGTCCTCATCTTTGTTGCCATATTTATCACAATGTTTTGGCCGTTGTACGCTCCGGCCTTCTTCAGGTGGTTGGAATTTCGAACTGAACCCTTTATTTCGATCACTGGTTCAGTTCGAAATTCCAACTACCTGAAGAAGGCAGGAGCGTACAACGGCCGAAACGTTGTGATAAATATGGCAACAAAGATGAGGATAATAGTCTGAATAATGTAAATACTATATATATATATATATATATATATATATATATATATATATATATATACACACACACACACATAAAAAATATTTTTAATGTATGCTGAAATTTAGAGTGTCTCCAACTGCCACAATACTTGGTTTGAAAATCTTTCTGGAAGGCGTTGTGGCCACATGACTATATATATATATATATATATATATATATATATATATATATATATATATATATATATAAATATAAAAAATACTTTTTCAAACATGTTTGGTTGAATAATACTGACAAGGTCTGTCTATCAAATTTTTTATTAACGTTTTCAAATTTCTAAATTAGTTTTTTTATGTAATCAGTAAATTTACTAAAGTTCATATTTTTATTTTATATTATACCCCCCACCACCACCAAGTACCTAGCAATGTTCCTACATTTGTTTTCACAGGTTGTGTTTTGTGTATATTTATGTAACTGGTTTTGCTTAATTCTGGCATTCTCACATTTGCTGGAACCAATTACAAGTCTTTCAAGGTGACATCATTTCAAACGAGAATTTTTTTGAAATAATTATTGCTCCCAAAATATATATATATATATATATATATATACACACACACATGTATAACATATATATATGTGTATAACATATGCATGTTTTACATCATTACAAAAATTGTAATTTTGTTTCAACACTACTGGTGTCTTATCAAGTCATGGTGTTGATTGCAAAATAAAGGGTTTTAAGATTTCAAAAACCAGAAATATATATATATATATATATATATATATATATATACACACACACAGAGTGTATCAAAAATACTTTTGCAAATTTTGGGGGCAGGTTCCTCAAACCAAAACAAGAACAAAAAATCCATGTAAACATATTTCCATATATCCTTCAATTTTGAGTTAAGTTTAAAAGAAAGATATGATTTTTACATACAGTCACTGCATGAATGGTAATGGGTGTGATTTGCACAGCTGTATCAGATTGTTTCTGGACTGAAAGCAGCTGAGTCATCCAACCTTTGCTGCAGTTTATTGTTGTGTTGTTGAAACAGGACCTGTGGCACTACAAACTATGGATGAAAGATTATATCTTGGATTGTACATTTAACTGCATCAACTTTAAACTTAGCTCAAAAACGAAGGATTTGCAGACATATGGTTGATGATATGGACTTTTGTCCGTGTTTTGGTATGAGGAACCTGTCCCCAAAGTTTGTAAAAATATTTTTAATACACCCTATATATATATATATATATATATATATATATATATATATATATATGTATGTATGTATGTATGGGAGAGAGTCCCTTTACTTGTTACACTATTTTAGTATTCTGATCTATCTTTTCAGAAATATGTAATATCAAGTTGAATAATTTTGAAAGTGATGAGATTCATTTGACAGGTTGCATAGTTCATGAATTCAAAAAGATTTCTCTAAGGAAATTGTTCAGCATTCACTGTCAAAATAAAAAGGGATAGATATTAGATAACACTTTTTTCTTTGTTTCTAACAAAATTATCCTTTTTTTTTTTCATACTTTGCTTAGTTTCTGGAAGGTATGTTTTGTTTTGATCTTGTCTGTGAATACAAAAATCATGATTCTGATGCTTTCAATTTGAAGCTTTCATCTTTGGTTGTCTCTCTTGCTGATGACCATACATTGTCATATTACAGTTAGTCTTTTCTTCCTGCTTTAACAGCTTAGAGAGGGGGGCATAGTGCAGTGATAACAACTTGAAATGAGAAATCGGGGAGCTAAGTTTGAATTCCAG
This sequence comes from Acanthosepion lycidas, assembly GCA_963932145.1. Lineage (NCBI taxonomy): Eukaryota > Metazoa > Mollusca > Cephalopoda > Sepiida > Sepiidae > Acanthosepion > Acanthosepion lycidas. Next base: position 12,819,634 of record OZ010579.1, read on the forward strand.
TTGAGTTCATTATATTCACTTACGTGCAAATACCCTTGGGAAAGGTATGAATCCATCTCTTCTCCCTCACGCTATGGGTAAATAGCAGAACTGACTGGGTCCTATAGTCTTGGGTGGCAACCAGTATAGGAGGACAACTCTGAATTCAAAACCTCCAACTATGGGTTAAATAGCCTCACCAACCTGCAATTGGCCAAGAGTGGTTAGTATAGTTACAGAACTGAAGGCATGTTCAGTAAAGGAGGATTTCCTCCAAGGAGTGGAAAGTCCTGAATCTGGATTTAATAAGATTCCATCTCTTGTACCCTTTTTAATTACCTTAGATGGCATAAAAGAAAATCTTGCCCAAACCCCTATTTGCAGAAATTGAAAAAAAAAAGTGGGGGATGTGGAGACTGCACTGTCATACTCACCTGTGTGCTTACACATCCCTGAAGGTTCAGCTGCAGTTTTTTGACATCAGGCGTCACAGCACGCACAACCTCATTCAGGTCGTTTGTCTTGCTCTGAATTTCATCAATTGCAACTTCGATGGGAGACAGTTCTTGCTCATTGTGCTCAACAACTTCTATCCGCTTTTTCACATAAGGAAATGTATGTGAGGCTGAAAAGAAAGAGAAATAAAAAATAATTGAAAGAAGAAAAAATATCTGGACACTAATTCTTAACATTTTGTGCTGACAGATTTTCAAAGATAATTTATTTGAGACTGCTTTCCTAAAAAGAACTTTGTTTCTGTCTGTATAATTTGAAATTTAATTTTTCAATAATTTAAATATCTTTAAATTGATTTAGTAAAATCTTTTGATCAGTTAAAATCCAACAGATTAAAAATTTCATTACTTTAAAAATAAATGTCATTTTTGAAAATTCTTTTTTAGATTAAATATTTTCATTTATTTTTAATGAAGTTTCACTCCCATTTTTTTTTTATTGCCATTTCCTCTTACATCCAGCTGTCTATCAATCCGAGCGTTGGCATAAAAAATGAAAATAAGGAGAGAAAGTACTGATAAAATAATAACATATATATCCATACAGAGGGTTGTGATAAAAAGCAATAATAATCAGATGAAAAACTAATAAAAATAAGTAGGAAGCTATCTACATTTACTGAACAGGACCTAAGTGTCCCACTTTACTGAACGGGACCTAAGTGTCCCACTTTATTGAACGGGACCTAAGTGTCCCACTTTACTGAACGGGACCTAAGTGTCCCACTTTACTGAACGGGACCTAAGTGTCCCACTTTACTGAAGGAGAAAAACATTATTTGCCAAAGATAAATAGATTTTTCTCTCCACTGTGGCAGTAAAGTCACAGACAAATTTGTCATTGAATTCTTGCACAGTTTTATGCTAATAGTCTAAAACAATCATCAAAAAACGTATTTTATCACTTCTTGTGAATCCTTGTATAAAGAAATACCTCCCACATAATGGTAAGACATCATTGTCACTAATGATTTACTATTATGTGGGAGGTATTTCTCCCTAACCCTATATAAGAAACAGCAGTTCTAGCTTCATGAGAGATTTTGTGTGTACTCATGAGTTAAAGCTTTCATTTTCACTATTTTAATCTAATCTCTTCTTTAACATTTCTCCACTAAAGTCATATTTTCCTTCATGAGAGATTATTTACACTATTTACATTTGGACATTGTGTATAGTGATCCACGTAACCTACAGGGAATTCCGAATCGATCACTTTATTTAATCTACTGGGATAGACTGTTCACATTGCACTGCCCAGGTATATCCCGTCTGATTCTTATTTTCAGTACTGCTCACCCTGTTACCACGGAGTTTAAATATATACTTCCCAGCCCAGAGATTGAATTCACAATTATTATGCCACCAAATTCACTAAGCTATTGTCTTATAGGACAATAGCCTAGTGGATTAAAGTGTGATTTGCAGAGAATTATGTGGAGAACTTGGAGCCTTAAATCTAACCTGCCTGCTGATGAGTGCTGGTATTTTTCAGGTTTGGCACAGTGTCAATGTAGGTTTAATGAGATGTGGTTATTTCCCCCAGTATTTGGTGCTATGTTTTCCCTCATTTTAGATGGGAGAAATTGCTCAACCCAGAGGATTCCAATCTTGTGGCAGCACATTTCTCATTGCACTACAGAGGTTGGGTTATTGTAATACCAATGTCAACATGACATTGGTCATCGGGGCTGGGCAAAAAACAATTTTTGTCTTAGCCCATATGTGCAAGTATGCATGTGGAGCTCTCCACCTGAAAACAGCCTTGAATCACATCCAGCCTTAATGAGGAGGCCGGGTAAATATACTTGGCTGAACTCACTGAAACTTTTCTCTTTTATTATAGCTGCTGCTGTTGAAGTCTTGCTGCTATTTGTGAAACAGCCAAAATGTGATAAAAACAACAAAGATGAGGTCAATAATCTGAATGTAAATAATGATGACTCCTCTTCCCAGAAATTCAAACAAAAATTTATGTTAAATTTTTAAATCCAGTGGTTGGGTTTGTTTGTTCATTTGTTTGCTAATCTTTAAAGCAAGCATTTAATAACATGTTGGCATTGAGGAATGACAGCACCTGATGAATCAGAATATATATATATATATATATATATATATATATATATATATATATACACACATACACACACAGAGGTAATAATCTGTTGGTATATAATCCAAGTGAATCCTAATAATATAAAATATTAAAACTGATCCACAAAAAGAGCTCAATCTATTTATTATAAGAGAGCATATAAATTACATACAATAGGAATTTAAAATTACCTCATTTTTATGATCATTTCACCTTACAAGTTAAGATTCCCTTAAAAAGATTTTTAAGGTGAAATGACAATAACAATGAGGTAATTTTAAATACCTATAGTATGTTTTATATATATATATATATGTGTGTGTGTGTGTGTGTGTGTGACAAAAGAAAAGTACCAACTTACTAGATAATATGGTACGCAATTTGTATTGCTCGTCAATTGCACCCTGGGCCTTTCCATTTTTAGTGAAGGGCGTCTCAAACATGAACGTTCTGATATTGTTGTTTCGCTCAAACTCTGTTTGACGTTCTTTGGCTTCTTCCTTGCTAAAATATGGGGTAACATATGTCACCTGGATGAAGGCATATTTTGGATCCAATTCTTCAACATTTACCTGAAATAAACAAAGAGTGAATGATAGGGTAGAGGGGAGTCAGTCTTTGTAGGTAAAACTTTGAAAGTGCATTTATTTGGATGTGGGGAGGAGGGGAAATGGGTGAGTGATAAACAGCTTAAAATTAATTTACTTGATACAAGGAATCATTTCAACCAGACTAGATAGTACATCTTTACCTCATTAAGTTTCTGGCCTTGTGTCAGAAGAATTTAAACCATGGATAACAGAGGTTCAAAATAACAAGGGAGACAACTTACAATTGAAAAATATTCTCAAAACAAAATTTGTAAATTGCAAATAAAAATATTGTATATAACAATAGTTAAACAGTTGTTGGTCAGAGTTAAATTAGACCAGTAAATGGTTACATTAAAAAGTGCTCAACACACAAAAAAGTTGAATGTGCACAGCTTTTAAATGTTAAAAAATAGGAACATTAACCACTTACACTACTATGGTTTCAGCCATTGAGGTTTCTTCAGGCTATATGTGTTGGGTGGTAACCAACTATGATATGCTGGTCAATGGGGCATTATGGCTAGCAAAGTCAAATGTTTTCAGTTTATTGTATTATGCTAACTTTTATTGGGTAGATGATTATATTTGAAATTATTCTAAAGGTTATTGAGTAGAAATAATTATGGGCCAGAATGCAGTTATTATTATAGTTATTATATAGGGTTATTCATTAACTCATTTTTCATTAGAGTATTCTGCATTTATGCATTAAATATTCATTATTATTATTATTATTATTATTACTAAATTCACTGAGTTGTGGTTATTCATGCATTTGTACAGTTAATTTGTTTATTATTTATCTTTTTTTCTTGGGGAAGGGGTCAGTTATCTGCTTTGTTTAAAGTATCCAACATTAAATGCATTGTATATTGTGCATATATTTGCATTTATCTTAGTGATATTTCATAAGGTATTCATTTTTAGTTTCCAGTTTTGGAGTAATTTATTTTCCATTTCTGAATTTTGAAGTAAGTTCTGATTGTTTATTTAGTAATTTGTCTTGGTTTGGGAAGGGGATTATAGCTATTTTCTCCTCCAGATAATTTTTTTCTGATTATTTTTATTTTTGTCTGCTACAGTTTCTTAGAACTATGAGACCATTCTTCCATGTAGAGTAACTTATTGTGCTTAGTTCATTAGTATATGTAAGTATATCAGGTAGTTGGTTTGGCTCTGTCAAAACTTCTCAATGTAACATCAAACATTTTTTCTTTTTTTTAGCCAAACAACTTTGTTATTGAATAATAGTAATTTTTGGTAGTGCTTGATGATTCTTAGTTTTCTTATACTTATTTTTATGTGTTCTTGAGCTAGGAAGATAGTTTTATCCAATTTAAATACTGCCTAATGTTTAAATCCACTTTCACAGTAAGGGAAATATGCTTCTGCCACTGCTTAAAACACATCCATTTAGCTGAGGAGTAAGAGCTTAATTTGTTAGTCAAGGATTGTGAGTTCAATCCTAGGTAAAAGTCAGTACAGTTAACTACAATCTTCAAAAAATTAAATGCAATGTCAGCCACAATCTTGAACTCCCGTTCATTTTTTTTGTCCATTTCTCAAATCTCCCCATTCTCAATTTCCTCTTTCTGTTTTCACTTTCACACCTTTGCATACTAGTGTCATTACTGCTCTACTTGGGGTGAAATGATTAAAAAAAAAAAAATTCTCGCTTATAGAACTCTTTTCTGGCTTCATGTTTTCCAACCAACTTTGATCTTAAAAAAGTTAAATGCAACGTCAAACTTTATCTTCTGTCCTCTTGATTCCTTTCTTTTATTATTCTCACACCTTCGTACGGTTTCTGTTTTTCTTATTGTCTCACATTCAGTAAACCCTTGTGTCTCAGTGGCTTTATTGCTTTGCTTGGGGTGAGAAAAAAAAATTATATATATATATATATATATAACCACCATGAAAAGACAAAATTTAGATTTATTACCACTCATCATGATAATAGATAAAAAGTAAAACTGAAAAACGGGCTAGCTAAATGGTTTCAAACCTCGCTCAACAGAGCTAAATCAGGATTAATAAATAGAATTATCACTAAAAAGAGATGGACAATATGTATTGGGGTGGGGAGAAAAAAATTATTGCTTAGATGGAAATTAGTTGGAGGCTTCATATGAAGTCCTTCTGTCTACACAGAGAGTGCTTCAAAGATAAAATATAAATGGCCTCCAACACTTTTAAGTGGTAATTTGAGTGGGACTTGCTAAGAATGGTAAATGAGTCCACACTGAAACTAGTAGAACTATTATGGCTATTTATTAGGTGTTCTGAAAGACCCATATGTATTGGTCAGAATGTTTAAAGGAGTATACTTAAGATTGCAGATTTTTGTTGGAATGTGTTGCTTTATTCTGACATCCAGCCTTTGAGTCGTTCTCCCTATGTAATGAGAGCCACAACTACATTTAAAGGAATAAATTAATAGATAATTAGATAAATTTGATTCTACATTATCTATTGAGGCTAAGTTCCAAAAACGCCTAGTTAAGTAGGTTAAAAGTGGGAAATTACACACTGCCATTTCTAATTTAATTAGGCCCTCGGGTTCTATTTGTCCCTGTCTCTATGATTTACCCAAAACTCAAAGTTGGGGTGCCCTTGAGACCTGTTCTGTTCATGATAGGGTCTTCCTAATATGGCATGGCTAAATGACTTTCTACCATACAGTTTTGGAACAATCTAACAATGCCTGCATTAAAGATTCATTCGAATTCTCTGATTTTATGCAGTTGATAAATTTATAAAAATATAAAATAAATTAAAATATATAAATTTATGTGTTACTACAATATTTCCAGCGTATTTATCTTCGTTCCATTTTCTGAGACTATCGATATATGTGTTGATGCTCTTTATCGTAGTCAGTTGTCTCCTTCTGTTATTCCTGAGGATGTTTTCATCAAACTGATGAAATTTGCCACGATGTCAGTTGAATTTAGTTTCGACAACGTCATGTACAGGCAAGTTGGTGGTATTTCGATGGGTTCCCCCTTGGGATCCATTTTAGTAAATATCTTTGTTGGATTCCACAAAGAGAATATGTTATTGAAACCTAATAAACCTGACGTTTACTTCCATTACATTGATGACACCTTTTGTCTCTTTCATAACAAGATTGAAACGGATCATTTTCTTTCATGCCATAATAATGTGCATCCAGCTTTAAAATTTATACAAGATAAGGAAGTTGATTCTTCTCTTCCCTTTCTTGATGTTTTGATCTTCGACGGGTTTTGTTACATCTCTTTGTCACAAACCAACATTTACTGGTTTATATACCCATTAGGATAACGTAAAATTAATTTAATTAAAACCCTTACCCATAGGGCTTTAATGATCTGTTCTAAGATTAAGCTTGATGATGAACTTAGGTTTATTACCATTTCTCTCTGTAACTGCCTATCTGTTGGGCATTGTTCAGTCAATAATTAAGAATAAAATTGCTGAATTCAATAAAGTTAAACCTGCTATAGTACAAAGATGTCTTGTGTACCTGTGCCTTCCTTGGCTGGGTAATATCAGTGATAGATATGCTAGGCAGGTTTTTGTAGCAGTTCGACATTGTTACTTTGCCACTAATACTCGTGTGGTCCATGCATAAGGACGTTCTCCCTCCACATCATAATAGTTCTTTAATTTATTTCTTTAAATGTAGTTGTGACTCACACTATACAGGGAGAATGACTCAAAGGCTGGATGTCAGAATAAAGCAACACATTCCAACAAAAATCCGCAATCTTAAGTACACTCCTTTAGACATTCTGACCAATACATATGGGTCTTTCATCCATCGCAGAACACCTAATAAATAGCCATAATAGTTCTATTAGTTTTAGTGTGGACTCATTTACCATTCTTAGCAAGTCCCACTCAAATTACCACTTAAGTGTTGGAGGCCATTTATATTTTATCTTTGAAGCACTCTCTGTGTAGACAGAAGGACTTCATATGAAGCCTCCAACTAATTTCCATCTAAGCAATAATTTTTTTCTCCCCACCCCAATACATGTTGTTCATCTCTTTTTAGTGATAATTCTATTTATTAATCCTGATTTAGCTCTGTTGAGCGAGGTTTGAAACCAGTTAGCTAGCCCGTTTTTCAGTTTTACTTTTTATCTATTATCATCATGAGTGATAAAATAAATTTTGTCATGGTGGTCATAAAACTTTGTATCATAAACCATATATATATATATATATATATATATATATATATATATATATATATATATATATATATGCTTGGACATTGATGCACTCTGTAGCTGAGAGGTCAAAGCATGTAAGATCCAATGGCAATTTTCCACCAATGGAACATAGGTTTAAGTGCTGCTGGAAAGCGCATATTATTTTCTGTTCAAATATGAATATTGACTAAAAATAATGTTTAAGTAATAAAAACCTATCAGATTAATAATTAAATCCATCATTTTCTTTACGAATTGCTTTTTTTATATAAAGACATGAACCTGAACAGATATGCCTATTTCAAGTGTGACGGACGCAGATAGCCTAAACACGCATATACGCATATATTAAGGTTAATTTCCGCCTAGCAACAGAAGGGGTCACGTTGAAGTCTTGTGACATTTTGGGAAAGCAAGTCACGAGGTTGACTTACCCAGTTACCCGTAGCAACAAATGTCTAGACAGAAGCTAGACAGGGGACTGATGTAAGCTGGAATTCGCGCCAAAACTCAAGACACGTGAGAGTTAGAAATTTACATGGGAGTCAGTTGCTGTCTTGTCTTTGAAGGAGCAGGACTCGAAATCGAAGAGCTGATAATTTATGAACGGAAAGATAAGACTCATTTGATAATGATGGAACTTGTCCGATTCATCCCAGGCAACTCCGGACAAGAAATATAAGAACAAGTATTTCTGTTCGATAACTCCAAATTGAAGACGCAGAGAAATTTGCATGCTGAAAATACAGCCTGCGTCTGAAGAAAAGAGAAAACCAGAGAGGAAGAAAGTATATATATCTGTTACAAGCTGAATTGTGTAAAGAAGAAAGAAAGAAAGAAGAAAACCAAAGAGAGGAAGAAAGTGTATATCCCTGTTGCAGTGAGTCGGGTTCGGAAACTGAACTGTATACAGAAGAAGAAAGAAGGAAAGAAAAAAAGGAAAAACAGAGAGAGGAAGAAAGTGTATATCTCTGTTACAGCTGTAGAGTGTGTGAAATCGTATTTGTGTCAAGGAAAGAAAAGAAAGGACAATGATAAAAAAAAAAAAGAACTGAATATAAAGATAAGTAATCATATATTTTGGACCCGTATTAGAAAGATACACATACATCCATAAATATTATGTTCTTACAAACACCTTTCCACATGTCAAAATAATGATTGTAACTCCTATCCCATCTCTTTTGTGCATGCGTTGATTTCTGCATTCGTAGTAATTCATACTTATATTTTTCGTCCGTTTGGGTTCAGTTGAATCCATTTGGAGTTAGGCAAATTTTGATATCCCAACATGAGATCTGGTCGTCGGATGTTTTACTCATGCTTATATTTTCTTTTATTTTAATATTTTTGTATATTTGTACATATTAAAGTTCTTATATCAAAATTTGCTAAGCCTTATCGTCCATCCTTGAATTGTGGATCAGTATTCGTGTTGAAACCGAAGTGAACCTGGGAAAAGATTACTGTTCGATTATCCTAATTGAACAGTGTTCTTAAAATATTTTTTTGTTTACCAATTGTCCATTATCACAATCTGGGAGAGATAGCCTGTATCTCTCCACAGGTGTGAGAATGTATATATCTTCTGGTCGGCATATGATCACCTTATAAACCCATTCGTCGACCAGGGCATATGACACAAGAGTCAGAGAAAAATCTGTGTTTAAAGACACTATTCAACTTTGCTGAGAGCTCAAAACACATTGCATCTAATAACGGTTTCCCCTAGGGGAATGTAGGAGAAATCATATTTTTCAATAAAATTTCTTGATGATTCAAGGCTGTAGACAGTCCATTTATTAAACAGTATATTAATTTATTTTCATCTATATGAAAATAAATTAATATACTACTTAATAAATGGACTGTCGACTCAAATTTGAGTATCCACTAAAAATAATGTTTAACTAATAAAACTCTGGTGGATTAATAAATAACAAATTCACCCCCCCACTATCTCTCTCTCTCTCTCTATATATATATATATATATATATATATATGAATGACTAAGAGAGAGATATTGAGACACCAAGGCAAACACACTCATTATCAGAATATAATCTATGTTAATGAAAGGAGATACGTAAAAACAAGTAAACATTTTTCATAAAATTTTAATTCAGGTTAATTGAAGTTCTCAAATTTGTGGAATAACAAAATCAGTTGCTTTCTAATTTTTTGTTTCTTTCCTAATGTACTTATCTATGACACACTTTCATTCCTGAAGAACAACAACAACAATAAATAAAATGGCAGGAAATTATCCTTCTCTTATCATATATGTTGGGAGAAAAGAATCCTCTAAAATTTCTTCCTTGCCTCCTGGGGTAAATAGATAAATGCTCTCAACAACAATATATTCCATCATAAAATTCTCAAAAGTAACAAAAATGGCTCTCTTCAATTAGTGTTTCTATAAGGATTAGGGAGATGGGGGCGGATATAGGCCAAAAAATAGAAAAAAAAAAGTACCTTCTTGGAATCCATGATAAGTTTTACATTTTCTTTACCATATCTGTATGTATAAAGTGTGGAAAGTCTGTCGCAGATCTCTGCTAAACTCGTTACTTTTGGCTCCTTGTAAATATATTCTTTACCATTTTCTTCATCAAAATGGGCCTAAAAGATAAAATAAAAAATATTAAATGAAACATTTGATGAAATCCATTTTCAAAATAATGTATCCGCAAATTGTTTTTTTTTTATCCTATTTCAATCCTTAATTAGTTGTAAAAATTTATCCTCAAATAAGAATATATTTCAGGTGCATAGCTTCTATCCATTTGCACACATGCAAAATATTTCAATCCTGCAGTTGTCTGCTTATCTTTTTTTAAAAATAAAAAATTTAAAAATCATTTGATAAAGACAAATTAAAATAAAATAATTTTATACTTTCCTATTTTTATAGGTCAAGGTCAGGATCAGAACAAAGTTTTTCCATTGTATTCAAATTATAAACATTTTTTTTTTTAAAGATGCCCTATTCCTTCAGGATGTAGGTAATCATGACCCCCCCCCCCCCGTGTATGACCCATATTCGTTTTCTTTATTACCTGTAAAATGCTATATAGTTTCCTATTCTTCTAGTTTGAAATTCAAAGTTTTAGACTGGTTGCTGCACAAAGTCAGAATGCCCAGTTTACACTGCTATTTAACCCATAAATGGAGCAAACAGATTTTAGGAGTTACGAAAAAACATTCATAATGGATTATTAAACTTGTCCCTTGTTATCACAAAGAAAAAAAAAAAGGGACAAAGTATTATAGAAAAAAAGTTTATAAAAATCAATGGAGAGATAGCATGTATAGAAGCAATTCTATATTTCTAGATGTAATTCTCGAAGCAATTCTATATTTCTAAATGTAATTCTAGAAGCAATTCTATATTTCTAGATGTAATTGCAGAAAATGTCTTTAAACTTAGTATGAAATATCTGTTCTGATTTGGTCTTTGAAGTGTTTATCATCCACAAGAAATAAGTAAACCAAAATAATCTCTCTTTTTCAATCCTTTTCCTTTTGGAGGATTACAGTGATTGTTGTGGTTGGTCTTCTTTTTTTTATAGTGAACCAACATTCTCCTCACCTAAGATAAATGTACCTACAGTTTCAAGAAAAGCATTACAATAATACAGTTAAAGGAAAAAACAAAACAAAAAAAAACAGCAGTCCTAGTGTGAAAATAACTTCAATTTGAGAGTCAATAAAACCTGAAAGAGGAGAGCTATAGTAAATAAGCAAAACAATAACTTGTCAGATTCCAGCATTCACTGCTGCCGATAAGAAACAATTCAGAATCATGACTAGCATTGGAGAATGCAACACAAAAATGTATACAGATTTCGTTAGAATTAATTTGTAATGAAAGATATGAAATTACAAAATAAATATTCAAACTGAAAGAGTCATCACATATGACATGATGAAGAAAACCCACAAACTTACCATTGAAATAATTAACCAGTGCAAAGCAGAGATTTATTTTTGAATAACAACAATAATCAGCTCAATATTTCAAGCAGTTTATCTGTGCTTGTAACAGAAAATATTTCAAACTGTCTCAAAACCATATAAATAAAATCAATGAATATAACGAGAAACTCATATCTTCTGAGCTAACTTTGTAAACTGATCAAGTGCTTTTAGTGAGACACTTGATCTAAATTACTCTTAAATGAACAACTGCAGCAAGAAAAGTACCAACAAAACAGAGAGAAAAGAAAACCTAATCCAACTCTGAATGCAACATGATAAACAGTCAGCATAGTTGGCAATTCAGAGGAGGTTCCCTATAAAATACAATTGTATTGTTAGTCAGAAAAAAAAAATAATAAAATATCAAATTGCTTCTAAGTAATACAAATTTTCAATTCTCTAAGTTATTTGAATTTGTTAAGCTTTCTTCTTACACATTTGTCTTCAAGGAGTTATCAGCTACTCACTCCTTTTTTAGATCAATTTAATGCTGGCAATTATTTAAAATGCAGATTGGCAACTCCTCTAGGAAAATAAAAAAGAAAACTACATTTTGGGAAGAGAGAGGAGAAAAGATGATGGTGCTTTCCCCACTCCCATTACTTCCTCTTCTCTTACTCTCTCCTCCTCTTCCACATATTCAAACATGAACAGTATACAATTGGACACAATTTTCTGCCATTTTTCTTGTAAACATCGGTAAAATTGAAATGCCTTTTCACATTTTTTTTCTTGAAAACATTCACTTATTTTTTAAGCTGTTGAGTATTTCAGAAATTTTCTGTCTATAATAATAAAAGTTTTGGAAAAAAAGTAGTTCAGTTTTCATCAAATTTCACAAATAAGGTAAAAACGTTTTTGCAGCAACAAAGTAATCTCTAATGCTGCATAGATATGCAAGAGAATCTACTATCACGTGGGTATGCGAGAGGACCTAACGACACGTGGACACACAACAGAAGTTTACATAAATGCCAGGTTAATTTAGAATTTGAACTATTCTCTGAAAAATAAAATATATTGAAAAATTAGCTGTTTAATTTATCTTTGATGTATTATACGATTTGGTCTTGTGGCATAAGCTCAGTCAAAACTCGAAGGAGGAAAGTTGTTTATGTCAAACCTATCATTGGAGATGGTCAATTAGTCTAGAAAATGAGAAGTTTAATACCAAGCACTGAAACTGGTAAGAAATACAGGACCTACCTTAGCACATGAAGCTGACCAAGTATATGACTTTACTGATGAGCTATCTAGCACCAGAGCTTTAGGAATGTAAAAGCAAGAAACATAAAACTGCTTAAAAAATACTCAATTTCTGGGCTAGTCTGTTGCCTACAATTTCAAGCTAATAGCCTTGAGAAAGGCATGAAAACATCTCCCTTCACTCAGTTCTAGGTAAAAAGATACTAGGTAGACTGAGCTCTCTAGCCTTGTATGGCAACCAGTCTAAGAGAAGAAAAACTATGAATCCTAAACTGTGGAGAAGGTAACAAGGAATCACTGTCTTTCTCAAAAGGTCATGGGAATTCACAGACAGAAAAAAGGAATATGTGAAGAGCGAGGATCATCAATGCCCTGGCGGAGGAGGGATATGGCATTGCATGATTGAATGTGTCAAAAGAAAATATTACTTGTTAGACAATGAACCTATTACCCACCTATTTTGGAGACAAAATAAATCCGTGCTGAGGAAGAGAGCAATTAACCAATTTTAAAGGTCTCAATATCAAAAGAAAGGAATGAATAAAACTATTCCTGAATGAGAGCTAAAAAAAGGAAGACCTGATAAAAGATACTTTGATGTAAACTTGAAGAGTGACCAGTTGGCTTTAAAATGAAATGTGTTTTATTTTAAAATTATTCAAGTGAATTTACTTTATATTACAGGTGTTGGAGTTTTTCATCTATTCATTGAGTAATATTGTTTTTTTTTGAGTACGGTTTAATGACAATTTTTTTCCCTGAAAAATCATTTACATCAGATATAACTTGTGTGTTTGTGTGTGTGCGCACATAAATGTGCAGACACAGAAATCAACACTGCATGGTGACTGTCAGTTTCACTTTTTGATGACATCTTCAGACCAATTTGGTCTGAAGATCACACTGATGCATGAAATTGACAGATACCAGGTAGTATTGACATCTATACTGCACATGTGTGTGTGTGTGTATATATATATATATATATATATATATATATATATATATATATATATATAGTAAAGGTAATAAATCCATTAGTATATAATCCAAGTGGATCCTTTTAATATAAAATATTAAAACTCATTCATTGGTTGTAATATGCCTCATATGAGGTAATTTTAGATTTTATTGTGTACTCTCTCTCTCTCTCTTTATATATATATATATATAGTTGGATAGATGTGAGTTTGTGACCCTGGGTTTCGTGCTATTTATAAGTTTGATGATCGCAAATACCATGAAACCCAGGGTCACAAACTCACATCAATCCAACTAAATATGTTAGCTCTATCACTGATATTGAGTGCTTTCCAATAAGTACCGCACATATATAATATATATATATATATAATTAAAGACAACACATTTGGTGTTGATTAATTTTACTGATCAATTTCTCCAAATTACAAATAATCCTTCTCATGGAGTCTTACCTGCCATCTATCGGACCAGAGTGCCATCAGACAATCCATTAATAAGCAGCATAAGGAAACATTAGACATCTATTCACAAACAATACTAGTAAAATCAAATAATAAAAATAGACTTATGATCCTTGAAGTGATACTCATACAACAAAAATGACCATCAATAAATATAAACAAACGTAAGAACCTACATCCTCAAATGTAAAAACCCCTCACTTATACCACAAGACTCACCAGTTCTACAGAACTCACCTTTTATCTCTAACCTGATGATGACTTAAGAAACTCGAAAGCTTGGCCAATATTTTTTGTTCTTTTCTTCCAAAATGAACTTATGACAATTTCTGACAGAATTTCCTCCTTGTTTGAGAAGGTTTATTCATAATTTGGAAAAGTTAATTAGTAAAATTACTTGGCACAAAATATTTTTTGTCTTTAATAATATTTGACTTAAAGAACAGCTTAGCTTCATGAAAGTCTTTGAACAATCTTATTTTGCCATAACATACACTGCCACCTGGTTTCAACAGCACAAGTGAGATAATTCTATTACAGACAAAAAACAAAATCATTTGTACAAGGGAGTACTAAAAAAGTTCTTGATCTGATCAAAATGTCCTTCAAAAACTAATAATAAAAAAATAAAAATGAAAAATACTGATGTTTTATCAGATTTAATGAAGTGGGTCAGGGCAAAATCTTTTCAGCACCGCACCATATGAAAACATATATGCCTCTAAGTGATGATCAACTTGACATTGGAAAGAATCTTGCTGAAATTTTTATATAAACGGGTTTTAAGATGACAGTTATGGAGACGATTTAGGAGCACATCATGAAAATGTGGAATTAATTTTGCCCCATTTCTCTGAAAAGAAATAAACCTTTTGAAAGAATTCTGATTACTAAGCAATTCTATTCTCCACAGAAACGATGAATCTGAAGATTATTAGGAATGTTATTTCCACTTTTTTGTTTTTAATATAACAGTGATTGGTGGGGATGTTGGTGGTGAATAAAAAAAAAATATACAGAGAAAACTGGTTTCCTGTCCATGTCAATAAAATGCAAAGTAATAATCATATTTGGTAATGGAAAGTCACCAAGAAAGAATTACTTCAAGAATTTACAACCTGATTTCACTTGCTTCCTTTCTATTCCATTCAAAGAATATGTTTTTATTTACAGGAGCTGTCTGCACAACATTATGAGAAATGTTCTCCTGGTAATGTCTTAGAGTAAGCTTCCTGTTAAAATCTGAAATATTATTCAGTTTACAAAAGGAAGACAAAAAGCTGCTTTTTTAGGTCACTAGTTAGAAAAATTTTATGGCTGATCTTTAATAACCATTAATTATGAATGTCCAACAACTCCTGAAAGATTACATGTGTGGGGGAGGTGGTTGAACCTTATTAAAGAAAACACCTTTTAGATACCTAATTTGTGTTTTTCCTTCTTATATAAATTGACGATAAAATCTGTAATGAAAGAAGCTTGAAAATAATTATCAAAGAAATTGGAATCAGTGATTTGAATCTGAATTCAACCAGAGGCTTTTTACATTTACTTTGTGTTCATTTCCATCTAGGCACTGTCTCATCACCAGAATTTCATGCTACAATGATTGACAAAAAACCTCCAAAAAACAAGGAGATTAAGCACTCCCATCATTTACTGCTACTACCAGAACAGTAGCAGTAAATGATATTACTCTCTCAAGTCCTGTAGACTCCCTTAGGAGCATGGGGTCACAGCTCTCAAGTCCCATAGACTCCTTGAGCAGGATGAGAACACAGATTTCAAGTTGTCTATACTCCCTGAGGAGTACATGGCCACAGCTTTCAAGTCCTGAGCAGTATGCTGCCACAACTCTCAAATCCTGTAAATTCCCTGAGGAGTATGCAGCCACAGCTCTCAGTATGCTAAGCATTGCTGCTGAGGTTTCAATAGCAAACATTAGGCATTTACGGGATGGAGTTGTTAACTTCATGCCCAACCAATTTTGAATTCAGAGTTTTCCTCCTCCTCCTAGACTGATCACCAACTGTTGTAACCAGGAACTAAGAAAAAGGAAGCAGTGTATTGTTCAGAGACAAAAGTATTGTATTGGCCATATTGTTATGGGTGAATAAAAAGCAATGGTATCACTTCTCATGGGAGAGAAGTAACCATACTAAACCCCCTTACAAAATTGTGACACCAACCATGGCTAAAGAGCCTAATCTGTCCTGCTATTTAATCCATAGCTGTGGGGAAAAGATATGGATTCATACCTTTCTCAAGGTTATTTGCATGCAAGTGAATGCAATGTTTTTGACTGGAATTTGAACTCAGCTCTCCAAGTTCTCATTACACCACCTGCACATCTCAATTAGATATTAGGGTAGCTGCTTATATTTCTGAGATAAGGTATTATGTACATTATCTACATTATTTGGACTATTGTTCTCAAAAATTCATAGACAGATGTCCTCAAGGACACATGGCACAGTGGATAAAGACATTAGTTAGATCCAGTGACAGGACCCAAAGTGTGTGAGTTCAATATTCGTTTAAGGCAGTGGAGAACTCTCAGAGGGAAATTAACAGGAGATAACTGACATCCATTAAACATGGCACGTGGAACTAGAACAGTCTACCCCAGTGAGCGAAATAAAGGTTTCAGTTCGACATTCCAATCACCTGAAGAAGGCTGGAGCGTACATAAATGTAATAAATATGGCAACAAAGATGAGGACAATAGTTTGAATAAAATAGATATTAGGGTTTGCGCCAAATGGAAATACAGGACAATCTAATTTGCATATGTCTACATAAATTGTGTAAATAATATTACTTCAGGAGATAAAATTAAATACAAAAATTTTATTAGAAATTATTGAAATCTCAGTTTGAATATCATGCCTTTTAGTAAATTTGGAAACTCTTTGTTATCTCCATAGGATTAATCCATGAATATCGACAATCCGGACGGCTGTTTTGTATTGGGAAGACATTTTAGCAATTCTTTCTTCTGCCAAGATTGAAACAATAACTCTTCATATATATTAAAATCTCTCCTACAAAGCTAAGGGATAGGCAAAAATACTGGAGGGTTTAATCAGCTGTGAAGGTCAATGACAATATAAGAAACCAAGATGAAATCTGATATTTATGGCCAAAGAAGAAGATACTGCTAAAGCAAAAATATATTACATGGACATCAAAGTTAATTTGAAAAGATTCTAAAAACAATATCATCTGTGGATGGGGGAGGGGGGTTAATAGATCATGAACAGGTGACCCTGGAGGGTGAATCAACAGTGTAAGAGAGTGTAAAGTTGTGAGGGATTGTAACTGAAATGATATCTAATGCAAGTGGGGTAAGGTGGGGTGGTGTGGTGTAGAACTGAGGTAAGTGAAACACCAGATCAGGTCCAAGAGACTTGGGACAGGAAAAGGTCTCAGGAAAGTGGGACAATTTCTATTTTATGGCATATCAACTCCTATGGATTATTTCATACCAGAAGAAACATCTAAATGATGTCAATGTTGACAAAAAAAAAAAAAGAAAAAAAAAAAAAAATGCACAAAATGAAAAAAAAAAAAAAAAAAAAAAAAATGCATATTTTATTACATTGTTCAAACTGAAAATGGAAAAAGAGAATGCAATTGTATAGAGAAAATTTTGTTTACTTACCTGGCCATAAAAAGCTACCCGGTAGAATTTACCGAGAAGACGTTTCCCAGAATGCATCACCTCAACAACTTTGTTGTAAGCCTCAAACAATTTCCTGTAACTCTCAGCCAACCTCTGGAAAAACAAAGATAAATGTTACAATTTCTATTTTATATCAAATTTACTTGAAATCTTTTGGCAATTTAACAAAGAAATCCAAATGCATAAAATTTTACGCTGGAGATAAAAGAATTTAATAAGTTTCCTGAATATGAGATGAAGTGCATTGTCATTTTTCTATTTGCTGACTATTAAAAATAAGTGGCATGAAATGGGAAGTGTTGTCGGAATGCTGATTGTGTTTAGGTAGGAAACGCGTGTGTCCTGGTATATTTTTCCCACAACAATTATTGTGAACTTGAATGTGAGTCCAGGTAATAAATAAAAAAGTAACAACAAATCTATATACAAACAAATGACAATGTATTTTTAATAATAGTATACAATGACAATAGAAGATTGTAGAGTAGAAAGAGTGATCAGCAGTTGGTATTAAAATTTTTACTGTTAATGTTAAACTGATTTTGTTTGGAAGGCCTGGTTTGTTTTGATGTGTGTAGATGATGTTGGTGTACAAAATTTTAATAAAAGAAACTTTGATTTGTCAAATTGTTGCATTGATGTTGTTGAAATTTGTTACCAAGTGTTGAATGCATATTTGCTAGAACTTTTGAAAATATTCAATATTATTGTCGATTTTTCTCAGATATGCAGCCATCTCCACATGTTATTAAACTGCACTTGATGATTTCTTAGTTTTGTTCATGTTAATATCTTTGAAGAGTGAAAAAGGTCAGTGGGTTACTTCGGAATATTTTTCACCACAATAGTTATTGCGGACTCGAATTTGAGTCGGGGTAATAAATGATTAAAGTAACAACAAAACTATATACAAACAAACGACAATGTATTTTTACCAATAGTATACAATGGCAATAGAAGATTGCTACAGGTGACACAAACAATGAATATGAAAGAAGAAAACATTTAAAAAATGTATTACAAGAAAACATTTTAACAAGAGAATGCATTTGCATGTATGAAGTTTGTGTAGAATAAGTCCAAGAGAAAAGTAATTGAAAGTGAAGTGAACATGCGTGACTCAGTGGGGAACACATTTTTTCCACGAGCTAACTACATATTATTGTGTAAGAGAAAAATAGAAAAAAAAGGGAATGACTCAGAATGTCATTCCTATTTATATGCTTAAGGAGCATCCCCTAGTGACTGATTTTTTTAGTGAAGTGGGGTAACTCACAGAAGGGGAGATGAGAATTCAAGTCTTGCAGAAGGTACTTTTCAATTCATGTCATTTAATGGTCAAAGATGAATATATAAAAAAAAGTTTTGCTGAAGAAATAACTTTTCTTTAATATTTTCTGTAACTGGGTGATTTACTGCAATCAACATAAAAGGTTCTATAGCTTGGATTTCAGTATATTTTATAAAGATTTAAGTTACAAAGCAAGAAGCAGAGTAAAGAAAATACATTTATAATTTGTGGCAGAAAACCCTTTAAATTTAAAACCTGCAACATCCAAAACAAATAAATTAGTGTTAGCAGTACAGATAAAATATTATGGACGTGTTAGTGAAAAAATGGTAAAAAGCAGAGAGAATAAAATTCAAGAATTGTGCTGAGACTCAGGCTGGGATAGTTTGTGTTCATTTTTCACTGATGTCCTTGGAAAAGGCATAGGTTCATTTTTGTCCATGTTTCCAGGTAAATAGAAATTCAGTTTAGCCATACACACCAGTCTATTTTGAATGTTAGGATAGCAATCTGGCCACAAAATTTACTTACTACTAAAGATGCAGCATAGTGGAATCAAACATCAAAAAAAGTTCAGCAGAAAAATAGGATCTACGAAATTAGTATTTTTTTTTTTTTTATAAGTATTTTACCCCAAGCAAGGTGGGAGTGCCACTAGTATGCAAGGGGCTACAGAGAGTCAAAGCAAGAGAAAAGACTGGGTAAATAGAGGATTGAGGAAAAGGTAAAAAGAACAGGGATCAGGGCATCAGAAGATGTTGATTGACATGACATTACATTTAAATTTTTGAAGATTATAGTTATCAGGGAACCAAGTAAGAGGAAGGGAGTTCCACTGTTGGGAAGTGCAAGAGAAGAAGCTGTTAGAGCAGAAGAGGCGATTATATTTAACTGTTTTGACAGTAAAAGAGTGGAACCGACATGCCAACCTAGTAGCATGCTTAAATACATGTAGTCAGGGCAACAGTGAAAACATCTTGTCAGAGCAGATGCCATGAGAATATTTGTAGAAAAGACAGAGGGAAGCCACATCATGTCCGTGAAAAAGTGACTGGAGTCAAGATGCCAAGTCAGGGCCAATCACATCAAACATCTGTCTTTGGATTTTGTTGAGAACCTCGAGATAAACAGCAGGGACATCAGACCAGATGTGGCAACAGTATTCCATGCATGATAGATTTGAAGATGTGAAGGATGGACTCAGATGAGAAAAACCTTCTGGCATGACACAGAGAAACAACTTTCCCTGTGGTAGATGCAGCTATTGATTCCATGTAATTGTTCCACCTCAGGTCAGTGGAAAATGTGAAACCAAGAAGGCGCAGTGAGATACTCATGCTGATACAAGGCAGTGAGGTTTCTCTATGGTGATTAAATGAGAGTAGTTTGCATTTACAAGTCATTTCCTGCTCCAGTCAGCCACAGATTGGTCCTTTTCGAAACCAATGGCCAGGTTAACTTTGTCATCAATGCCAGCTATTGAGACATGAGTAATGGCAGTGTTATCTGCATAGATGCAGAACTGATGACAAGGGGAAGATTGTTGATGAAGATCAGAAACAGTGTAGGACTCAGGAGAGAGCCTTGGGGAACACCAGTGTTCATATGAAAGGAACTGAAAGAGAACCCATTCATGTTGACCTTCATTTTTACGGTTTGATAGGAATGATTGGATTCAATCAAATGATCATCCTGTAATACCATATACATGAAGCTTACTTAGAAGACCAGCATACCAGACCCAATCAAACATCTTTGAGATATTTAGAGCCACAGCTTGATTATATCTGTTATTATCAAGACCGTGGTATACATATGCAATTATGACTGTAAGCACATCTGAGGTAGACTGGCCAAATCAGAACCCATATTGTTTGTTAGAGAGTAGATCATGGTAGGTAAGATGCTCAGTCAGTTTGTTATTGATTAAATCTTCAAAGACTTTGCTGAAGAATGGTAGGAGAATGAGAAGATGGTAGTTAGATTGGTTAGAAGGATCTCCAGAGTTCTTAAAAAACAAGAATGACAGAGGAAGACTTCCAGTAAGAATCAGCAAGGCAATAGTTGTATCGTTTGGAGAGAATTGGAGTCCACTCAGGAGCACATTTCTTTAAGACTACGGCTGGTATCCCATCACCACTACTTGCTTTATGAGTCTAATTTAGAGATGATGTCTAATACCATCAATAGGGTTATGCACATCTCACTCAAGTTCTAGGGGGGGGAAATCAGGTGTCAGCACCCTGGATGAGTCGAGTGTTCAGTCAGACGAGAATTTCCAAGCAAAGCATTCAGGCTTATCAGCTGTGGATGTTAGGACTTTGAATTGATTGAATTGAGGAGGGATTAAGAATTTGCTGTTGTTCAGCACACTCATGCAGAGCTGCCAATAATCTTTAGAACAAAACTAGCAAGATGCAATACATTGTTTCATTCTATCAGCAAACAGTAACTTTGCTTCATTGCAAACATGCTTGCATTCATTCTGAGCAGAGACAAAGAGACATCTGTTCAAATCAGACATGTCACTCTGGTACAGATGGAAGAAGTGATTCCTATGGGCTATAGCGGCTGAGCAAGCAGGTGAGAACCAAAGAGATGAGTGCAATTAGTATTTTCTTGCTGGGATGAAAGCCTCGATGCTGGCTTTTACTCAAGAGGAGACTTCAGTTGCATATTTTTGAACAGGATATTAAAAGAAAGCTGACTTAAAGGAAACAGAAAAAGTTTGAAGATGACATTTACCGCAAAATCTCTTGCAACTTCATACATTGGAATAATAAGTTTGTAGATATCACCCAAGACTTCATAGCGTTCAGCTTGTTCAATGAGTTTAGCAGCATGTTCTAAGTTGTCAATCAAGGTATCCTGCAAAAATAACAAAAGCACTTGTAACTTGGACAGGATGAAAAATAAGAACTTCTGCAAATCCAAACTTATGATGAGTTTAAGTGACTTTCAGAAACAAAATCTAATTGTCCTTATTTAGAAACTCATTTCTTTTTAATAAGAAAACCCAGTTGAGTAGAAACATTGAGTCATAAGAAATTGAAGAGGAACATTTTTAAATTTTAGAAGGTATTATCAACAGGGATGTGTAGAGACCTCATAAACCTGCAATGAAATGAGACCATGTGGGTAAAAGTAATCAGCTGCAAAAAAAGAATTGGACATATATTAAAACACTTAAGCAGATGTAAGAACACATATAAAAAATGTGTGTGTGTGTGTGTGTGTGTGTGTGTGTGTGTGTATGTATATATATATATATATATATATATATAAAAACATCTTTCTTTCTTTAACACACCTATACATAAACATACCCTTTTGTGAGAAAGAGAGAAAAGTAAAGAAATGCAAACAATAGTCCCAACTAAAACTGGTGAACTTTCTCACCTCACCCCTTAGCTTCAAAGAGGTTAATGGAAAGAATTCACAATTACATTGTTACAGACATTACTAAGAAGCTTTCCAATCTTGTCACTCGAATACTCTCTCTCTATGTACAAAAGGCCAAAAATCTTTGGGTACAGATGAGGGCAAGGTAAGGGAAGAAGCCAGGATGTGAGGCTCACTCCCCTTATTACTGGCATCCAACCTTACTGATAGTAATATGGGTAGTCAGTTTGTTGTTGAAGTGACAGCTGGGGGTTTGGAATGGGGTGGATGTTGAGACGACCATCACCACCCACAAATGTCCTATAAGTAAACTAATGACAAAAAAAAAAAGCAAGATTTTTTTTGAAAATTCTCAACAAGAATGCAGCAAGATCTATTTCCCTACATTGAACTTGACAGCTTCATCCTTTTATTTAAAAATGATTCTTTTTGTTTGATTGGTTGGTTGGTTGGTTCAATTCATACTCACACCTTTCCTTTGTTTACCAATTAAAAACAACACAAACAATTTTATCCATTTTCTGAGTTTTGGGGAAATGATTTGTGGCTGTTAATACAGATGGTATTAAAACCTACAGTTTTTTTCCTGCAGTAGGTTGCCATTTTTTTCTGTGGTAGAAATATGGGGGGAGAAGAGGAGGATTCCTACCTTTCCCAAGGGTATTAGCACATAAATGTAATGGATTCGAGTGGAATTTGAACTTGGCTCTCAGATTCCTCAATCCGAGCAGCTATCCATTAGTCCACCATGCCTCCAAGACCCATAAATATTTCAAAATAAATAACAGGAGAAAAGTGTGTGTTTATAATTGTTGATCCTTATAGATATTGTTGTCAACCATTAGTCATAACTTATTAAAAACACCACTACAATAACAACCAACCAAACTGATATAAATTACTGCTTACTATTCTTTATCCACATTGTTGTTCCTCACATACCATTTCAATAAATATATTTATGAGCCTTCCCCAGATGGATATATTGCATCTAGGGGCCTTTTTCAAAAAGTCTTTTCCTGTATGGGTAGCCCCAGCAGACGGAAGCCAAGTTTAAAAAAAAAAAATATATATATACATATATATATGTAAAACACGTATTATAATCCCTATACTCAGGCATAATAGTGAAAAAATGGGATGAGACATTTTGTAAATAAAAATATATTTGAACAAACCGATATCAGGGAAAAAAAAATTCAGTAAACAAGAGAAAAGACTAAAGACATTTGTATTGGTAGAAAAAAAAAAAAAAAAAAAAAAAAAAAAATCAATCAGCACTGCAATGCCTAATCAAAAGAAAAAGCACCTCCCAAAGGAAATTAAGTAAAAATGTAAAGTAATCAATACACTAAGTAGAGCAAAATCTAAAAAAACCTAGTGAGTCAGAACCTACCTACCACAGTTTCACCTAACAGATCTTCAGTAGTACACTGAAACCATGGTAGGTAGGTTCTGGCTCACTAGGTTTATATATATATATATATATATATATATATATATATATAAGTGATTTTAATAGTTACAATAATACGAGCAAAGCTTACCTCAGTGTATTGAACATCTTGCATGCCGGAATCATCCTTGATAGAGGATTCTTCTACTTGGATATTTGGAGAAATCAGGTGAAATGCAGCACAGCCCTGAGGATAGGTTCCTGCAAGAAAAATTCCAAATTTCAAAATGGTAAACAGTTTTGATAGTAAAAGTTTGCCTCTGGTTTTAATATAATCAATCTTCAGAAGCTCAAAACAATTTTGTGAATCTCATAAATCCAAGTGTGAAACCTCCAGAAAATTTAACAAATCTTCCCAGATAAAAAAAAAAAAAATTAAAATTGTAAAAATGGCCTAAAACAGTTGAAGTTTCAAAACAAACTTGAAAATTAACCTTGGCCAATTAACAAAATGGTTGTTTAGCTATTGGATAAGATATTTCCACTTGCATGGTCATCATATGTAACAGATGAGATGGAAAGAAAAAGTCTGAGAGGAAGTTCCTATCAAAAAGAACTAATTTAGATCTCATTATTCAGTGAAGTGGGATGCAGTGTTCAAGTGCGCTCAACATTCACACAAGATGCAAACTATTTAAATGTCACTGCAAACCATAAGTTTAGAACTAGACCCACAATTATGGTGCAACTAGCGAGAACTGAACTTACTCTCAAAAATTAATGGTTTGCAACATAAGCTCACTAATAACAGATTTTTTATATATATATATATATATATATATATATAGAGAGAGAGAGAGAGAGAGAGAGAGGTAGATATAAAAAATTATATAGAGTAGTATTAGGTTGGTGCAAAAATAATGACGTAATAATGTCATTTTTTTTACGTAAAAAACGACATTATTACGTCATTATTTTTGCACCAACCTAATAATTCAAAATTACCTCCACCTAGCTACCTAGTAGCTATTTCACCTTACAAGAGCTTCCTTGCAGGGTTTTTCAACACCGAGGAGTGAAGAAAGAAAATAAAATAGTAACTTAAAATTTTTAAATGGGACAATTTTGAATTTCTATTTGATGTAATTTATTTATTTATATATGCTCTGTTATAATAAATACATTGAGCTCTCTTTGTGGCTCAGTTTTAATATTTTATATTATTAGGATTCACATAGAATATATACCAACATATTATTATATATATATATATATATATATATATATATATATATATATATATATATGAAAGAATAGAGAACAAATAGGAAACGTTTATAAATTTGACGGGTTTCATTTTTATTTAAGCTTCATCTTAAATTTTTAAGTGTGTCTGGATTCTAGTGGGCATTTTTGATACACACACATGCATGCACACCTTTGCTATTTTCCTCTCACGACCATCTTTCTATCTCAATTTTAGTTATTTCCATTTAGTAACTCAACTCTCCAAGTTTTTTTTTTTTATTACTCTGCTGTGGCCAGGTATTGAACTCACAACTCTTTGGGTCAAGCTACTGGATTACTTCAAATAATGCTTTTATCCACTAGGCCATGTGTCCTTGAAGAGTTGAGCTATTAAAAGGAAATAACTGAAAGTGAGATATCCAGAAGAGGCATGGCATGTGGAACTAGAAAAGTCTACCCTGGTGGACAAAAACGATGTGGTTTGAAATTCGACGTATATCACCTGAAGAAGGCTGGAGTATACAACGGTCGAAACATTGTGAATATGACAATAAATATGAGGACAACAGTTTGAACAATGCAAATAGTTGCAATACCTCATCTCGGAAATATAGACAGGAACATTACTGTATTTCAGACCATACAAAAAGCCCATATTTTTTTTCACTATTTCCTGCTTATTATATCCAAGGTTTATCCAGATGCCAGAGACTATCAGTACTTGTAGCTAGTCTAACTTGATAACATTGTTATAGTAAATGTTAATATTGGGTAAGGTTCTTAGATGTCATTACATAAAATCACAGTATATAGATGTTTTTATAGGCTCCATAGGTTAAATGCAAAAATAAACAGTTCAAAAAAAAAAAAAAAAAAATTTCTGTTTTTCACATTAGATATCTGAAATCTCAGCAGTGAAAATAGTAAATTTCAGTCAAGTTTGTCTTTTTGGTTAATTATCAGTGGGCAATTAATTTTTAATAAAAATAAAAGTTTTGGTATTGTATAACCAAATAAAGTCTAGTTCTGTTTGGAGAAAACAGAATGAAAAAAAAAAAATTTCAGTTCATAAAATTTCATAGAATTATTTCAAAAGTTGTTTCAATGTTATGACTGGATTGAGATTAAATGTGGAAAACAAATAGAAAAATTGATATCCACAATTAATGAAGTGAGCAATTTATTTTTAAAACAATGTTTCAAGTGCTTGTGATTCCTAGCAAAGTACTGTTTGAATAAACTTCAGATTTATTACATTTTAATGAATGTCAAATATGTCAGATTGCTAAAATAAAATTTGTACTTTGTAAAATAAATTTCGACAAAGAAAAAAATTGAAAAAACTTGAGTGAAGCTTAAAACAGCAGAATATAAATAACATTAATGTGAGAGTTGTATACTAGACAAAATTATCATCATTTTTGGTTGAGTCAACTGTACATTCTACAGAACCTAATTTACACTTTTGAATTATCAGTAATATATTTTTTAAAAAGCTTTTTTTTTTTTTTTTTAAAGCCTTTTTTTGACCATCTTTGTCTTTTTATGGCAAAACAAGTGCCATGAAGACAAAAAATGGTTGTAAAAGAGTAAAATGCAATCAGAGAAAAACAAAAACTGAGGAAGCTGTTGGAAGTCATAATCATCAATAATCTGAAGAGGCATAGCAGAGAGAGTAATAGTCTTCAGTAGTTTGAACTTATTTTTTAAACTAATGTTCTTCCTATATAAGGCCCAAGAGCCACTCAGGGTAGAAGGTTGTTGAAAATAGTTATAAAGGAAAGATAATCGTTAACACTAGACTTGAAGAAGTCAAGATGATCATGAGAAAACAGTGTGCCGAGAGTCTGTAGCACAAAGCAGTTGTTCTTGGGAAGAAGGTGTTTGAGTGGAACTTCCTACTTAATGGAATATAAAGGGGATGATTCACACTTGTTTATGTGGCCGTATAAACGCTTTTGAACTCAAGACTGTACAGGGCAGCTTCATTCCAGATATGGCAGTAATACTAAGGTTTTGATTTAATTTGGCTCTTGCAAAGAGAGTATAGCAGAGATGTGTAGGGGGTCAGATGCTTACTGGAGTGGTTCAATGAATCAACAATTTTTCTGGCATCTTTACCAATAGATTGTATTAATATTGATGGTTTGTCAATTATTTATTTTCAACAATTCTTTCTTTCTTTTTATATATTGGCATTTCTTTTTTTTTTTTTAACCAGTACTCATTCATTGTTAAATGAATAGAAGTGATTTTTCAGCTTTTCACAAATTAGATTAATTTGTTTTCTAGCTTTTCCCTCCATTTTTCAAAATTCGATACAGTTTTCAAACATGGAAGATCTAAATGCTTTTCTTTTCCAATCACCCATTTTTATAGCAACCATCTTTGCAATTGACATGAAGAATTACAAAGTGGTAAACATAATTTTAGAGAAAATTTCCAATTTAGTTCTATTTGGTTTTAAAGAAAATAAATTTGTTTAGAAGCTAAAAATGAAAAATTGAATAAATATAATTAATATTGATAATTAAGCAAGTGGCATGAGGAGAGTTAAGTAGAAAAGTAGAGTAATCAATTCAGATGATGTTTCATATTTCTTCTTCAACAAGAAATTTATGTAGAAGAGGGGCTTGAATAATGAAAGACAAAAAATCAGCGAATTTGTGAGTGGGACAGACAATGTGGTTATATTAGACTTGGGTTGATGTTTATAATCAGTTCTTAACAGATACAAAATTTATTTACGTAAATAACTATGGAAGAAAATAATATATAAATTTTTATATTCCAGAAAAATATTAAGAAAATCAGTGACAAAATAAGATTTTTTAAATGAAATTGGATAGATGATATACCTAAACACATAAATTTAAATAAGATTAAAATTTTAGTGCCTATTCTTTGCGTGCATGTGTAGTTACATCGACATAAGTATCACTTTTGTCCAATGAAGTCCTAAAGGACGAAATTTGCCACCAAATTCATGAACCAATAATCCATTAGGCTATTATCCCATGAGACAATCCCGAGTTTAGTACTTGGAGGCCTAAACCTACTCTGTCGCTGTAGACAATACTACTGTTGATACTTGTCATGCTTGAGTGCATTCATCAAGGCTTGTTTTTTCTTATTGTTGCTGCTATTGAAGCTTTGTTATTTATTAACGGCTCCCATATTGTATTTGTTTCTATGCTAGGCCTACTAAGGAGATCCCCATCATAAGTGATACTACCCAAGTTGGTTTTGTTTTGTTTTTACAACTGAACTCCTTTGGGTTCTTGAAAGGTTTTGGAAAATTCATTCTTCAGCATTCATCAAGTGTAGAGGGAAAAAAATTCTACAGAAATTTGGGCGTCCTGGGTATGACGATAAACTACATCCATGTCCTGGATAAGATGATAAACTACATCCAACAGCAAGGCCTCTGATAATATGTTTTTGAAAAAATAATGTTGCCAGCTATACATTTTTGAGAAAAAAATATTAACAGAAATGGATTTTTGATAAAACAAAAATATTACCAAGAAAAAAAAAGTTGTCGGCATTAAATGACCCATTGAGGTTGATATGCCGTAAAACAAAACAAACAGAAATTTGGTGACAGATTAAGAAAAAAAAAAAAAAGCTGTTTTTGAATATGCAACCAGATCTGGCTGAAGACAAAATTGATCAAAATGTGTTAACAACATCAACAATACAAAGAAGGAGTTTTAATTGTCTCAATAAAATTTGGAATGTTAATAACTCTCCTCATGTTTATAGACATTAGTAAATAGAAGTAATGATTGTATGAGGAGATATAAAAGGTCATTTTCTGTAACAGCCTCAGCCCAAATGACCAGAATTGAGGAGGCAGCTAATCATGTTCCTAATGATATTAATTTGAAGTAGTGTACAGCAAGAGATTACCAGGCCAGCCTTTCAACTGTTGTTATCATTATTGCGTTATATAAATCTTATCTTTGCTGTGTCCTTTTATAGGTGAAATATTTTCAAGACATGTCTTTTACAAAAAAAAATCCAGTGATGTCGATTAAGTGGTGGTTGGTTGGCCAAACAGTTGTTTGAAGTTTTATAATGAAGTATTTCCACTTCTATGTGTCTTATCCTATCAGGATGTTGGCAATCATGGCTTTCCACAGTTTCCTGTCCTTTATAGCTCTTAATAAATTTTATCTTTTTGTTTTTTTTTTTCCTAAACCTATGTTCCACCATTGATTTAATCAATCTCACTAGGTAGGTCATATATTATTTTTCTGTCCCTTTTGACTTTAATCTGTCCTGTGAGTATCAAATTTTCCAAGCCCTCTTTTTATGTGCCCAGAAATTTCAGCCCTTTCTGATATTAAATATAATACTTTGCTTAGATTTTGGAAGGCATCTTTCATTTTCCAAATATGATTTTGGTGTCACACTTTCTGTCCTCTATGAAAACATTTCCCAGATATTTAAATTGTTTTACTTATTTGATTTCGGTATCTCCAATTTGTAATCTGCATGTAGGATTGTTTCTTTTGCTAACAACCATGTATTCTGTCTTCTTGCAATTAAGGTTTAAGTCCTTTCTTCTCATCTCCTTTTACTATTTTCACTAATCAATCAAATATTTAGAAGAGGATCTTTATTTTTGCTGTTTTTATCAAATTTCAACTTCTGTGTCCTTCAGTCTTCCTTTATTATGATTTAAACTTTAAAAATTTTATTAACACCCAGCAAAAAAAGATCTGAATGCAACACACACACCTGTATCAAAATGCTGAGAAAAAAATAAAATGCTACTAATTCAAACAATTTGTGGAATGATAAAAATGTTTAATTTCAGAAAATTATTAAGAATGCTGACAAGTGTACTCTGCAAAACATTATGATAAAACAAATTACTTTAGATTACTTTTTTATGAATTATCAACCCTATCTGGGTTATTTAAAGTCAAAACAATTTTTGGATTCTAAGAAGAAATCTTTCTTTTTTATGAGTAAATATTACATTAAAAGTTTTTGAGATAATGATTTTTTTTTCAAGATACATGTCCTACTATTTAACTCACCCCTGGTGAAGAAGAGATGAATTTATGCATTTCCCGAGGGTATTTGTGCATAAGTAAATGTAACAAACTCAACTGGAATTTGAACTCAACTCTTCAACTTCTAATTCACTATCCATCACCAACACAGCTTACAATAAAGATAAGGATAATCTATGTGCTATATCCTACAAGATATGGTTGATCATAGCTCTACACGACTTTCTATACTTAGTAGCTATTAGTAATATCATACTGAGAATTATATTAGATTGGATGATTGAACTGTGCTTCATCAAATGGCTGTGGCTCTCAAGCAATTATGTGGGCAATGATGATGATAATGGTGGTAATAAGGGGGAAATACACATGCATATGGTAGCATGGAACAAAGCCCCTGTTGGTGAGAAAAGAAGTAAGACGAAATTTGAAATTAATTATATTGCTGAAAATCACTCCTTAGTAAATGTTTCTATTTTCTGATTCCAGTAACCTCTTGTGTCTTAGTGGCTTTATTGCCTTGCTTGGAGTGAACTTGATTGGCCTAATTTATGGTGAGTACGATGGTTTAAAATCAGTTTTAAAATTCAAAAGCTGATTCTTCTAAGTTGAGATTAATTCCAGAAAATCTAGTAAGTTCGTGCATCTAAGAATGAGGTGTATATTAGTAAGTCATAAACAGGTTACAAGTGCAAAAATAAATTATTGAAAGGGCAGCTAACCAACCAAAATGAACAGCTGTCTACTTTTGGTTATACTGGCCCATTTCTTTTTATTGTAGTTAAAAACACATCTGCTGAAGTAAAACTGTTCCACAAATGCTGAATCTAAAGTTTTATTTACCACAGCACCTTACAACCTTTCTTCAGTTTATAGACAAAGTTAGTCAAAAATATAGCCAGCCATCTTGAATATTTCAGTAGTTGAGAACTGGTTGCATAGCACACATGTAACCTGGCAACCAATTAGAGTAGACTTTATTGCATATGCATGAAAGCACTTTAACAGAGAGCGGCACCATCGAGTAAGTCTGAATTCTGTGTTTTTGTTTTCTTTTGCAGATATCTATTCAGGTCTGCCAATTGCCAAAAGTCTTTGCAACTCCTAGTTTTTCAAAATGAAAAAAAAAAAAAAAAAAAAAAAAAAAATTGCTGTTGGAACATAATGAAACAATAGAGAGATCAACTAAAAAAAATTCCAGGCTACTTTAAAAAGTGGGGAAGCTGCCGAGATAAACAAGCGTTCAAGAAGCTGACACTGTCCTAGGTAGGACATTTTCTCATCAGTATTAAATAGCTGGCTATTTTCTGGATAGATCTTGTATATTTGAAATCACTTCTGCCTTATTTGAATATAACACAAAATATTAAATCTCTCTCCTTCAGAAATGACCAAATAGTTGGCGTTCTTCTATGTTCCATGTTTCTTTAGGACGTTGGCCATCATGGCTCTCCACAATTTCCTGTCTTTTGTAGCTCTTAGAAAATTTTATCTTTTTGTTATCTCTCCTAAACCTTGTTCCATCATCAATTTAACTCAAGCTCACTAAATAGGTTATGCATCACTTTCAATCTGTCCTGTGAGTATCAAATTTTCCAAGCCCTCTTTCCTCATTATGTACCTTAGAAATTTCAATTGTCTCTTCCTGATGTTAAATATAAGTGTACTTTTTGTTTCCATTTTCTCTAAAACTTTGTTGCCCACATGTTCAGTCCATGGTATTCTCAGCATCCTTCTGTAGAACTACATTTCCATTGCCTTAATATGTTGTTGAATGTAACAGACAAAGAATGATGGTTATGTTTTTTAATCAAATATTCTTGACTTTGAAACAAACATTAAATATTTTAATTTAATCTCAACCAACTGATTCAAACTTGCATAAAGGAGAATTTTCTGTCTTCACATAAGTTATTCAATCTCCACCTGAAATTTTATTTATTAATTATTTATTTTTCTTTTATCTTCTTAATAGGAGTAGATAGGTTCACATATCATCCAGTTCACACTCCTCTCCAGCCTTTTGAACAGGAGTAGAGGGTTACCCATTATGTCCTTTTAAGGATTGGGTTCCAGTTCCTTCTAAAGTCTACTTCAACTCTATACTCCTAACATCACCCAAAACTGAGATTTTATGTACTACTAAATTACTTTTTCTTTTCTCAATAGGAGTAGATAGGGTTACCCTATAGTCTGGTTCACACACCTTTCAATTCTTTTGAACAAGCATATAGGTTTATCCTTGGTTTAGGATTGGGTTCCCAGTTCCTTATAAAGTCTTTTCATCCTTTTTCACTTCCAGTAACCCCTTGCATCTTAGTGGCATCATCTCCTTGCTTGGGGATGAACTGATGTATATTATATACACACACACAAATATAAGGTGTGTATGGACAAGTAGCAATAACAAAAATATATTTTAACAGTGTATTCAATTTATCTTAGTTTTTCTTTTTAATATAAAAAAAGAAAAAGAAATCCTTTAACGTCACTCCCACCCAATATCAATGTTTAGGGTTTCCAACTGAAATTGTTTTAATTGACTAGCATTCAGATATTTTATTTGGTCAGAAAATTCAAAAGAAATGCCAACTGTGGCACACACTTCCTTTTGAAGTCAACAGCCCCTGAGGAGAAGGGAAAAAAAAATTACCAAACTATGTTTAATCTGCCTAATATATTTTTTACTGAGGTTGGAGAGAGGGTGATGCTTCATAGATACCCCCCTCAACCTCAGAATGTCAGAAGTTATTAAGAATGAATTATTTAAAAAGGAAATGTATCAGAAACTTTTCAAACTAGAAAAAGAGTGCATCTGGTTGAGCATGGCAAGCATATATCGTATGCAATATGATTGCAATTTTTCTATCAAGAAAGTCTGGTGGTGATGTGAGATGCTGCTGAGGCATTCTGGGTAAGTGGTAATTATGTTCCAGTCTAGAAATCATACCTGCCCCCAGGGTCATCTGATGCACATGCTTATATATATATACACACATTCAAACTTTAACAGGTATGAGATATATCTTCATCTAAAATGTCTGTTAATAAATTTATTTGATAAATGAGTGGGTGTGGATGCATATGCTGCATATGTGTCTACACACGCACGCATGCAACTACCTCTCTCAGTCTGATCAAAATATAAATGTTTCAGAAGTTTAAGAAACATTCTGTCAAGAATTAAAAAAATTAAAAAACTTTTTTTCAAAAATGGAAAGGAAAGCTATAATTAACCAAATATAGTCACATGGAATAAGGGGGGTGGCAATCTAAAATGATCATGAACTCAAAAAATTAAACATTTCATTTCAAAACTAAAATTAATTTAAAAAAAACAACACAAAAAAAAACCCAAAAAAAACCCGGCACAGCTATTTTTCCTATATATATATATATATATATATATATATATATATATATATATATACACACACACACACACAAAAGTTTAATGGTCACAGTTGAATAAAAATAAAAAAATTAATGGTCAGAGTTGAATAAGAATCAAAATAATTTGATAAATGTCGGCTGAGAATACCATAAGGTTGAAACCAAGGTAGCAGATTCAACTGACCTCCTAATTTTTAAAGTTACATACATACATATTTATTATTCATTCAAGCATGTTTGGTTGAATAATCTAGACATTATCTTTATTTATCTTAATCCTCTCAAATTCACGGATCAATTTCTAAGTACAGACAAACCTCTCATCAATGGGAGGGGGTATTAAAGCCAATCGTCTGAAGATGGGAAGGGATTATTTTTGAGTTATAAAACCACTGTTGTAACTGCCATTCGTTATGATCATAATGTAAATACTATAAACATGTATATATGGCATAAATAAATATATACTTAATATAGATATATTAATCAAGATAACAGAAATAATGGATTTCTCACAACTACTTTCTCATGCATGTATCGATACTTTATATCCTGTAGACCTGTCTTTGTTTTGAAAGGCCCGCCACTACTGCTAAGTGGTTACTGAGAACTAATACCGCTTGTTCTACTAAGTGTACAAATTTTGAAATACATCACTGACGATTTGGAAGTTTTTTCCTGCAGATTTTTTTTTATTTTGCTTGTAGATTTTGTCTCTTGCATTCAAAGCCCATTGATAAAAAGTTTGTATTGTCATTACATTGATTAAGACACCATAGTTTTCCTCATTCCTATTATTTTCCCAATATCTCTGACAAAAAAGCACACATGTTTGTTTCACAATGACAAAATTATCAAGAAGGCTTACATGACACATGCTGGATTCAAGTTCTATTGCACAACATTTATAAGAAAATTCCTGTCTGCACTCATGTTTTAGAGAAATATTAATTGACAATACAAGTATACTCCACCATAAAAATCAAAAACATAAAATTCTTGAAGCCCTCTATATAAAAAAATGCAAAACTAGATAAGATTAATTATGAATATAGCAACAATGTTTTAAAATGCCTATAAAAGCAATGTTTTGGGTTACTCAAATTGTAAAAAAAATATTTTTTTTTAGAAATTGCAGGTTGAGTATTTTAAAATATTAATAATAAAAAAATATAAATTAAGTTACCTCCCTTATATATTCATAATGTTAATTTTGAAATTGACCACAACAGAGCAGCACATTTCATGCACATTTATAAAAAAAAAATTCACAATTATCAAGTACATAAAATTTTGTCTTAGCAATTCACCCTTGGTGATCTTGGATGGGATTGAAAGTACATGGAAAAATAAAAGGAATGAGAAAAACTATGGCATCTTCCTGTATCAGATTAATAACAGCACTAAGAAATTGATGAGTTAATTTGAGAGGATTAAACTCTCTCTCTCTCTCTCTATATGTGTGTGTGTGTGTGTACATGGTTAAATTGTTAGAACATTTGCTTTCTGACCATGAGATCCATGTTTGAATCTCAGCAGAGTCCATTTGTCATGATAGACACATCTTGATATGATTTTTGTTTGGTGGTGGAGGGGCTGCTAACTAGTCATTACATAAGAAGAATCTATGACAAAATGTGTCACATTTTGTCCATTAGAACTAAAATGATGTTTACTTTGACGTGATCACACATGCACAAGGAGGAGAGGAGATGCTGAAATTTCAAATCTAAATTTTAAAAAATTCATTTTAAATTTCAGCATCCCTTTATACATAAACATCACTTTAGTCTGATAAAGTCTTAAAGGATGAAACAAATAAAAAAAAATTTACCACATTGTCAGTTTTCTAAATTTGATAATTTGTTCTTTTTCCAACATATATATATATATATATATATATATATATATTATATATATATATATATATATATATATATATATATATATATATATATATATATATTATATATATATATATATATATATATATTATATATATATATATATATATATATATATATATTATATATATATATATATATATATATATTATATATATATATATATATATATATTATATATATATATATATATATATATTATATATATATATATATATATAGCTACCCAATGACCACTAGAATATTACATGCAAGAGACTGACATGTATACAAAAACAATACCCTGTCTAGTGCCAAAAGCTGCTGGTGGCACCAGGGGTGAAAGTACTGTCTTAGCCACCAAAACTGCGTTACATCCCCTGGTTAGTAGCTGACTAAGGCAGGGTATTGCACTTGCTTTCACATGTTGCATGCAGAGAAAAGAAATATATATATATATATATATATATATTTTCTTGAACAAATTCTTCTTGATCTGAATGTTCGTGATCAGACAGGCGAAGCTGACTACAGAGGAAGCAGCTTTCAGTTGGAATTGACTGGTCAGTAATCTGCCTAAGCACTTGCTCAATCACTTTGCGACATGATTATAATGAGACATTTAATGAAGATATGTGGCATTTGGACAAAGCACAAATAAAGATTATTCATTCCTTTCCCAAGGTCATCACTGTGAAATGATCATGAATAACCTCAGCATGAAATTACTATTGGATTATAGATCCTATATTCATTGCTGATATCTAGCAATAAAGAGTGCAAAGGGAGAAGTAGATTCATGCCTTTTCCAAGAGCATTAGATTGTAAATTCCATTTTCATTGCTGATAACTACTACTTCACATTAGACACAAAAAAAAAAAAAAAAAAAAAAAAAAAAATCAATACATTTGTCAGTTCTTTTCATATTACATTTACTTGTGCTTTTTATTGCTCTATTTATCAATGTTAAAAGTGTATTTGCTAAAATGAAATTATCCAATAAATGTTAATGATGACCCTATGGTCACTGTCACCTTCTCGGTCATATATACATAAGGGGAAGAGAAAGCAAAGTCAGCTTTGTAAGTTGACTAATTGTGTCTGTCAGTTGTCAAACATTAACAAAATAACAAACAAATCAGTGACATTAAAAGACAAAGGCATTGACAGAACATCTCAGACGAAAACACAAAACAAACGCCCTAGAAAGTTGAAAAACTGAAAATGTAAAATTTGAATTAAAAAAATAAAAATAAATCCCAAACAAAAAATTCAGATTTTCAAAAAGTACATATAAAACTAAATAGGACTAAGAAAGAGCACATACAAGAGAAAAGGACTGAGAAATATATTTTTTTTCTTTTTTAACATTTTTTTTGGGGGGGACACTGAAAAGGGGTAGTTTATATAGATAGGAGGGGAAAATAATGGTTAACCCATACAATCGAACAAGATTGTAGTAATCTGGAAAACATCATGGGTGTCTGTTTCACAGGGCAGAGTTCACAGGAAGAAATCGTTTGAGTGGAACTTACTTTTTGCCAATGGAATATGGAGAGAATGTGGGTGGTTTGCTACTATGTAAGCCATGAACATTAGACCTGGCTGAACCAAGCAATGTAGTTCATCAGATCATTTTCCATGGAAGTAGCGATAGAATAATCTCACCTGTGAGAGAGCGGTTGGAGAGTTGAAAATAATTCTTCTCCAACAATGCTTTTGAAGCTCATCAAGACTGAAAAGTGTGGACTGGTCAGTCTCTGCCCAAATATGGCAATAGGACTCCATTTTACCAAACATAGTTCCCAAAAACCAATATTCTGATGTCTTGTGATTGAAATGCTGATTTTAGAAGAGGTTCAGGCTGATAAACTTTTAGCAACCATTTATTTTATTATGATAATAATAAATTAAGATAATTGTTCCTTTAGATTTTGAACATCCCTTCTTCAGAAGGTTTAACAGTAAACTGTTCATCGTCAAATCACCTAAACAGTGGATATGATAGCTGTTGACCGAGTTTCATGCAAAGTTATTATTTCATTTATTAGCAATATATCTCTTGATATTGAGCACTCTAATTACAAAGACTGCTTGCCTTAAAGACATTATCTTCCAGAATTACTTTTTACGATATTGTGCCTCTGAGTAATTACCTATAATAAATAATGGCCTCTGTGAAAGAGTGACAATCAACATAACATCATCGTATTTTTACATCTATTTGGATAAGTAAGGTAAAGGGAGTAGTTTTCCCAAGTGTACATTTACTCACTTCTTCAACTATTGTGGCATACTAATGATGAGACTGTTTATTTATTAAAAGAGCTGGCAGTTATATGCAGCAACAGAAAATGTAGATTCATGCCTTTTCCCTATTCATGGAAACAAGCAATTTCTTAAAATTTTTTAGTATTTTTCTCTAACTTTTTTTTTTTTTTTTTAATTATTTAGACAATTTAAAACTATTACTACTACAAGTAGACAATATAGCACGGCTGTAAACTCATACAAGGAAGAATATAGCTAAGTGACCAAGTGTGAATGACATCTCTTTCATAGTCTATTTGGTGAGGGAGTGTTCCAACTAGAGAGGGTCCCAAAGAAAGGTGATATGAATCCAATTCTTATCAGAAGACCATTTTTTATTTTCTCAGCCATAGCAGAATTACCACAGTATGTAAAGAGTACCATGTTCAAAAGAAACTAAATTAAAATAAGAAAAGAAAATGACAATGCTTCATCTTGGGATAAATACAGACAAATTATATGTGACCTTGATTCAACAATTTTATTTTCTAAATTGAGAAAAGATTAACATTCCAAATAATATTAATTTTCT
This sequence comes from Acanthosepion lycidas, assembly GCA_963932145.1. NCBI lineage: Eukaryota > Metazoa > Mollusca > Cephalopoda > Sepiida > Sepiidae > Acanthosepion > Acanthosepion lycidas. Next base: position 12,857,822 of record OZ010579.1, read on the forward strand.
GTGTTGATAGCTTTATTTGACCTCATTCCATATATATATATATATATGAAAAAGAAGTTGAAAAATCAACTGGAGTCTTTAAGAATATTTAGAGTAAATACTAATTTCACAGTTCTATGATTTTCAAGAGTTGAATTGAGATGGAGAGACATTTGTTCATGCCATGATCTGTTTCACATCTGACAAGAGTTGCAGAATTCTTTTCATTTTATGCAGAAAAAAGGTGACTCAGATTGGTATCTGTTTAAAATGCAATCTGATTGGTTGATTATGATCATAGGATCAAGCATAATAATTTTTGTGCCAAAAATTGATGATCATAAGTTTTTATTGTTAAATATTGAGATTATCAGAGTTCAGTGAATGTGGCTAATTACAGCAAAGTGTTAAGTAGTTTATGACATATATATATATATATATATATATATATATGTTAGTAGAACCTCATGGTATGAGTGAACCTTTATATGAGCAACTTGCTTTATGAGCTTTCCATTTTAGGATGAATAAAAATTCACAGTAGAAGAAACTGTCATATACACAGAAGCAGTTGGCTTCTGTGCATATGACAGTTGCATTGACAGCTGATGTCATCTATTTCTAAGAAACAACATGGTCAAAGGCAAGGTGAAGCACATCTGTAAATGCCTGATGTCCAGGACATTTATTCAGGATCATCAAAACATGGAGAAGATAAAGGAACTAGACAAGGAGGAAAGTATGTCAGTGGTTGCCCACCCACACAAGTAAGATCAAAGAAATTTTGTTGATGTGGAAAAAAGTGCACGACTTTATGGAAAAATACCCACCCATATGAATTAAGTCCAAATTGTGCGGCTGCGCTTTGTTTAACAAAAATTGTGTTGACTATTTTTGTGGCATTTTGAAATCAAGAACAAAACAGATTTCTATTGATAAGTTTCTAAAGAAATGACTTGCAAGTGCTGAAAGTGAATGAAATTCCACAAAAGTCCTTAAGTTCTGAATGAAGACACCAGAAACTTTATGAAAGGACTGTCGTTTAATAAAAGCTGGATTATTTTTCATTCTCTCTTATGTTGTTATTACATGTACTTTTTGTGATTTCATTTCTGTCTGTTTTCTATTTTTTTTTAATTCTATAATAGACATTTTGGATGTTTTGCAGGGAAGTGAAACGGATTAAGTAATCTTCCATTAAATTTCATTTGAAATTTGTAATATGCGTAATATACAATATGAACTTGGTCTGGGAACTAAACTTGTACAGCAAGGTCCTGTATTTGAAATTTAAAAACAGTAATTTGACTTTGTTAATCAGATGCTTCCTCTGTAGTTAAATGTTATAGCATGTCAGGCTATATGATGGTTCCATGTAGGATACAGGTTTGATTCCTGTCAGAGGACAAATATTTTCTACAATAATTCTTGGACATTCAGGCTGGTAAATGTAGTTAATACTGTTTATTATAAACAAAACATTTACTTAAATATCTGTATCTATAAAAATAACATATAAACAGAAAATATATTAAAATGATTGTCAGACATAGTCCATTTCATAATATATATAACAATTGGCTATTCGCATCCAAGGTTGCCCATCCACTAGGGTGGCTAGCCAATCCCCATTGCAGATGCGTGTTCAGGAACATTTGTGTTTAACAACCACAGAGCCCACCTGTGGTTTATACTGCAATTATGCTGAGCAGACCTTAGTTACAGTTTCTGGGAGAGACCACATTATTTGGTGAGATCAACAGTTTGAACAAGGCTAGCACACCCAAGCCCTTGACCATGGTGACTTGTGACTTCATGCTAACATAACCATTGATGTCTCCCAAAGGGTTCTGTCTACCCAGTTTCACTCACAAGGTTTTGTTCAACCTGTAGTGTGGTTTTCATCACTTTCCTGACAAATCAATCATGATGAGATTCAAATCTGGATATCATAGTCAGAAAGTGAACATTGCAACCAATCAGTCATATGCCGATATTACTACGAATGTAATAAGAACGAAAATAATATATAAATTTTAACGTTCACAGCATTAATTCAAAAGCGGGCTCAATACCGATAGAAGAGCAATAATTATTTATTATAATTTTTTCATATAGACAAAAACAATTTACTCACTACAAAGATATAACTTCGTTTTGGTGCATTTAGTTGCACCTCTATAACTATTTTGGTTATCACCAGTAGAGGTGTAATTAAATGCACCAAAACAAATTTGCATTCTTGTAGTGAGTAAATTGTTTTTGGCTATATGAAAAATTATACATACATATATATATATATATATATATATATATATATATATATATAAGCGTGTGCGCGCGCGCGCACACACACACACACACATCACATGAATGTAGTAGCAGACACAAAGAAAATCTGCACAAAACTTGACACATATACATTGCGGACATAAATATGGATACAAAAGTATAATTCAGCTGTACTCTGATTAAGGGACATACAAAGGGAGGGACATACTTCTAAGTCATTTCACATGAATCTGGGGCTCTATCCTTGGACTTACATTGTTTATTATCTTCAACAACCTATCAGACATTATCAGTTGCCAACAATGCTATTTACACTGATGACAACTATTTAATCCTGTTTTCATAGTAAGTTTGATAGGTTTGGTAAAGTCAAACTGGTACCTGTTTTCAAAAGTGACCTCCAATTAGTAGTTAACTGAGGCAAGGAATGGCTTGTAAATTTTAACACCTTCAATATGAATATGAAACAGATATCATTTAATCACCACAGATAAACTTTTCTGTCTTCTATCAGCATGGCTGATGCTAACCTCCAGGAGAGAAACTCTATATGCCTTCTTGGGCTTATGTTTTCCACTGACATGAAGTGGATTGGTTGTATTTAATCAAGTGTTACGTCTAAATCTAGGAAATTTGGTTCACTGTGTCATGCCAGACAATTCTTCTTGTCAGAATCCATCTTACACATTTAAAAATCAACCATTCCTCTGCGCATTGAATATAACTGCCATACCTGGCCTGATTCTCCTGTTATATATCTCAAGATTCTTAGCAAAATCCAAGTGGTCAGTATTGATTTATTTGTTGTTTTTTTTTAACAGGTTACCAAATTTTTGCAGGTTATTTTAAGCCAGATTGTAGAGAATTTTTTTTTTTTGATATAGTGATGATTTACAGAAGAGTCTGTAATATGATTTGTCCTGACCTGGCATCTCGACTTCAGTCACTTCCCCACTGCTCTGAAGTGTCTACCCTCTATTTTTCTATAAATATTTTTATGCCAATTGTTCTGATGAGTTTTTCTGCATGAATTTAATTTACTACTAGATTGGCAACTAGGTCTCACTATTTTACTGTTGAACTAGCTTGATGTAATCCTAAGTTCTATTCTAGTATAATGTTTTCTGGCTTCTCTAACACCTATAATCTTCAAAAATTTAAATGTCAGTCACTATTTTCTGTCTTCCTGAAACCTGTTCTTTTATTGTCCTTTTTCTTTACTAAGGTCTTCTCTTTCTCTTACACTCCCATTAATCTTGGTGGCATTATAGCCTTGTTTGGGATGAAATGAAAAAAATAAAAGAGCCACTATGAAGACAATACTGTCATCTGTATCTATTCTATAACACCTTTGCTTGTGTATGCTTTCTCTAAGTATTATTACCATTTTTGCCTTCCATGGAGAAAGCACCCAATAACCTTTAAGATTTCAAGTATAGCTTAATAAATAAGAAAAGAAATATTAAAATGTTTGAGGGAAAAAATGCCAATTAGTTGAACAAAAACTTTTAAGATACCCTTTTTCTTTACCTCATCTATACATCAAGCATTTATAAATTATACTCACACATAATATATGTATTGGCAGTTGTGTGTATTTAAGCGTATGAGGTTAAGAGAATTTCATCCCCCCCCCACCGCACCTCTTTGTCCAAATCTATTCCTTCAGGTATTTCCAAAAAGAAACATTGCTAATGGAGCAGGACATTTTTTTTTTTTTTAAGATTGTTATTTTAACCAACTCTCTCTCATGTTGGTGAACTTTTGCTGGCAGAACTGCTGTGACCAACTCTTAGGAATCATATTATTGGAAGAAGGAAAAAAAAAAAAAAACCTTGACTATCCCCTTGGCAAATATCTCCTTTCTGAAAAAAAAAAAAAGTGTCTCTTTTAAAACTACTAAGTAATACAGCAATTCTTTTTGGTAGAGTCTTGTTATAATCTTCGTATCCATCCAAAGAAAACCAGGAATCATGGATGATTGCCAAAGCAATGTCTGTTGTGCTGTTACCATTTAACACGTTTCAAAGAAGCATCTTCCTTCCTTCCTTCATTTTTTTTTTTTTTTTTTAAACTAAAATTTTCATACAAACAATTTGGTTTGACCAAATAAAGATGAGCATTTAGAACAATTGTACAAAAGCATTGTTTTACAATCATTATACCACATTGTGTTGTAAGTCTTTATTTCTTACCTGCCATATTCAGGTACTTCAGCTAGTAATATCCAAGTTCCTGATCTATACAAGCTGTGATTGTATCATTTAATGGAAATATATCCACAGCTAATGCTCATTTGAACCCAGCCTACTAAGTCAGTCTGCCAATAGACTTTATTACGTCAGTTTTTTTAATACTGTTGGAATGACTGGAATCTTTACAATAACTGGCAATTTTGATCAAGGTACCTCCTATAGTAATGATAAATCCCTAAGAGGATGTACCTCAGTCTTTACAGCCTGTTAAATAAGAGATTCTCAACATTATGTTAAAGAGACAGAAATACAGAAAACTACAAAACAAAATAAGGACCAAATGCAGGAAAGCTAAAGAAGAGTGGCTAAACAAAAAATATGCAGAAATAGAGAGATTGAGTAGCACAGACAAAGGCGATATGAATAAACAAATAAGGGAACTAGAAGGACAGAAGACATACTCTTCAAAAGGCTATTTAAAATCAAAGAATGGAATGCTCATATTAGATAATGAAAAAATTCTTCAGCACTGTGTTATAGTGGAACAACCTATCACACCCCTGACAGTGATTGGTCAGTCTAAAGAGATGTGGATGAGGAGAAAATAAAAGATGTGACAAAGTATTGTAGTAGCAGTACCACTACGGAACTCCGTGACGTATCTCCCGTTTTCCTTATTATTATTATTATTAAGAACTCTTACTCATTGTACTTTCCATGCAATAAAACCCATGTTATTTGTTTTACCTAATTCCTGTGTTTAACGTAATCTTTCCACTTGGAATTACCTAGTTGCTTATATCGTATTATCCACGATATATCACACTGGAACAAATATATTGGAGAACTCTTCCACAATTAAAGAGAACAAACAGCAAAAAACACAGAACTACTGATAGGCCTGAAATTCCAAAAACTAAAGTAGAAGCTGCTCTGGCCAAACTGAACAGAAATAAGGTGGCAGGGCCAGACGTAATTGTAACAGAGATGCTGACAGCCTTAGATGATTTTGGCATAGACAACATTATGGAAATAATAAATTAAATCTACAAGGTGAGGATATGCTGGATGATCTAAGCAGAACTATTTTCATAGCACTACCTAAAAAACCAGGTGCAAACGAATGTGAATTCCACTGAACAAACAGCCACGTAACAAAACTCACATTTTTTTAAATTGTTTTGAAAGCCATCAAAGAAATTTACAAGTCCACTTTCTGCTTACAGCATTACAGACATTAAACAGAACATGCCATTGATATATGTTGAAAACAAATACACGTGAAACAACAGCTATTGGAATAACTGAAATTCATTTCTCATGAACAACAGAAGCTACTGTCTAACTGTGGATTCATATATCACATTACTGATAATTCATTGCCTTTGTTTCTGCATTTGAAATCTACAAACGCAGTGAATAAAAACTGTCAATTTCTGTAAAGTGGTATGACATCAGGAGAGAAATTAGTCATTTGTTTCAATTATGTACACCTCTAAGTGCTTATTTAAACAAAACAAAGTAATGAAAATCCAAAATTGCAAGAATTAATGGCATCAGTCATCCGTTATACAAATGATACCTTTCCCCACTTTCTATATAAATATTTGTATATGCAAACAGTCTTTTCCTTACTAGTTCAGCATCTCTTCATGCAAATAATTTGTATTATTTATAAAAATTCACTTAAAAGTATGCCTTAAGTTCACTGTTGAGTCACTTCCTCTTCATAAAATGTTACAATTATTGTAAAATAATTAAAAGGAAACTAATTATGTAATTAGCCAAACTCCAACTAAATGTTAAATTCAAAGTTTACTTTATTTTTATCTCTACTAATCTCGAATAAGCAAGTGTTGAGCGTTAAGTAAATGCTGACAATATGGAAAAACTGTTTTTTATAATAGCGTAGAAATGTTCAAGACAGAAGAGGAAAATTAATTTTGCATAAATTAGTTATACGTACATTTTGTAAAATAATCTCGTGGAGAATTTTTTCATTTCTTTTAATGTTGAGATATGATTTTGGCTTTTCTGCTTTTGCATCTTGAATATAAGATCATTATTACTGAGGTGATTGTGAACTGAGGCCTAGAGACTTTGCAAATTGAACAGGAAATATTCTTCAAAATGGAAAATTCTAACAGTAAGGCACCAACAAACTTCCCATTTTCTCTTTCTTTTTTGCACAATGGTATTTGCCCTGTACAATGCCCAAGAGCCACTCGAGGTAGAGGGTTACATAATGAAAAGGGTTTAGAAGGAACTGGAAACCCACTCCTAAGCCAGAAACAAGGGATAAAGCTCTACTTCTGTTCAAAAGCCTGAGGAGGAGTATAAACTGGATGACAGGCAAACCTGTTTAATCCTACTGAGAAATGAAAAAGTAATTCAATAGTAAATAAAAGTTCAGAGTTTTAAGTGGAGACATTAGAAGCATAGAGTTGTAATAGACTTTAGAAGTAACTGGAAACTCAAAATTGCATTGATACAAGTTTGCCTGAGGGGAGATAACTGATTTCCTAAATTGTTAATGTCTTAATCACACATTCTACACACCAGTGTGCTTTAAAGCATTACCTATTTTCTAGTAATACATAGAATCACCATATCCTCTTATTTCATTTACAATGATTCAATAACTACTTCATAATTCAAGACAACTTATGAAGAAGTAACTTTTCAACATCTTAACAATGGAAATCCCCATAATGTTCACTGAAGCAGAAATTATATATATATTGCATTTAAGCATGAAACAGACTATCACTGTTGGGTGTTGATTTCAGTGCCCATTTTTATATTTACATATGCTCTATACCCGATATAAAGCACCTTTAACCCATAAATATACCATACCTTAAATACTATAATTGTATCATATTTGATTGGACTAAACAATAACACAAAGGTTTGTCTACAAAATGCCGGAGTTGTGGTACTGAATATAATATCAATCAGCTGAGTGACAAATTTTACATTTGTATTAATCCTGTGTGTGTGTCTCTCTCAATAGCAGATTTTGTGCATGTCAATTTTTTCACAATTGATATTAACCAGCTGAAGTTGGTAAAATTATCAGGATATACACTGATTTATATAAGCAGCATATCGTAAGTTTGAGTATATAACTGTCCTCTTAGCATTTCTCCTTGACAATAATCATTTCTCTTTTGAGGTATCCTTGTTATAACCTATGGCAATCTTTATATATTTTAAATAAAAAAAATAAATGTATCAATAACTGTACTATTATATATATTTACTTACAACAAGATGACCAACCAAAGAGTTGTATATTAAAAGCATAAATAGTGTTACATATGCACATGTTAGAATAAGGAATAAGTATATGTCTATAGTAAAATTTAACAAGTTCGGGTCCAAATGTTCAGAAGAAAAGCTTCAATTGATAATTTGGTTGAAGGCAAAAAGAATATCAAGGTGTTTCAAGGAAAGTTATGATTGGTTGTTTGGTGGGAGGCAAACATTAACCAGGGACCCCAGAGAAGACAATGAATTCAATTTGAACAAAGAGAGAGGAAATGTTTTATTTGGGCAGCGACCAGTCAAGAGGCGACATTAAATACAAATATAACACCTGCCTAGGGGTCAGGGTGAGTTTTCCAAGTATTTTTATACTGTCCACTACAATGTGTGGCTTGTGTTTTAAAAGTTAAGGGGTCTTGATTTCTTGGTCCATACACAAATGAGAAAATAGATGAGAGATTTTTTTTTTTTTTTTTTAAATCAAGAATGTGTTCACCTAAAATTGCACCCACAGTTTCACAATATACAATCTTCATTTGATGGTGTTTCCTTTTCAGCCACACTTGAATCCTTACGTAGCTGCTGAAAACACAGCAGAGATTTTTCATCTGAAGGATCTAATAATCAAAGAACAATTACCTCATCATGCATTCAAAGATTTGAAGAATCCAAGAATGTTGTTAACCCATTGATGATGCTTTAATTTGGTTTGGTTTATAGCATATCAACACCATAACAGGTTATTTAATGCTGACAACATTTTTATTGCTGCTAATATTTTTCAAAAAAAAGTATTGCTGGTATTAAGACCTATTTTTATACTTTCATAGTGTTTTGACCCCAATTTGGTGGGGGTTTATCTATTTGCCCATAGCTGGGACCATAACAGGTGCTAACACCTCGGGTCAGGGTGGACCTGATAAAACCAGCAATTAAGAGGTGGTTTCATGCTTCTCAAAACCTCCTGATCAAAAGGCCTTGCTGCCAGATGTACTTTATAGTCTTACCCAGGACACCCATGCATCTGGTGTTTAATATGACCAAAAGATGCCCGTATAATTCAACACACACACACACACACAATTATTGTTGTGATAATTAGAAAATTCTAAAATTCAGTGTCTGAGTTGCTTACTTTCTGGATGTGCAGATAGTGTAATGGATAACAATTTGAAATGAGAAATTAAAGAGACAAGTTCAAATTCCAGTTGAGTTTGTTATATTCACTTACATGCAAATACCCTTAGCTATGGGTTAAATAGTTTGACTTGTATCTGGAAAAATTATAGTTATCTCCAAAAATTGTTAATCCACTAAGCAAAAATAATAAAAAAAAGTTTTAGCTTTAACTAACCAACTAAGATTTGATAAACCATTAAAATAAATAAATAAATAAATAAAAAGTATACTTTTTACTGCTTTGTTTTGTCCAGATTCCAAATAAAAAATGACAAAATCTTTTGCTTTTCTTTCTGTTTACCCAATTTATTTTGTTGGGTATAATTGTTATTTCTTGAAATAACTTACTTCTGGGCATTTTTATTCATGGATTTGGGTGACATTCTTTCATTTTCTGACATTGAGTAACAAAAAAAAAAAAAAAAAATGCAAGACACTGTTAAACTTCAGGAGGTTGACAAAGGAAGTCCCCCCCCGGGGGGGGGGGTATCGGTAGGGGGGGGGGGGCTAGTGGAGAGGAAGCATTTTGTGACAGATGCTCAGCAATTTTAAATGATTTGTATATTTGCCTGAACTGAGGAAATTTCCTCTGGAGAGAGAAAGAGAGGAGCAATATGTTTAAAGTCATCTGGACAAAATGAAAGAGGGGGATTGGCTTTTTATTTTTTATGATTTTTGTATTTATAGTGTTGGTGGTGGAAGAGGGGGGTACAGAGGGAATCTAGGAGAGTGGGTTTACATTGTATGTACAAACATTTGTTTGTTCTCACTATTTGTACTTATGAGATGCCTTCCACCCCAACTGCTGTGTTCTTTAGCAAACATAAACTACTTACTTTGTATACCCTGGGTGGCTGAGGAGAAAGTGGATTGCCATTTCCCTTACTCACTTCACATCAATAAAAGTGTTTCCACATACAGACAGACTGACACTAACAGATAATGTGTTTAGAGATAACATAAAGGCAGACACAAAATTCATATACATATACAGAATAAACATACACACAAAAAAATTATGTACAAAAAATTGTATGCATTTCTTTCAAATTTATATATATGTGCTGAAAAATTCTTTGCTAAATGACTCCCCAAACAAAATAATAAATCCCTGATGGATCAAGCCAAGAACATACCATCACTGTTTCCTCATATATATATATATATATATATATATATATATATATATATATATATATATGGTTGGATAGATTTGAGTTTGTGACCCTGGGTTTCACGCTTTAGCGATCGTCAGACAAACCATATATCCAACCATATATGTTAGCTCTATCTCTGATATTGAGAGCTTTCTAATAAGTACCGCGCATATAATATATATATATATATATTTATTTATTTATATACACACACTTTTCATATATATATATTTATTAAAGACATTTTTATGTTTAACGTTCTTTTTATAGATACAAGTATAAATGCTCTGTTTATAATAAACAGTATTAAATAACATTTACCGGCCTGAATGTCCGAGAAACTATCATAGAAAATATTCGTTCTTTGACAGGATTCGAACCTGCATCCTATACGGAACCGTCATTTACGCTGACGTGCCTTACCGTTAGGCTACAAAGAAGCGTTCGGTAGGCAAGGTCGAATTTACTGCTTTATAAGCATTAAATTCGAATGTATAAATGTCTTTAATAAATAAATTGTCGGACTTTGTCCATTTCGTAATATATATATATATATATGTATATGTTAGTAAAGGTAAAATAAATTCTGTAGCTGTATAATCCAAGTGGGCCCTAATGATATAAATATATTAAAACTGATTCACAAAGAGAGAACTTGATGTATTTTATTTGTACAGGGCAATATGATGAATAATAAAAAAAAAAATAAAAAAAAATTCTTTTTACCTCATGTGGGGAATAGACTAATTCGGCAGACACTTATCTGCAAAAATAACCTATTCCTCACATGAGGTAAAAAGAATTTTGGGGGGGTTATTCATTTTTTATATATATATATATATATATATATATATATATATATGTGTGTGTGTGAGAGTCAAAGATTAAATGCAGATTGGAATCTGACAGGTTTCTTATTTGTTCTTTATTTTATCATGTGTGTGAGATTCTTGACATCACATTTAACCGACTTAAATTCTATTACTAGCAATCTAAAAATACTCGAATTTAGTCAAATTTATCTTGCTTAACATACTGACCACTTAAAATTTTTGACAAGGATTATGACAGTTGAAAAGACATGAATATATAAAAATAGAAAATAAATTTGGACAGTTTATTTAAATCTTGATAGAAAACACCTCAGTCAGAAATTAGAAAGACAAGTTTGACAGACATACCTTGTTGATGTTAGTTAATAAAACTTGTTTGTAAATGTTTAAATTAACGCTATATATGTCATCTTATGTCAATTTAAAAGTATCCCCTCAAAAACTTGTATTAAAAATAAAACAAACCTAATTCCTTTGTAACTAGAGATTTGACCTGATGAACTAGGAAAAATATATTTTCTGGGAAAATAAATTATAGTCATGGAATGTTAAAGTTGTCTCTTAATTATTTAATTAAAATTTGCTCTGGCGTTACATTGAGCTCTGGATTACATCCTCTTCGAAATTATCCACATGGATTGCCAAACCCTTCATTGCCTTAATAAATATATATATATATATATATATATATATATATACACATACATACAAGATGATACTGAAAAGATCCCAGTCCAACCCAATTCCTAAAATCTGATGAAATACAAGAATTTATTTTGAAATCCTTTCCTGGTTGAGCTGAGAATTTTTCAGCAAACCCTCCTAGACTAATCACTAAGCATACATATAGTTGCACTATGTATGCAGTTTACTCTAAATAAGAATAACTGTGGTTCACTCTTAACATGAAGAAATTGTCAGCAAGTGTAGGTAACAACAATCTAGGCATCTTAAGTTGACAGCCAGACAAAGGACGGCTGTCTGAACATCTTGTGTTGACAGCAACCAACCATATCACAGGAGAAGGCAATGCAAGGCGCAACGTATCAGATTAATGGACATACAGGCCGGCCATTGTCCAGTTAACAAAAACGGGCAGTGAAAGGGTAGCTGTCTAGCAAATGTTGCTGAGGGGTGAAGGACCTATTCTTCATGTATGTCAGATACTGCGCAGTTTGGTGATAGATGGGCCAGTAGACAGGGTCTTCTTTTCCATACAGAAGACACCTTGCCCAAAGGGAACAACACTAGCACAATGTCTTTAAAAATTTTTTTGTAAATATATAATTCACTAAATACAAATCTGTTATTATGTAAATGCGATATATTTGTGTACATAGCTACACTTTAGAAGTTTGTGCAATTAATGTAAGATATTATGTATATTTCTTAAAATATATATACATGTATGTACATTCAAACACATTTACAGTGGGTGCTGAAAACTTTCTAGAAATCTACTTAGCTTATGGCCATATAATTTTGAAACACCCATTCTTGTATAATCACCAAAGTTAAGTGACATCAAGCCTGGTCAGTGCCTAGATGGGTGACCACTTAGGAATACCAACTTAGATATGCAGGTGATGCAATGGATAATGGCTCAGAATTGTACATCAGAGAGCCGAGTTCCAATTCCAGTTGAGTTCGTTATATTCACTTATGTGCAAATAACTTTGGGAAAGGCATGAATCCATTTCTTCCCCAGTTATGAGTTAATTAGTAGCAATTCAATTCAGAAATCATTATCTCAGAAAAAAAAAAAAAAAAAAATCTTTAAAATCTAAACACATATTTTTTGGGCTCTAAATAAACTGCAAAAGGTTGATAAGTAGTAAAAAACAAAAACAATTGATCAAATCTGAACAAGAACATTTCAGCACCTGCTTGTGCATGTGTGGAGATATATATACACACACAGGTATTATTTTCCCAAGAATATTATATATATATATATATATATATATTTATTTATTAAAGACATTTTTATGTTTAACGTTCTTTTTATAGATACAAGTATTTAAGTAAATGCTCCGTTTATCATAAACAATATTAAATAACATTTACCGGCCTGAAAGTCCGAGAAATTTTTATAGAAAATATTCGTCCTTTGACAGGATTTGAACCTGCATGTCAGTGTAAATGACGGTTCCGTATAGGATGCAGGTTCGAATCCTGTCAAAGCACGAATATTTTTTGGGAAAATTTCTTGGACATTCAGGCCGGTAAATGTTATTTAATACTGTTTATTATAAACAGAGCATTTACTTAAATACTTGTATCTATAAAAAGAACGTTAAACATAAAAATGTCTTTAATAAATAGTCGGACTTTGTCCATTTCTTAATATATATATATATATATATATATATATATATATATATGGCATATCCAACTGAATAAATTAAAAACATTATGTATGATTATTTTTATCATAATCCTTTCATATTCATGTATATTTTTCCATCTATTACAATTGAATAATGTAATAAATGCACAATTGTGATATACAGAATAATATTCATGAATATGAAAGGATTATGATAAAAATAAGCAGATATGTTTGTAATTTATTCAATCAGACATGCTTAAAAGAGAATTTGCTATATATATATATATATATATATATATATATATATATATATATATATATATATTATTTGGGAACTTTTTAAACAAAGCAGCATGCTTATTGACAAAGCTAAGTAATTAAAATTTCTTTCATCTACATATTTGTTTGTTTTTTGTTTTTTTTAAATCACAACTTTCAGTTTATTATTCATTTTACAAGTCACTCATAAGTGGCGGAACAGAAATGTCACATTTTTGAGGTGGCATCAGTTTTATGAATATTGGTGAATTTTCAAATTACTAGTCAGGTTACTGGAAGTTTAAGAAACCTTGTGTCTAAATTAAAAATTATAATTAAAGGATGTGTACAAAGTTTTTATAATGACAAAAAATTCAAAATTACTGGGAAATATATACTCCATGTTCTGAAACTTGTTTTTGAACTTGTTCATCCATTTTGGTCTTGTAGTTCTTCATATGATACAGACTGCACAGCATCAAGAAATTCTAATGTTCGTCTTTGCTAATAAATTAGCATCCAAAATATGTGCCAAATAAAACCTCGTGTCCTATTTTAAAGCTTCAAACTTGTGACTATGAACTTGAAGCAATGAAAACATTTCATACAAATAACAGCCTTGTATATTTACATATATAGCAAACAAATTGACTTTTATCCAAACTATACAGATGTTGTCAGAAAGAAGCAAATAAGTTGCCATTATTTACTAATTAAACCTTTAGATTCTAGTAAGTACCTATTTCAGATATCAATAAAATCCAAAATGGTCAATGATGTGAGATGCAGTTTTAAGAGTAATCCTTCAGTTAAAATAAAGTGCTCAAAGTTATAATAAAAGCAAGTAAAATAAAGATAGAACACAGATTCAAAATGTGAAAAATCTATTCAAGTCAAATATTCATTTATTTTATACATAGCATCAGAAAATAATCTTTTCCAGTTTTACTTTCACATACTAATTCAACATCTCTCATCAAAATCTTTCATCATCATCATCATCATCACTCTCTAATTGTACACAATTTCAAGCTGAGTCAACTGTGGTTGAACTTGTTTTATTTTATCTTTTTTTTCAAAATACCGTATTTGTGACATTTCTTAAGTAGTTACAACAGACACAATTATTATTAACTTTCTGAAATACTCTACTTGTACAACTAGTTATAAAATCAGTAAAATGTTTCTTTTGTATAAATATATTATTTACATTAGAGTCAAGTTATACAAAAAACACGAAAAATCCTAAAAGTCTTGTATCATTTTGTAGAAACCATGATGGCATCTTCAAACAATGCATTTTTGATAAATTTTCGACCTTGTTCAAGACCAAGATACTGTATATCCTCCTTGGGTATTAACACAAATCTATACACTTGTAAATATACAAACATACAGATGGCAGATACCATCTTGCATTTGTTAATATAATAAAGAGTTGCAGGTAGGCTAATTAAAGAAATCAGGCAGTGTGCCATCATATCTATGTTCAGTCTGGGACAGATTTAGCAATGATGCCAACAAGAGAAATTGTGTAACAACTTTCAGAGCATATTGAGCAGCTTGGCCATCATGTGAACAGGCACTGTCATCATATTGGAGCAATAAACATTAAATCTGGATAGGAATGTAATTGTATCCATAATAACACAATTATGTCCAACTACAATATGATAAAAATGATGAAAAGAAAAATGCATATACAAGGTCTAATCAAAAAGTATCAAGACTGGTTTTATAAAAATAAAAACTATAACACTTATTAATTCTGTATTTAATTTTCTTTTAAGTAGCCCTTTTTTGAAGCCACACATTTTATCCAATATTGTTTCCATTCCTGGAACTCCTTTTTTGGGATAGTGAGCAGCTACTTCATTGCATTTGCTTGGATTTTCTCAATGTCATCAATCTTGTTCCTTTCAAATAGGATTTTATATTACAATTATATCTGGATACAATATGTAGTAAAAAAAATACATATCCATGTTTGATCAAAAAGCATCAGGACTGGTCAAATGAAAGTGGTCTTGGTAAGTTTATGAAAGTACACTATTTGTTTCATTTCTTAAATAGTTACACCATACAGTTATTATTAACTAACTGAAATACCCCATCTACACAACTAATTATAAAAACAGTAAAATGGTTCCTTTGTATTATTTATTATTAAACAATGTATTTTCAACCTTGTTCAAGTCAAGATACAGTTTACATGGCTGCTATGGATAATTAATTTTTCCGATTATAGCTATGCTGATAACTTCTGACATCAAGGTGAGACAAATTAAATATTTGTTGCTGTCAATTATTGTACATCAATGTTCATTTTCAGCAACACTGATCATGTCTGCGGATAATATTTGTGTTGCTCTATAAAGACCTAAATAGCAATTTATAGTAAAAGGAAAAATAAATTCTTTTTGTTCTTTACCAACTTCAACTGAAGAA
Organism: Acanthosepion lycidas; assembly: GCA_963932145.1. NCBI lineage: Eukaryota > Metazoa > Mollusca > Cephalopoda > Sepiida > Sepiidae > Acanthosepion > Acanthosepion lycidas. The sequence goes on from OZ010579.1 coordinate 12,873,765, forward strand.
ATAAAAAAGTAGAAACAAAGCAAACAAACATTGTTTTTTTACCAGGCATTAGTAAGAAAAGAAATTATGATCTTACGCTGAGTGGTTACAAACAGTAATTGTTAAAGATATATACACATAAGTGAAAAAGAAATGTTCCACCTCTTCCTCAATGATGAATGAAAATTTGTTGACAGATAGACCTTCTGTGTTCGAGATGCTTTTATACCAAATACTACACTAAATTTTTTGTTCATGTATAATGAACAAAATCTTCATAATTTTATATATAAGATTGATGTTTTCATGTGACTGAAATAAATGTTAAAAGGCTAACTGATCAAATACTAATACTGCTATAGTGAGTTCAATTCTATCTAACACATGCATTTGATCTTGTTCTATAATAGGCTTAGATTAGTAAATCATCTTGTCATAGATATCACTCCAGCTTAACTGATGATGAGTTTATTGAGTTCCATCCTCCTTGGGCTGGTTGCCGTCTTAGTGAAAACATAAACCAGATCACCCACCTGTTATGACAGATCAATTTTCATAATCCTAGCCCTCGCAGTGGGTTCCATTCTCTGTTTTCATTTTTCAATTCATTTTTGCTAATGAAAATATAATTCCTGTCTGCTTCTCTTTTCGCCAATGATATCTGTTTTTACTTTACTCACATGCCAAATTTTCAGTAAATAAAAAAAAAAACAAAAAAAAAAAAACCTCTTGATGCATTGTTCTAATTCATAGGATTCAGGGGGGTGGGGGTTAGACAATCCCAATAACCCTTTTTCACTTTCATATTACCAGGGAAAATGTCTTCCATTCTCTCTTCTAGTTTATGTTTCATTTTTGGTCTTAGCCATTTTTCTGCTTAATGTTTAATCACCTCACAGCCTCTGTGTGACATTTGTCCCAAACTAAACCAAGTTTAATATATAAAATTTATCTTAGTCCCCTGGAAAAGATTGTATATATAGGTCATACAGTATGGACTAAACTCATACATACATATTGTGTTTGTATATTGAAAAACTGCTCTCTTCTTGAGTGATATTTAATGTGTGTGTTCTTTAAATAATCATTATTGAAAGCTCCTAACAAATTTTTAGTTACACATGTGCATCCTTAAAAAAAAAACAAAAAAAAAAAACATGTTTCTATAAACCCATACTTAATTTTTTAAATTTCTAATTATGAAGATCAGAAGACTTTAGAAATAGTTCTTCTTTCAAAGAAATGGTAAAATCATGAATATATTACATCTTGTATGAAAGCTGGTCACAATAAAATACAGATTCCACAAAGAAGTACCAACTTTATATTTCTGCTGCAAGAGAAAACATGCAAATATTTACAAGCATGTATTTTAAAATAGAATGAACAATGATAACAAATGGATTGAAGTGAAGCTGAAAGTGAGATGAAGAAAAAAATTTTTTTTTGACAATGTCAAAATGTACAATGAAAAAAGACAATTAAAAATGAAAAAAAAAAAAAAAAACTTTTAGCAGAATTACAAAGATACAGTAGTGAGTGAATAAAAAGCATCTTGCATAACAAACTCAATAAAGCATTTTAATATACGAGTAAAGTAAAACAAAAATAATGATTTTCTCATGTTGCATAGGTTAATATAACCTCCTTAAAAACTGTTGATAGTAAAGTCATTAGAGATGAAATCCTGTAAGTAAAGAAAAAAAAAATCCTGACTTCACGGTACAGTTATATGAAATGTTTATGTATTACTTTTTAAATACTATTATTGAGAATTCATGATAACATTGTTTAGCTTGTCGCCAATGTATCTTGATTGAAGTTTTGGATCTTAATTGTTAACTATGCTGACTTCTACCTAGGATTGAACACACCATCCTTGGCTAACAAATTAGACTCTTACTCCTTGATTTAATGGATGTGTTCTAAGCTGTGGTACGAGCTTATTTCCCTTCCTGCCAAAGTGGATTTAACCATTAAGCAGTATTTAAGTTTTTTAACATTTCTCTTCAGGGAAGATTTTTCTGTTGTTTGGTGAGGTGAGGTGATGTCACTCTGTTGAGCAAGATCCAGTTTTAACATTCAGCAGAATTATATTTTAAAACACTTTTTAAAAAATAATATTAATGCAGATAACTTTTTTTTAATCAGGCATATTTTTTAGCATATAATGAATGACAAGAATAAGTAGATGTCTCTGGAGAAATGTTTTACAAAGAAAGTGATAGGGAGGAACGAGGTGAGGAGAATCTTTTTTTTTTTTTTTTTAAATACGTGATGATATCAAGAAAAATGATTTGAGAGAAAAAGAAAATGCAGGTGAAAAGTCAATAAAGTTCAAAGCTGAGTAAAGATGGTGGAAGAGAAAAAGAATGACTTTAAGCAAAGATTATCACCAAACAGAAACAATACAAAGGAGACAACACTAAACACTTATTAGCAAAGATGATGACATACAAGGTCCACCTCCTTATTTCCATCTAATGTTACAGTATTACAGAGTTAGGTATGAATACTGGTAATCTGGTAGACCTTAGCCTAAAAGAGTCTTTAAGTACACATATAAAACAAGAGAAATATTTACTGACCCATTCGTGTGTGTGTGTGTGTGTGTAGGTGGGTGGGTGAAGTGCTAGAGTGGAGGATATTTTCTATACCATCAAGTACAGTAGATATGCTCTCTTTGTAAATTTATCCATTCTACTTTTTCTTGATTATTTAATCATTTCATTCAGAAACATTTTTCTGGTTGACTTCATGAATTTCAATACAAAATAACAGAACATAACACAGCTTCTAAGCCTTAAAAAAAATGGAGGGCAGGTTCTTTTTTGTTTTGTTTTTTTATATCAGGTTTTTATCGTTCTCTCTGAAACAGTATAACAAATTTGCTTTCAAGCTATAAAAAGATTAAAAAAAGCAAAAGGGTTTTATTTACTTTATATGCAAATGATTGTTACAGAAACCACAACGATATCTTGCAAGCCTATGTTCCCCAAAGAATTTAAAGGCATGATTCATATATATATATATATATATATATATATATATATATATATATGGGAAACCCTTTATTCTACATTCAACACCATCATTTGATAAGACACCAGAAGTGTTGAAACAAAATGGCTATTTTTGTAGTGATTTTATAACATTTTTTATGTTATAATTTTCGAATAAACAATATATATATATATATTAATGTTCTCATCTTGTTAGTAGCATAACATTTAAACCATTTTACCCTCTGAATTTCTTTAGCTGTCAATTCAAGTAGCCTTCAAGGAATTTCAAACTGAACACTTTATCTAATTTACAAGGTTACATTGTTCCCATTCTACTATCCATGTCTAAGGATGTCTTGTTCTTATTTTATAATGATCAGTTATTGCTTACCTTGTTTTTGCTGAATCTAGGTCTGTACTACCCAGCCCTGGAGTTTAACACATAATTACTATATCACCAAATTCCCAAAACAACTTTAATCCATGAGACTGAAAAACCTTAGTGGGTACAATGGTTGAAGCAAAGATGAAGACATTAGTCTAAATGTAATTAAGGATAACTCCTCATCCGAGAAATTCAGACAGAAATTACAAATGTATCTGTTTTGGGACAGTTTATATTAGCCATTTTCAGTATGGTGAAATAAAGATACTGTCTTTATTTACAAATTAAGAACTCAAGTGTTTGGAAATCCGGCTTTATAAGTTGATGTTAAATATCTTAAGGGAAAGAAAAAGAAAGAAAAACGGGCACATAAAAGGAAAGCTTAAGTGTCAATATATAAATGATACCATTTTGCAACAATGAACTGATTTCTTTATAAAAACATTTCTATATAAACCAATAACAAGAAAAGAGAGAAAGGGAAATTCTGAATGTAATGAGCTTCATAGTTATTTTTTATCCGATGATTATAACAATTTTTATTTTTTTATATTAAAATTATTACAAGATTAACAGGATAAAGACATTAATTACAAAGATATTTAAAAAGTCAAAAAGTAGAATGAACATTTTGCACACAAACACCAGACTCAAGCTTGGAAATACAACATAAAATTCTAAACAAACTTCAAGTAGTAGCGTTTCATAAAAGTTTAAAAATGGTTGACTGAATGAAAATGTTTCTTTTTAACTGTGAATTTCAGGCAATAAAAGTTTATACAAAAGACACTTAAAGACAGAATGGCAATATACACAAACTCAAATTGCAATAGCCTTAATAAGTTTCTAATTATTAGGTTGGTGCAAAAATAATGTCGTTTTCTCACATATATGTGAGAAAACGACATTATTTTTGCACCAACCTAATATTTTAGGTCCAATGTATATGCGCTATTGTCAGAATAGTCAATAATCACATATACATATGTGTACAGGTTCCAAAATATGGAACCTATTAACAATTCTCAGGCAAAACATTAATACACTGTATATCTTCCTTGGGTATTAAAACACAAACCTGTACTCTTGTGTGCATACAGATGGCAGATACCATCTTGCATTTGTTAATATAATAAAGAGTTGTAGGTGGGCTAATTGAAGAAATCAGGCAGTGTGCCATCATATCTATGTTCAGTCAGGGACAGATTTAGCAATGATGCCAACAAGAGAAATTATGTAACAACTTTCAGAGCATATTGAGCAGCTTGGCCATCATGTGAACAGGCACTGTCATCATATTGGAGCAATAAACATTAAATCTGGATAGGAATGTAATTGTATCCATAATAACACAATTATGTCGGACTACAATACGATAAAAATGATGAAAAGAAAAATGCATATATCACCTCCTGAAGTTTCCAATACAGACATTGACCTAGTATGATGGTCACTACACCACAAAATGGCTGAAGATTTCAAAAATTTTATTAGAATATCTATAACACACTAGCATGAAACTAGGTCAAAATTGAAATTGTTGTGATTTTCTTCAGCATATCATTAAGTGTGTGTGTATTTCAAACATTATAGTGAACATTTCTTATGAGAAATAGATACCCCATTTTTATTTGTTAAACAGGCATGTGAGTGTATGTGTGCACCCCACAGGTAGAAGCAGTACAGCATGCAGTTTCCAAATTTCTGGTAGAGTGAATTGCATCATTGTGTCCTTTTTCTCACAGACGGTGCCCAACTGACCCAATTGCAATGTGCAGCCAACAAAATCAAAAATAATGTGCATGTGCAAAATTAATAATATAAAATAGCGACAATTTACCAATCACACCCTGTGTATTCCCTATTTGCCCAGTAATCCTTGTTTTATACAGATTTAACTAAATAAGGCAAGGAAAATTTTCCTTTTATCAAGACGAAGTGTGTAGAGTCTCATGTAATAAGAGCTCTGCCTGTATCCAAGTATGCCTGTCTGCTAAGATGGCTAGCCAATCTTTTTTGCAGATGCCTGCTCAGGCACATTTGTGTCTTAACACTAACAGAGCCCAACTGGTTTATACTGTAACTGAGTGGGCCTTAGTTACAGTTTCTGAAAGAGAGCACATCATCTGCTATGATCAACACTTGAACAAAGTCAGTACATTTAAATCCTTGGTTATGATAACTTGTGACTTTCTCCTTGCACAACCACATTGTCAGATATATATATACACACACAAACAGAGGAATCATGTGATTAGTACGGCTAATGTGTACAGTGGTAACTATAAAAAAATAAAAAAAATCGATTTTCAATTATTAATGGCTAAACTGAAGACTGTTTTACCACACTAATTGAGTATCATGCATACACTAATAAAATTTTAGTATATAAAAAATTTCAGCACACTAATTGAAAACACATTAATCAAGGGATTCTTAAATATATTTAACACACATACAGAGTCTGTAAACAGCATCTAGACACTTAAATACATTTCCAATGTTTAATTTAAAATCTTTAATTTTACACAGGTGACGTAATTTTTATAGAAAATTTACTATCATCAAACCATATAATAATTATCAATGTCTGTTTATATATTTCCTGTTCCAACTGTAATGGAACAAAAGTAAAGTAACTTAAGTTAGGAAATTTAGCAGTGATTACTTCCTTAAGTTATTTTAATAATCTATACAAAAAATATTTATTCACATTTAGACAAAATCTGTTCCTAAGCAAAATGAACCACTTAATTAATCAGTTATTTTGCTTCTACATTTCTTAGATTGCAGTCTTATTTGCTTAAGCCTTTCATGCGAGGCACTCAGATATCTCAGTGGTCATATTGCTTCAACTTGGTCTTGAAATTGACTTTGTCATCATCTTTGTTGTTTTGTTGCTAATCTTTTTATTCTGAAAGATATTTCCTTTTCACTATTATATTAAGCACATAAAATTTTAACATGGAAAGATATTGAGCAAAAAGTGATTTATATAGTATCAGGAATAATCAATGAATCATAGATACCATAGAACTGCTAAAAACATAAAGAGAGCAGTTTAATTAAACAGTTCATTGGCCTGTATTTCAGTTGTGAATTCATTATAACTCCTCTATTGAATTTCTACATTGTTTCAGAACTTGTTTCATTGTATCTCACTATTAAACTTTCTAACAAATCTCATTATTTTTGACAGCATGGGTACACTAATCATTATATATATATATATATATATATATAAGGGAGAGGGAGGGAGAAAATACCTAAAGAGCCCAAACTTATCTACCTAGGTTTCACCTACCGGATCATCAGGATTATTCTAATTAGTGCATTGAGCACTTTTACATTCAACTTCAAGTAACTCTGTTGGTGTTTTTTTCTTTTGGCTAAGTATTACGGTGCTGGTTGATTATTTTCAAGCTTTTTTTTTTTAAATTTTTTTCCCTGATATCAGTTTGTCTAATATTTTTTTTTATTTACAAATTGCATTATCTGTTTTTTATTCACACTGCTTGAATATATGTATATATATATATATATATATATTAGATGATAATTTTATTTGGTAAGCCGTATGGATAATTCCAAGGAGGATATAGATTCAGAGAGAGTTTAATGTAAGAACAGAGCAAACAATAATTATGAAAGCGGAGACTTTAGAAATCCATGGTAGTATTTTATTTCGCAAAACCAATACTTCAGTTTCATCTCATCAGACCAAAATCAACAATACTTGTTGAAACTGATTTTGGTCTGATGAGACGAAACCGAAGTATCGGTTTTGCAAAATAAAATATTATCATGGGTTTCTAAAGTCTCCACTTTCATAATCATGTGTGTGTGTGTGTGTGTGTGTGTGTGTGTGTGTGTCTAAATAGTTTTTATAATCTTATTTTTGTTTATTATTCTGCATTGTATGTTTAAGCAAACATTTTTTCTTAGATATTTTTAATTTCATATCAAAATACCTCAACTGTACAAATTGAAAGTAAATGAAAATGTTGGATATATATAAATATTTTATAAGTATCCAAATACTTCTTTGTTTCCCTGATATAGATGCATCACATGTAAAGTATTACTTTTCATTGTATTCAAGATTGCCAATTAGTTATCAGTCTTAAATTTTAATTAAACAATCACAGATGGAATTTGTTGAAAGATGCTTTCATTTGTTTCAAAATACCGATAACATCAAAATGACTGTTTGGACAGCCATTGATGTTAGTATCTATAATAGATGTTGGCAAGGAGAATAAAAAAAAAAAAAATGAAAGAAACCGTTTCCAAAATGGCGAAATGTCTTATCAATGCTGAGAGCCAAACAAATGTTTCATGACAAACTTGCTTGTTTTTCTTAAATACAGATTCTGTTATTTAGTCATCTGAAGACATTCTGGAGCTTTCTTCAAATATTTTTGGAGCTTTTTCATGCTAGATTATTTCTTTGTACTATCTGGCCAAGTTGACCAGGTCTTACATTTGTTGGTGGAATTTGGCACTTATAGAGTTTCTTATTAAACTATTAAATGCCCTACAATTTTACTATATTTTCTTGAGCATAATATGGCCACCTAGTAATACTGAAGCTAAAAACTGAATAAATTACATCCTTGAGTTTAGTACGAGACCAACCCCGTAGTACCACCATCCATGTACCATATTATCCATTAAAATCTCAATACCGCATATATATTTCACTAGAATATTTAATATTTCATGATGTTATGAAATAGGAATGATTTGGATGTTTAGCCATTGTATGTTTCTTCTAGTTTCCTTTTCAAAACTTATTTTTCAATTTTCAGAGAAAGGTGCTTTGTTATAAAATTAATGTTATCAAAACATGACAAATTTTGTGTATATAGCTGTTATTAAATATTTTTAAAATCAATTTTGGTAAATTTCCTGTCTTTAAAACAAAAGATGTGTTCAATTACACTGATTCCCAAAGAACAAATGTTTCCAACATATCAAATATCTCTTGTAAAGAATTGTTATCAATCTTTGTCTCCTTTGTGTTTTATTATCTACTGCGTTGAGTGTATTTGCAATCTTACGGTTTCAAATAAGTTTATTTTTTTTAAACTGAGTAAAAATTTCTGAAAACATGTACTTGTGAATCATACAAACCCCCTTTTTTACCTTTTTGTTCAAAATTTCTCGCATCATGCACCAGAAAAAAGTACAGTACATAGAAGAAGCCAACAGATTCTACACCAGACAACAAAGAAAGGCCAAAAATGAAAAAAAAAAAAAAAAAAAAAAAAAAAAAAAAAAAAAGGCAGAGACGGATTTATATAAAGAAAAGTGATGAACAGCAATTGCATACTACCAAAGTTTCAGTTGAAGGCTGGAGAATAAACAGGCCAGAATATGAAGGAAAGAATAATAGCAACAAAGATTAAAATAATATTCTTTTCTTTTTGTCAACTAAAAACACTAAAATTTAGTAAAAAAAAAAAAAAAAAAAAAGAGAGAAAAAGAAAAATTGTAAGATATGAAGAAAGATAAAAACAAAAATAAAAAAATATATTTTGGTAAGAAAATTAAAAAAAAATATATATATATATATATATATATATATAATTTTTTGGATGAATATATAAATATGGAATAATGAAAAATTTTTTCAAAGCTTCACTGAATGTAGAATTTCTATATGAAATATTAATAAAACAGAGTTTCCCACCCACCCAAGCAAATTCCAGTCATGCTTTAAATCTTGCTTTGATAAAGATCAGAGAAAGGCTAATAAAGTCTAAAAAGTTCTCATCTCCTAAAATCTTATAGAACAAGAAAACAATTACAGAAGTGAAGAAGCAAATATTTTTGTGTGACACAAAAAGTGAGAAAAATATTCAAGAGAGAAAGAAAAAAAAAAAAAAAAAAATGATGCACAATGTCAGTATTAAATCTAGAAAGAAATGTAAATGTATTCATGATAACACTAAGACTATTACATCTTTGTACTACATTCTGAAAGGACTGGAAAGAAAAAGAAAGAAATGCATTTCTTAAACATCTATTTACACTCAACCATAACATGCCAACTTTGAAAAAGGTGACTGTCAAACAATACAAAGCCAAGCAAACAATAGAAATTGAGGCAAATAACCCAGCACTACAGAATTGGTGACATCAACACAAGTTGTAAAGAATATCAAGTCATAAAAATAAAGTGAATATTAATCTTAATTGGACTTTGATTTTTCAGAATACTCCCAATTAATGCTGAGGCTAATTGAAAACTTTCCAAGTATGTTGAACTCAAGTTTGTTTATTTTTTTTTCTCTCCACTGATCAAACATCATCCATAATTAATTTGAACCTACAGCATCTAATTCCATTTTAAAATGCAAATTTAATAAGCCCTTTTAATGTTGATCCCTTAAAAAGAAATAAAAATATCTTGAAATCATTGCAGTTTAAAATTTGGTAAAATGTTATAATGACAGGCAAAAATGATTCCTCATCCAAATTAAGTCTATTGGCCTTTTTGATAAATTCATTTAAGTGTGGTCAAAGAGATTTGCTTCCAGTTAACCAGGTGCAATGGGTCAACATTTTGAAAACAGCAGAATTGGAATTCTACTGCAGAAACCAATTTGAGAGAATTTGGTGTCATGGTTCAGAAAAGATAATCTCTTTCTTTAACAGACAATTAGATAGAAGTGATTAAATTCTTTTAGTTATCAAAGAATTAATTTATAAAGAAATATTGTTTTCTAGCAGAGATTAATTTTGTGCCTTATTTAATGTAAAGTAATTTTAGGATTTACTCCAAACATTAATTAAAAAGGACTACAGAATATGAAATAAAAAGAAAAATTATTTCATATATGCAACATTAATACTCATTTAATGATGCAAATAAATTGCAATCTAAATCTGGACATTTCTGATCAGTCAACTAAGAAAATTCATTGACTTAGACTTTATTGCAAAGTTTTTATACTTTGTAATAAAGTTCAAGTCAATATTATAAAGCAATACTTCAAGACAAGAAATCTAGCTTTCTGCTATCAGTAATCCTGATTTAGTAAGCTAGTCTTGCTAAACCACTGCTAGTGATGTAAGTTTAATTCTTATGAGAGCAACCCATTATAGCGGTCTTATGCCAGACTTAAGAGATAGGTGGCAAAGTTTCCTGCACAGTTCTTTTTTTTTTTTTTTGAAAAATAGAGACTTACAAATGAAAACTATTTCCACCCCTCCCAACTCTAGAAACACTTACTCACTCACACAGACAGACACACACACACACCTGCTGTGGCTTTTAGTAAAACTAACAATGACATCTTCCTGTTACTTTACTACTTATTTACTAATATTTTCAGAAATTAACGATTTTCTTTATTTCATATATTTTTTGGACCATTTTCTTCATCTTTGTTTTAGCATAATTTCTCAGACAATTTATTCTTTCAATGCCATCAGATACATGTAATATCCACTTTTATAAGGTTTTAAGAATATGAGTCAAAAGAAAAAAATAAGATGAAAATAAAATGAAAAATAAAAGAAATAACATTTGCTTTTTGTTTTTTAACAAATAATTTTTATTTTTTATTTTTTTAAAATATTCTGCCCATTTTATTTAGTTTCATATTAGCTGAAAATGATTTATTCTAATTTTGTCAAAAATTAAAACTGCATCTTGCCATCCATTGGGATACTGAACATACTGCAGTCACAGAAACGGGGTGTAGGTTTCAAGCAAAATTGCATGATAGAGCCAGCCCATTTCTCTTTCGATTGGTTTTGAATTCTTTCTCCTAGACTGGTTGACTTAACAACTTTAAAGGATACAATCTGCCCTATTATTTCATCCATAATTAAAGAGGAGAAAAGATAAATTCATATTTTCCCAAGGTCATTAGTGCATAAAAAGCACAAACAAACTCAACAGGGATTTGGACATGGCTGACCAATTCCAATAACCATTTACAATTGCACCTTCAAAAATTAAAAATTTGTTCATATAAAAAAAATTCCTAGAACATTATTCAGTGGTTTTAATCTTTCCAAGTTAAAAGATAAAAACCAGTTTTTATCCTTAAATTCAACACAAATGTTTACATTTTTTTATATTAAAGATAGTTTTCGATTCAATGTGAATATCTCAGTCCAGCAATCTTGAAAAGTTTTATGGCAAAGCCTCAGGAAATGAGATGGGCTTGTTTTCAAGCTCATCTTAATAAAAAGCAATCATGACTCCTGTTGTAGATGTAAGTAATTAAATGGCAATGAAAATAGTATAGACATCTAAAACATCCATGCACAAGACAGAACCATGCATTTTTATTTTTTTAAACTTACTTGACTTCAACTTTCCTGTCAGCCGAAAATGAAACCAAAATCAAAATAGACAAAGAAAAAAAATTCTGTTAGATAAAAATACAAATAGAAAAACTGGATGAAGCATAACGACAGCGATAAATTCAGACCAATATCTCTATCTTTATTTCAGTTATCATTAGCAATGCTTTAAGGCTGTATTCCAAAATGGGCCTCACCATTAAGCAAAGAATAAAATTAACTTAATGGGTTATATTGGGTATCTGTGCCATGAGAAAGCATCTTTTCTACCATAAATACTTGTAAAATCTGCTATACTTAAAAAGATATAAATCAATAAAGCTACTTCAGTCTTTTCGGATATACTGGGTGCAATGGATAAATTGTCTGAATTATGCAAAATGAAAATAACACTGACATCTCATTTTAACATATATAATTATCAATATTACACAAAAATATCTTTAAATACTAAAGAGTAAATTTATTCAAGAAAATCACCACTGGCTTCAACCACAGCCTCCAGATGACTTTGGAATCTCCTGCAACTCTTCTGGACAGTCTGCTTGTTGATGAATGCTGCCATGATCCTTGTCTTCAGTTCATCTTTGGTGTTACAAGGAATTTTGTTTATCTCTCACACAACTGTGCCCCACATATAATAATGAAGGAGTTTGCAGTCTGTGGAGTTAAGTGGCCAGATGTAAGGGATGAAGTGGGCACAGAAATTGTCTGACAGCCATGACTGGGTTCTCCTGCTTGTGAGGTATAGTGCAGAGTCCTGTTGTCAGACACGGAGTCTTCCAGCAGCCACATTTTAGACCCAGGGCAGCACTACCTTCTCAAAGCACTTAATGTAGGCCTCTGTGTTGTCAGAGACCCTCACCAACAAATGCAGTTCTTTTCTTATCAGAGTGAGTTTTCTGAGCTGCCATATCTTCGTAATCACCATTAGACTCATCCAACTCTTTTTGAATCTTCTGCACTGTTCTTAGATTGACACCCAAACTTTGAAATGTTTTTGTATTGTAGCTTCCAACACAAATGCCAAGCTGTACAGCATGCTGTTTCCAAATTTCTGGCAGAGTGAATTGCATCATTGTGCTCTTTTTCTCACATACGTTGGCCAACTGACCCTACTATACTATGCAGTCGACAAAGGCAAAAATAAACAATGCACATATATGAAATTAATAATACAAAATGGCGACAATTTATCCATCGCACCCTGTACAGTGTAGGTATATTCAATAAAGTACAAGAAAAACAATTATTTTTACACAACTAACATTTTTAAATATAATATTCCTTTGTGAGTGCACTTAATTCAGTGATGAATATTCATTACATAAATTGAACATTATACAGTGAAAATTTCAGATCAAAATTTAAATAATAAATGTGTCAAGCTACGGACTTATTGCCCTACTCTCATATATTACACACATTAGTTTAGCATGTATATATCTGTATGATAATACTGACAAAAATTAACTGACCCCCCCCCCCCAAAAAAAACAACTGCTTTAAAACAAGAGTTAAAACCTTTTTTTTGGTACAAATGATCATCATTCATCAACTCAGCAGTTTTAATCAAACATTATCCTAAAATCTTTACTACCTTTTCATGGTACAAATAAGTAGGCAGCAACACATTTATGACGACTAGAATTTTAGCCTAGTGTTTAAAGCTTCAGAAAAAAAAAAGATTAAGGGATTATTATTCTACAAGTGAGTAAAATGTTTTATAGTAACTTCCTTGAAGATCTTATTAATTGTACTAAGTTCAATTATAGGAACAAAAAAAAAAAAATAATAATGGGCATGATTAAAAGAGACAAAAAGGAAGGGAAAATAACTAGTGTCGTTGCCAATAAAAAAAAAGTTAAGAAAAAAAAGTAAAGAATAAGAGAATGAGCTAACCAGTTATTGTACTTCATTTATCACAATTCAAGGGAAAATAAGTTTTTATGTGCAACCAACTAAAAAGGAAACATTGAAAAGAAAATACATATCAATAATCTACTGAGATGGGAATATATATTTTTTTTTTTTTTTTTTTTAATAAACAAATCACATTTTACTTTCCTTGATTCAGTTCTGATGAGTGGAGAGCAATAACCGGTTAGTTCATTCTGTTTTATTCTTTTTTCTAATTTCATATTGCTATCTACCATCATCACTTTTTAACCCTTTTGATTATATCTGCTTTATTTTTGGTTTTTTGTTATAATAACTTTCTTAGAATGAAAACCAACTTAAAAGCCAGAAGCAACTCTGCCTGTAACTTCATTTTATGACCAACAAAGGTGGGGAGGGAATTTTGGAAAAAAAAATCAAAGATGTGATATTGGTATTTATTAAATACAGAAAACCATTGGTATTAGAATAAAAGCTCAACATAATTAGTAAATGACATTCCTAAACAAAATAACAGCAGACTTTGGGAATAAAAGAAATAAGTACAATGTCAGTAAAAAAACAATAAATATTTAGAATTATCCCAGGTTTAATTGCTGCACAAATGAAAAAATTCTTCACCAATCTCAAAGACAAAATTTACCATGCTATCAAAAAAAAAATGAAATCAAACAAAATAAAAATAAAAAAAAATTAGGATCAAATTCATATTTTTTCTTCTTTAACAAGAAAACTCAGGTGTAATGAAAGTCTGATCTTTGTGAAAATTGATTAAACTCTAAAAAGCATCTTGAGGAAAGAACGCAGTTTCTCATTGTCTGATTGGTTACAAAAAAACACAACTCGTTCCTTCTTTTAATAAAGACTTGTTGTTATTAAGCTGTTAACTATGTCACTTATTTTTTGGTGAGAGAGAGAAAAGCAACATTGTAAATATTTGATAAATTAGTAAGGCATGACATTGTCATATCAGTTGGAATAAGGTTAGTCATGGTTGTTGGGGAATTAACACACATACCATTCATTGGTAATGCAAACCAAAGTCATAAAAATCTTAACAAAAAATTCAACCACCCACAAAAGAGAAACAAGCTGAGGCTAACAGGGTTAAGTCTGTTGCAATCAGGTTTTAGTGGTAGACAGATAGAACATATTCAGATTGAGGGTCAGACATTGGAAATTCTTGTTTTTGTGTTCAGCAAGAATGGTGGTGCTCTAAAATGGAAAGTCAAAACAAAGAAGTCGATTGTTCAGAGAGAAAATAATTTGGATACAGTAAGAGACTGAATAGAAAGCTGGAAAAAAAACAAATCTGACATCGTTGATAAAAGTAGTGAATATTTTATTTCTCTATTTTATTAATTGAAAATTAAAATGGATTTAAAGCTTTCCATATTTAAATGCTTTTAAATTTTTATTTAAGACTGAGATTTAAGCTAACATGACAGTAGGGTACCTCCAAAGATTCATTAAAAAAAACCAAAAAAAACAAAAAAAACAAAGAGCATACATGATGAAAAAAATGCCCAAAATATAATAAAAACAAAATTTTATAATCAAAATCTTTTTAAGAAGAAAGATCAAAATATTTTATGATATAAAAATTATTTTTCTTCAATCCTTTCCAGAAATTTGGCAATTTTGGTTAAAATTCTTGTTTCATTTGCCATCAATGCAAGATCCTTAAATTTGTATGGGAAATTTGAGAGTTTTCATTTTTTTTTTTTTTTTTTTTGATTAGGAAATTCTTCCAAAAATCAGATAATTGTTCGGTTTTAATGAAACTCTCAGGACTTGTTCACAAGAATGAAAATACTTTTGAAATGATTTTTTAAGAAATCATTGTAAAAAAAAAAAAAAAAAAAAGTTTCTTTATTCCATCTGTTGTAACGAACTTATTTGATTTTTATGAAATTTCAAGAATTTCTTTTTTTGCATGACTTAATGTACTCAAAGAATTTAAATAATCAAAATTTTTGGTCAAACAGACCCCCCCCCCTACAAACTGTAAAACATCTGCTCTGAATTGTAAAATAAAATTTAATAAAACCAAGACATTTTTTTTAATTAGAAAAGTTTTTAATTGCTTCTATGAAGAAAATATATTATGGTTACTGTTCTCTTAAGAGAAAATGTTTATTTTTGATGAATAATGAATTTTTAAATATATTGTTTACATTTTTTTTTTTTTTTTTTTTAATTTTAATTAGAATAATCTATAAACTTTTAAATCTCTTAAAATTTTGTATTTCTAATGGTCAAATGATATTGTTATTAATTAAATCATTAAATTAAAACTGTATTTATAACTGTAAAAGCTTTCAACTCCAGTAAAGAATTTTTAATTTTTTTCATGCGTATACAAATGTGTCAATTTTCGTAAATGCAAACATCCATACACAATATTATCAGATAATAATAGAGGTACTTATAATAAATTTAAAATTTATTGCTAATTTCTAAAAATTTTCTCAACAAATGTCTTTCTAAGTAAGGCTATAAAGCCAAAGCACTTAAAATCCAATAAAATATTGAATTGCTTCATTGATTGATTTTTAAAGATTACTGGGTAGTTAAAAAATGATGTAAGAAAAGCATTCACATTGTATTCCACAAGTAATTTCTTTTTTTCGGTTCTGTTCCTCTTACTTAAATTTTCCAAACACCAGGCTCTCAATAAATCTCAGAAAAAGACACTATCCATGTTAAAAAAAAAAAAAAAAAAAAAAATACTTTCTGCAATTTTTTAAACTAAAAGTAATATTTGTTGCATTTTATTCTTGTGTTTTTGTTTATTGATGTAATGGAATAACCAGTCACCCCCATGAATGATTACACTATAGGTAGTAAATACTTATAAAGTCAACTGTTTATGAGAGACTCGAGGAAGAGTGAGATAGAGAGACGACGCAAGTACGTACGACCTTCCAATTAGTGGCACTCACTACTAGATTGACATGTGTGTATAACTGTACCGTATTTCATATTGTACTGGTTGTGTACAATAAACCAAACTGGGATTTCTTCTTAACCAATAAAAATGAACAATTCTCAGTATCAACTCTACATTTTTGTTCTCCTCTTAAAGTCAGTATGCTATAAACATTTGACTATATCACTTTTGTTTGTGAACACAATTCTTACTTTGTGAACTTTTTGCTTACATAAATATTGTTTGCCTTGTATTATTGTGTCCTCTTCCTTCCTTTTTTTATTGTTTATTAAGAACTTTGTAAATTCCGTTTGTTGAGCATTTTAACTTAACTGTGGCCAATTACTCCACAAACCACAGGCAACACATATTTAGAAAATAATACCAAAGCTAAAACATGAACATCCAAATTTGGTTTGCTAAAAGGTAAAACACATTCTTATAATGGAGAGCAAGAGATAGTTTTCTTTATATTTTTGCCCACTGTCCATTTGATTCTTCTCTTGTCAGATTAAAAAGAAAAATGAAATTTTCATGCCAGTTAGGCATATCATGAAATACCCAATCCTACACACTATGCAAATATCTCTTATTTTTCAGTAACTTTTTTTTTTTTTTTTTTTTTGGTGGTGGGGGTGTCATTTATAAATTTGTTGCACAGAATTCAAATATAAATTAAAATTTTCTTTTATAATAAACTCGCCTTTTTCTTTTCTTTTTTTTAAAATTAAAATCCAGTCTTTTGGGAGATTCAGTTTAATGATTAATGCTGTCCTGTTTGCTAATTGAAATCATATCTGGTTTGTAGGGTTCCAAACCATTGACAGTCTATGTGAGAAAGTCCCCAAAGACTTGTCCTTTGTTGGAACAAATGATGGGTCAGGTTTTCACTATTTGTCACTTGTCTCCCAGCCAAACTTATCGCCAAACATATCATGGTCATCATCATCATCAGAATATATCTATCATCATCATCATTATTATCTAAAAAAGCAAGGGAAGTCAGAGAAAGTAGATTAAAAACCAAAGGGGAGGGGTGAAAAGAATGAGCAAATAGAGTTAATTGGAATTTATTTCGCCTTAACCAATTATGAAATTAATTCAGAACTTGCATTTATTTAAGTTGAGATTCAAATAAAATTAGACATCATGTTTAAGCTTGTGTGTGTGTGTGCATGCATGAGTGAAGGAGTGAGAGAGAGGGAAAAGAAAGTGATTTTTAAAATCCAAATCCTATACAGATATGTGACTGTCAAAAGAAAGACAAAAATACAAAGTATTTGTGTGTGCATAGATGTATATCTAGCTGCGTACATGAAAACATCTTTGTATTGTACAAAAATGTATCCATGTATGATTGCAAGTGTGACTATATGAGGAATAGTTTGTATTTGTATATACATCTGTGTGACTGCGTGAATGAATATTCATGAACAGGTAGGCCTACCTGTGTGTATGTGTTTGCGTGTATGTGTGTGAGAGAGAGAGAATATCAGTGCGTCTCTGAATGAACAAATTACTGACAGGTGTGTATCAATATGTATTCATCCCAAAGTGTGAGTGGGAAGGTCTATTTGTATCAATTTTTGCACACTTGTACATCAATTTGTAAGTACATTTAGCAGGGCCTGTGTATTGAGTGAATGCCTGGAGGTGCCTGTGTGTCACTGAGAAGTGAAAGGTGGGGAAAGCGAGCCTTGTTAATTTCAGGATGAAAAATAGTAAAAGGAACACCTTTCCCATTTTATCTTTCTCGTTCTTCTTTATATGAGTTTTTTCATGTTTTTTTTTTGTGCTGGGAACATGTGCACATGGAAGAAAGTGTGTGCATGGACACAAACACACACACACAACAAGCATCACCCCAGGAACAAACAAACATTCATTACAAGAATATGGCACAGGCTGATTAAAAAAAAAAATGCAGGTGTGGGTGGTTGAGAGAAAAACCTGATTTGACCCTATTGGAAATTAGAAAGATTAAAAGAGAAAAAAAGAAAGAAAGAAAACTACTGAGTAAGGATGAAGAAAAAAAAGGTAAGAGGTGAGAGGAAGAGAGAGACAGAAAGGGAAAAGAATGAGAGAGACAAAAAGGAAATTGAGTCAGAGAAAAAAAATGAGTGATATCCTAGAATTAAACAGAGAGAAAGAGATAAGTGTGAATGAGATGTATAATAGTGGTGAGGGTGGTAGTGAGGGTGCAATAGTAAATGATACAAGGAGGGGGAGACAGCAAATGTAAATTAGAACGGTGGGGTGGCAAACAAAAAATAATTCTTTGTGAGTTTGACAGGTGAAGAAAAAAATGAAGGCAGAAAAGAGAGAAAGCAAAAAAGAAGAGAAAGAGAGAAAGCAAAAAAGAAGAGAAAGAGAGAAAGCAAAAAAGAAGAGAAAGAGAGAAAGCAAAAAAGAAGAGAAAGCAAAAAAGAAGAGAAAGCAAAAAAGAAGAGAAAGCAAAAAAGAAGAGAAAGCAAAAAAGAAGAGAAAGCAAAAAAGAAGAGAAAGCAAAAAAGAAGAGAAAGCAAAAAAGAAGAGAAAGAAAAAAAGAAGAGAAAGAAAAAAAGAAGAGAAAGAAAAAAAGAAGAGAAAGAAAAAAAGAAGAAAGAGAGAAAGGAAAAAAGAAGAAAGAGAGAAAGGAAAAAAGAAGAAAGAGAAAGGAAAAAAGAAGAAAGAGAGAAAGGAAAAGAGAAAGAGAGAAAGCAAAAAAGAAGAAAAGAGAAAGAGAGAAAACAAAAAAAGAAGAAAAGAGAAAGAAAGTAAACAGAAGAAAAGAGAAAGTAAAAAGAGAAAGATAAAAGTAAAAAGAGAAAGAGAAAGTAAAGAGAAAGAGAAAGTAAAGAGAAAGAAAGAGAAAGTAAAAAGAGAAAGAGAAAGTAAAAAGAGAAAGTAAAAAAAAGAGAAAGTAAAAAAAAGAAAAAGTAAAAAAAGAAAAAAAAAAAGAAAAAGTAAAAAAAAGAAAAAGTAAAAAAAAGAAAAAGTAAAAAAAAGAAAAAGTAAAAAAAAGAAAAAGTAAAAAAAAGAAAAAGTAAAAAAAAAAGAAAAAGTAAAAAAAAAAGAAGTAAAAAAAAGAAAAAGTAAAAAAAAGAAAAAGTAAAAAAAAGAAGAAATAAAAAAAAAGAAAAAGTAAAAAAAAGAAAAAGTAAAAAAAAGAAAAAGTAAAAAAAAGAAAAAGTAAAAAAAAGAAAGTAAAAAAAAGAAAAAGTAAAAAAAAGAAAAAGTAAAAAAAAGAAAAAGTAAAAAAAGAAAAAGTAAAAAAAAGAAAAAGTAAAAAAAAGAAAAATAAAAAAAGAAAAAGTAAAAAGAAAAAGTAAAAAAAAGAAAAATAAAAAAAAGAAAAAGTAAAAAAAAGAAAAAGTAAAAAAAAGTAAAAAAAAAGAAAAAGTAAAAAAAAGAAAAAGTAAAAAGAAGACAAAGTAAAAAGAAGACAAAGTAAAAAGAAGAAAAGAGAAAGAAAAAGTAAAAAGAAGAAAAGAGAAAGAAAAAGTAAAAAGAAGAAAAGAGAAAGAAAAAGTAAAAAGAAGAAAAGAGAAAGAAAAAGTAAAAAGAAGAAAAGAGAAAGAAAAAGTAAAAAGAAGAAAAGAGAAAGAAAAAGTAAAAAGAAGAAAAGAGAAAGAAAAAGTAAAAAGAAGAAAAGAGAAAGAAAAAGTAAAAAGAAGAAAAGAGAAAGAAAAAGTAAAAAGAAGAAAAGAGAAAGAAAAAGTAAAAAGAAGAAAAGAGAAAGAAAAAGTAAAAAGAAGAAAAGAGAAAGAAAAAGTAAAAAGAAGAAAAGAGAAAGAAAAAGTAAAAAGAAGAAAAGAGAAAGAAAAAGTAAAAAGAAGAAAAGAGAAAGAAAAAGTAAAAAGAAAAAGAGAAAGAGAGAAAGTGAAAAGAGAAAGAGAGAAAGTGAAAAGAGAAAGAGAGAAAGTGAAAAGAGAAAGAGAGAAAGTGAAAAGAGAAAGAGAGAAAGTGAAAAGAGAAAGAGAGAAAGTGAAAAGAGAAAGAGAGAAAGTGAAAAGAGAAAGAGAGAAAGTGAAAAGAGAAAGAGAGAAAGTGAAAAGAGAAAGAGAGAAAGTGAAAAGAGAAAGAGAGAAAGTGAAAAGAGAAAGAGAGAAAGTGAAAAGAGAAAGAGAGAAAGTGAAAAGAGAAAGAGAGAAAGTGAAAAGAGAAAGAGAGAAAGTAAAAAGAGAAAGAGAGAAAGTAAAAAGAGAAAGAGAGAAAGTAAAAAGAAGAAAAGAGAAAGAGAGAAAGTAAAAAGAAGAAAAGAGAAAGAGAGAAAGTAAAAAGAAGAAAAGAGAAAGAGAGAAAGAGAGAAAGTAAAAAGAAGAAAAGAGAAAGAGAGAAAGTAAAAAGAAGAAAAGAGAAAGAGAGAAAGTAAAAAAGAAGAAAAGAGAAAGAGAGAAAGTAAAAAGAAGAAAAGAGAAAGAGAGAAAGTAAAAAGAAGAAAAGAGAAAGAGAGAAAGTAAAAAGAAGAAAAGAGAAAGAGAGAAAGTAAAAAGAAGAAAAGAGAAAGAGAGAAAGTAAAAAGAAGAAAAGAGAAAGAGAGAAAGTAAAAAAGAAGAAAAGAGAAAGAGAGAAAGTAAAAAAGAAGAAAAGAGAAAGGGAGAAATTTAAAAAAAAAAATTAAAATAATGAAGGAAAATGAAAAGTGTTGGCAAAAGATAAATAACTCCGGGCAATCTCCAACCATCTAAAAAGCCTGCAAATTTTTATAATCAAACAACTTATTTTCCATTTGGCCACAAGAGCAACAACAGTTCGTTAACATTTAATTAATGCTTGACATCATCAGGCAACTTGTAATCCAATGTTTCAAATGCACTGGCCTCAAATCTAACCTTCTATCAATTCATACATACAAATGGAATTATTGAAATTACAAGAATAAATTTCCCCACTGACAATTTTAAATTAAAAGAGAAGAGCAAATTTTTAAATTTCAGTGATCAAGCATCGTCCTTATGTATGCCTATTGAGATTTACCAAGCTCCTTTTTGGGGGGCAGCCTCTGACTGGAAAGAAAAGGAATTTTTATTTGCTGATGAGAAATGTATAATTACATTAACTACTGAGCAAATCTTTTGCGTATGTTTATGCTTGTAAAATCTCAGTGTCTATTAATATAAGAACTTTAAAAATAGAATTTGTAAACCAAATTCATTTGTTAATTGCAATGAGTAATCATTTCTTTTTTTATTTATTCGGAATAGGAAATTTAATCTTGCATGTTTTTTTTTTTGTTTTTTGTTTTTTTTAAGTAATGAACAGAAACTAAGCAAACAAACTGCATTCCAAAATGAAGATATGAAAAAGGAATCGAAATCCATGTTAAATTTCCAATCCTTTGGACAATCTGGAAAGCATACAATTAGATTCAGATAATTTCTGTTTTTAAGGAATATTGGAAACCGTTTTTCAATTAAAGGGAATTCTACCAGAATATGATCACTTGATATTTGGTTTCAGTAAAATAGAAAGAGAAAAATGTTCTCCAATTTGATTTGGATTTTCTGATATTCTTCAGAGAAACACAAAATAAAGAAAAAAAAATCTTGATGTGAGTGGAAGAAATAAATTTTAACCAAAATTATTTTTACTGATGTGGACAGAAATTCTTATTCAGTGGATGTGTGTGTAGGGGGGTTCCTACATATATTTATTATCAAAACAAGACAGAAGATTCTTCAAATAAACACACACAAGTAGTATAACACATACATATACTGTATTTCTTCAGCTTTAAGTAATTTTTGTAATCCAATGTTACTTGTGATGAGTTTTTCATCTTGCAGTTCTGGTAATTTTTGCACAAAATTTTAATTTTTGTCTTTTTTTTTTCACTGCCAAAAATGGAATAAAGTTGGCAGTTCCATCCAAATTTGAGGAATTTCATTTGTTGTTTCATAGACACACAAAGTGTAGTAATTGTGAAAACTGCAAAATTATTTGCATATAGGTCAGTAATTCTGCCTAGAATCAGAGTGCAGTATGTAATGGGAAAAGCATTTAATATATTAGAAAAAATATAGTTTTAAGGTGTGCTATATTTATGGGAGAAAGTGCTCAATATCAAACATGTAAATATAAAAGTGAACATTGAAGTCAACACTCAGAGGCAACAGACTGTTTCATGCTCGACACAATCACATTCTAACTCACTTCTCAAACCTGACCAAAGAACCACAGATTAAAAAAGAAATTCTCAATCTGACTAAGAAGCCCTTCCCCACCAAAGTCTGATTGGGGGGAGGCATGTGGTTATTTGGTTAGATTTTAAGTTAGTCTGTATATATATATATATATATATATATATACTGCGTGGCAAATTATTATTGAGATTCAAATATTTCAAAAACCGTCCTATCAATTCATACAAAATTTTCACACAATGTTGGCAACACTGACCTGCGTAATCATTAGAATTTTCCTACTGATCCGCACAATGTAAACAAACTGGCACCATATTTGTTATCAGCACGGTGATTAACACAATAAAATGACAAATTTTCTTGATTGAACATTTCACTTGTCATTATCCAACAATAAAATATTAACTTCATGAGAAATAATCTTTCTTCCATGTGTATCACACAATATTAGATTTTAATTTATATTCTCATCCATTTCAATGAATCTTTGTACTTTTGTTCTACTAAAACACAGGATGTACGGGTGGCATAATGAATTTTCTATTTGCTGTGTCCCTTCAGGACATTGGTGAACAAGCTTGTTAAGTAGATTATTTGCTTCTTTCCTCTGTTCCTTTTGCCTTCAACATGTCCTGTGAGTGTCTAATTTTCTAAGCCCCCTTTCTTCATTATGTGTCCTAGAATTTCAACTGTCTCATTAAGTACAAGTGTCTTTTCTGTTTCTATTTTAATAAGATATTAATATTTCTTCTACATGCTGTGTGTCCCTCCAGGATGTTGGCGATCATGGCTCTCCATAATTTCTTGTCCTCTATTTATTATTTCTCCTAAATCTTGCTCTGCCAACCATTTATACAAGCTCATTAAGTAGGTGATATGCTCATTTCCTCTTGCTATATTGCCTTCAATATGACCTGTGAGCATCAGATTTTCTAAGCCTTCTTTCCTCATTATATATCCTAGAAATTTCCACTAACTTTTTTATGTTAACTATAAATGTCCATTTTGTTTCCATTTTCTCTAAAACTCTAAAAAATATTATTCTAAGTATCCCCCTGTAGCACCACATTTCTGTTGCTTCAAGTCTCTTCGGCATGTATGAAGAGATTGTCTAGCATTCACTACCATATAGAAGGACTGAAAGCATAGAACAGGGTTTGAATTCCATTCAAGTTTGTTACATTTACTTATGCTCAAATACCCTTCGGAAAGATGTAAATCCATCTCATCTCCTCCAGCTATGGATTAAATAGACTTGGATCTGTAAAAATCATTATCTCCAAAAATATTTTTAATATTTACTCATAAAAAAATCTTACAAAACAAAAAGATTTTTGGCTTTAAATAACCCACAAAGGGTTGATAAACCATAAAAACAAATCAATCAAGCATTATATAAAATGAGATGATGTTTAAACAAGTGGTGTAAAGAAATTAATCACTGAAGAAATTGCATGTGGTCAAACATCCTATCAACAAGTGAATGATTCAAATTCTTCAAACGTTTGCAATTGTTATGACAGACCTTTTATTTTTTAAATGTTTCTGAGCTGACAATAGCATTATATATATATATATATATATATATATAGTGTCTATACGATTGCATCTAGCATGAAACAGCCTGTTGCTTCTAAGTGTTGACTCCAATGTTCACCGTTATATTTACACATGCTCTATCTGTGATATTGAGCACCACTTTATCCCACTAATAAAGAGTATATTTCTTCATATATATATATATATATATATATATATATATATATATATATATATATATATGGAATAGCATAAGAATTCAGTAATAATTCGAGAAAAGTTTCACAAAACAATAAAAATGAAATCGAAATTTCATTGTGGAATAAAAAGGAAAGACAGATTGTATTAGCATATATGTTGTACACATTTCAGTTTGAAGTGTGTGATTTGATCTAAGATTTAGGGGATGACTCAGAAAATGCCCACTCCTGTCTAAAGATCGTGATAAAGCAGCCATGATAGTCACATGAAACCACCATTCTCAGTGCATTAATCTTCAACCTCAACGTCTTCAATTAGTCTCAGATTGGCTCTAAGGCAAGAATACAGTAGAGAAATAGAAAAAGCTTTAGTACTGGATTATCATTGAACGAATCAAGGATTAAGAGCAGTAGCAGATTGGCTCCATGTGTGCCAAACACTTGATTGATCAATCGATGCCAGACATATCCTTCTTCCTCTCCCTCCTCTGGTGAGGGGAGGCCCAATTTGGCAAAGCCAGACAAGTTACAGCTGCAAATAGCAGTCCCCTGAGGGGCTATTTCTGATAATAATAAACATTGCAGTCCTATTTCCCCCCCTCAATATTAAGGCGTGTTGCAACTCTGTGAAACTAAATGACAGACGGAGAGAAGAAAAAGGACGGTAAAGATTCTCTTATGCTGATTCCAGTATCTTAACTTTACGGATATATTTATATTGTGAACGTTTCTTTATATCTGTCATGCGTCTTTTAATATATTGAGATACATATAAATTAGAAAACACTGCCTTTTATATATATATATATATATATATATATATATATTACATGCACATTTTACTTTGGGCACTTCGATATGGTGTAATGGTTAACAAACTTGCCTCGTTAGAGGAATTACAATAGAGTAATGAATTTGATCCTCACTGGGTGCTCCCTACTTCCAGCCATCTGTCACACCTAAGCTACACTTAGTAAATCACTATTTGGGAACTTTGATGTGGTGTAATGAGTAGCAAGTTTGTCACACTAGATCATTTACGACCGAATGGTAAGCTTGATTCTCACTGTGCGCCCCATATTTTTCGTCCTTGTCACATCTAAACTATGCTTAGAAAACCACCATAGAATATATTCATAGAGATAGGTTACCTGGTGTAGAGAACTGGTTAATCAAATTGGTCACAACTAGTGAATTTGATCATCAATGGGTATTCACAATGATGATCTAATGAGACTGAGTAAATATCTATGTAAACAGAAGTGGTTGGTGCAAAAATAATGTCGTTTTCTCACATAGTAACATATGTGAGAAATGATCTAGTATTCTATTTCATAGAATATCAGGCATATATGACAGATAAGCTCTGTCTTCAACCAACTTGTGATATATAGTAAATCTCATACACCAGCGCACACACTGTGTCTCTATGTCTGCAATTTAAAAGGTGCCATATGATATAGTAAGTATCAAAAGATTTTAAAAATCCAATGGAAGCAGGTGTCATTCTCTGGAGATGTATGCGTGCTCCATTTGTCCAATGATAACTAATTGATAGGATTGTAAGACATTGTAGAGAACTGTCATGTATGCTGTGGTTAATCAATGATAGTAAACAGTCAAAGGAACATTCTTACATCTGTAGACCAGGTGCTGAACACTTACCAAGATCAATGTATTGTAAGCACAACAGTAACGGCCTGCACAACATCAATTACCA
>OZ010579.1:12904873-12982373 GCA_963932145.1 Acanthosepion lycidas
GCCCTGATCTGGCAGCTCAGCTTCAGTCACTTACCCAACTTAGGTTGTCTCTCTGTGCCTTTTCTATAAATACTTTCATGGTAATTCATTCTTTGCTATGGTACTAAGACTTCATGAATTTAAGTGCAGTAGTAGACTGACGTTGACATCTCACCAATTTATAGTTGAGCTGGCTAGATGTAACCATAAGTTCTATGCTAAGTTTCTTTTCTCACATTTCTCATTTGCGGAACTCCATTCTGGATCCATGATTTCCATCCCACTTTAATCTGCAAAAATTTAAATACAATGTCAATCGCTATCTTCTGTCCTCCTGATTACTCTTACTCATTACTAATGTTTTTGTTCCTAATTCGTCCACACCCTTCCAACCCCTCGTGTTTTTGTGGCTTTGTTGGGGTGATTTAGATTAAAAAAAAAAAAAAAAAAAAAAAATGTGATCAAAGGAAATAATAATAAAAGAAAGACAGAATTCCTGATAACCTTGTTGCCAGTTTTGTCCAAGCTTTATTTTTTTTTTTCTTCTTCAATACTGTATCTACCATATATTAACAGGTATTAAATGCTTGGACAAAACTAGCAACAAGGGTATCAGGGATTCTGTTCTTTTATCCTCGTTGTATAGTCATTTATTTCTGTTGTGTGTATATGTAGTGGGTGGGGAATCATCCAGTTAGTGCACTAATTTTTTTTTCTTTATGATTCTTTGTTGAAATTGGGCTGGGAGGTTTTCTATGTGTGTGTGTGTGGGGGAGTCTTATAGGTCATCATATAGATTGATTTTGTTGTGTAAAATGATTTCTCTTGTGCCCTGCCATTCTTCCCAGTTCAACTGTCACCCCTGACTGGAAAAAGCAACAATGATGCTTGCTTTTATATTCTACTCATAACAAGTACTTTTTAACCTTTCAAGAGTTGGACCAGAGAATGTTTTATCATCTTTCATTGGCACAGAGAAATGAACAGGTTAATACAAATCAAAATAACATGATAATTTTGACATTTCAGTATACAATATACACATCAAGGTCTCTTTAAGGCCTACGAATAAGTGGGGATAAAGGACATATAATTATGATCATCACAAAAGACTGGAGAAAATAAATGAGTGGATTTAATGATAACAAAATTATCATCTTCATGTTTCTTCTTAAATTTTGTGTTTTCAGCATGGGATCATAATAATTCATCACTTCCTGACATTTCTTATATAAAAAGGATACATGTTTCAAGTTTTTTTAAATAAACTCTAATCCCTATTTTAATGTGTTCACTCAATGGAGTTTTATAACTAAGTCCTCAAAAATAATTTATCCTGTTTTCATCATTCTTCTTATGGGGCTTCAATAAAAATAACATTTCATCATTTCTGGAACTCTTTAAAAGGAATGCCTGTTCTGATTTTGTTAGAGCATCAAACAATCTTGTATGTCAATAAGAAATATTGATAGGTTTTTAATTTATTCCAATTATATTTTTTTTTTTATTTTATGAGGTAGAGCTGAAAAGTTCTCACTCTGACTCACTTCCTAAAATCTAACCAAATGTTTTATAGAGTCCCTTTTTATTTTTTAAGAACCTTTTATCATCAGCTCATGAAAGAG
This sequence comes from Acanthosepion lycidas, assembly GCA_963932145.1. NCBI lineage: Eukaryota > Metazoa > Mollusca > Cephalopoda > Sepiida > Sepiidae > Acanthosepion > Acanthosepion lycidas. The sequence goes on from OZ010579.1 coordinate 12,906,478, forward strand.
AGAAATAGAAAAACATTAAAATTGATGGCATTTATCAGTTTTTTAAAGTTAGAAATTCATTCATTCCCCCCCCTATTTTTAACAATGAAATGCATTATTGACTGACAATTTTAATGAATGCTGTTGAAACTTAGTACAATCAAAAGTGTGCGTGATGTTTACTAGTATTTCCTGAAAGCAATCTGTTCAGCAACACTTGTATTAAGTCTTTATGTATACATGATTTTTATATTAGAAATTCATTACTCATTGCTTAGATAAAGACAGCCAGTCACAGTAAAGCAAATCAAGCTTTTTAGCAAGCTAAAAAGCTTTTTTCTTTTTTGTTTATATCAGTGTCTTGGTTCTTAGCAAGCTGCACCCCAATTTGCTTTAGACTTTCAAGTTTAGGAAGTCACTTATGGTGTTGTTATTTTTCAAAATAAACAAAGGATTGTCCCTACTTAGAAACTACAGACTACTAACTTGTTTGTAAGTTGAAATGGTCACTATGTATGAAAAAAAATTTTATAATACTACTGGAGATACTATCTTGCTGGTACTTGTTTTGTTGAAGAAAAAATTCAAACAAAAAAATACATTTGATCACACAAAAATCTATTTTGATAAAGAAAAAAAATATTTGCAATATTTATTGCTGCTGTTTCCAATCAACAATAAAGTTATCACTCCTTTACCCCTTTGAACGTTTTGCTGCTTAGCCTGAACAATTTACATTGTTACTGCTTGCCAAAAATTAGGTTGGATTATATCTCTGAAAGCTTATAGCTTTTTAAGTTTGTAACTTTTGGTTTATTTAACAGATTGGTTTATGTTGGTATATATATTTGAACATTTCTAAATCAGAATGTATTTGGTGTTAACAAATAATTTGATAAGTCATAATTAACTGCTTTTTTTTTTTTTGGTTTTTGCTTGCCAGTTTCTGGAAACAAAATTTGGTCTAAAATGCAGAGAAAATTGTTAAAGAAGTTAATTATTTTACAATAAAAAATTTCTTATTTCAATGCAGCAATCAGAAGCCACTGAAACAGATCTTAATAGCTTTAGGGAGTAAATTCTCTTCATTTTTCAAAACCAATTTATATACAAACTTGTTTGTATCTATCCATATAAGTATTTTTTCGAACTTTTGCAAGATTCACAACCATGACAAAACTATATACAACACACGATAATCATTATAATGATGACTGCATTTATTAAACCATTTCTTAAAAAGAAAAAAAGATTAGCAAATTTTTGTAATGTAAATCCTAGCACTAAAAAATGTAAAGAAAAAAAAACACTTGATTTTGAAATTTTAACTGTTTAAATGATAATTCTTAAAAAAAAAAAAAAAAAAAAAAAAAAAAAAATCAATGTAATACTTATTGGTGAAATTAAGACCAAAATTGGAAAGAGATTACTAGACAGAGAGAGAGACTTGTAGGTTTTCAAAATCTCTAATTTTATTTTCCTCAAGTGTCCTTTAGAGTTTTTGTAATTTGAAATCAAATTTATTTAAAACTTAACCTGCAATTAGAAAACAAAACAAAAACAACACACATGCATATGATGGGATAAAGAACAAATAGGAAATGTTTATAAATCCAACATGTTTAGCTTTTATTGAAACTTCATCAGAGAATGAAATATGGAAAAGATTTTCTGGTATTTTTATTTTTGTGTTGTTTGATTTTCATTGACTAAGCAGATTTCACCTGCAATGAAAATCAAACACCACCAAAATTAGGAATACCAGAAGATTTTTCCATATCTCATTCTCTGATGAAGCTTCAATAAAAGCTAAACATGTTGGATTTATAAACATTTCCTATTTGTTTTTATCCTATCATTTTATTGGATTTTGATCTATATATGTAAGAATGAATTAATTTCTTTACAAAAAAAATGTCTATGAAGCCATGAAAAAAAATTTAATTAATGTGCTCAAAATATACAAAAGAAGAAAAAGAATATCAGATATGTTAGTAAGTTAATATACGAGAAAACAGATTATTTTAGTGAAGATTGTAATACCACATAGGTTTCTTTTAAGGGCATGTTAACATTTACATGGGTCATGTATTATATCACACGACTATGTCTATTATATCATTTTGCCCGAAATGAAACAAGTCTTGATATAAGATCTAATTTTTCTCCTAACAGATTTTACTAATCTATTAGGAAAGATTGTAGTATATAAATCATGAAGGTTTTATTACAGTGAATTAATAGAAAAAAAAATAAGGTAACATTGTTTAATAGGCTATAACTTGTTTCCTTAAATAAACAAAATCAGCTTACCTCTCCTTCGGAGATATTCAGATACGAGGGCACTTATGTGGATATAGCAATGGGCAGCCTATAAATAAAACAAACAAATAAAAAGTAATAATATGAGAAATGGCCACAGACAAAAAGATTTATAGATAATTCATGACCCCCTTTTAAAAAATACTTAAATCATACATGAAACAGCTTCTATTCACCTTTTGACATCTCTGCAACAGATATGATATTTAATCTTCAGTGCTCTGCAATATCCCCCCATCCGCTCTATAGCAAAGCCTTTCAACTGCGATAGCTTAGTCTTGAATTCAGTTAAAGATATTTTAGCTGTTATTATAGAAGGAAACGAAAAAGTTTATGTTCCTATTGTTTAGCAACTGGAATCACACAAAGAAACAGGGAAACATATTTTAGCTTGGTAAACAAAGACATTCTATTTATTTAAAAAAAAAAATGTTCTGGAAATATATTTGTTTTAATAAGTATATCCCTTCTGAAATTCATGTTTTGGAAGATACAAAGAAATTAACTAATTCTATTAGGTTGGTGCAAAAATAATAACGTAATAATGTCTTTTTTTTTACGTATTTTTTAACGTCAAAAAACGACATTATTATGTCATTATCTTTGCACCAACCTAATATTTACTACAGAGCTTTAAGTGACATTATACATTTTCTTTTTTAAACTTATGTTCATTGACAATGTACTGCAGATTTGGAAAGGCAAAACTGATTTGTTTAACAAAATAATAAAGATCCTAAAAACATTTGTTGAAAACAAAATGCAAATTGTTTCAGCCACAAGAGTTGGAGAAAACATCTGTGCACTGTCTTATTAATTACAATATTGAAAAAAATTGTTAAAAATAATCTTGTCCAATAAAGAAATTTGGTCATTGGCTCAAAAGTTAATTGATACTGACACAAACTTTGTAAAAATTTAAGAGACAACAGCAGCTCTGAAAGAAAATTGAGATGGCAGATTCAAACAAAACTGAGCTTGAGAAAAAAAATATTTATATTCAATCAGAATTTCTTCATTAATAAAGTTTCGTTAATTATTAATTAGCTTCTAATGATATAGAAGCTTGAAAATACATGTTTGGTTTGTAAACAGTTTACAGGAGGATCAAGTAAATAAAGTTGAATTCTAGTAGAACAATTTAACTTTGAAAACCCTACAAACATGTTGTAATATGTTATTAACATTATCATATACTATCATTTATTTTAGAATAACAAAAGTATCATTCAGTCTATCACTATCAGATTTCCAATATCATTGAACATATGATTTATCATAACTTTTCCACAGACTTTATACACATGACTGTCAATTTGTCAAATGAGCTTGATCATCACTGACAAGTTTGATCCAGGGTTTTAGCTGTTGTGAAAAAGACAATGGCTCTCAAAACTAGCAAATGACTTGCAATGCTTATTACAGATGTGGCAAACCAAGTTGTTTTGTACAGAGCCTGGCCTGTTTTGTAAATTCTGTTCAGGTTGTTTGTGTCTTTTCATGTGACATTTGAGACAAGTGCAGTTTCTGCAGGTCTTCTGGCACACAACACATTATTCTCAGCATACCTGTGATTGTAATTTGTCAGAAGATTACCATGATGACTCTTCTTGTGGCTAATGAGGCCCATGTTGGAGAGACATATTCTGACACATTTATTGCATGTAAACTGCTGGATCAATGATTTCCCCTTTCCTGGCTGTACACTTGACATGACTGCATGTTCTTGGAAGATGTTAGTGCTTACATAAATTCCATATATTTTGATTAAAAGCAGCAGTTTCCTCTTCCAGGATTTTCTAGAGACTCTTTTAAATGGTTCTTGAAACACTTTCTTGGTTTGTGCTGGGAACAAGTGTTGAAGAAAAACTCAAAGCAAAGCATTCTACTGTCATTAAGGTAAATGATAGACATATATTTTATATGATAGCTGCCTTCTCATTATCCAACATGACAATCACACAACATCCTGCAAAGATTCACTGGGGGCCACACATTAACATGACCTTTAAGCCTGGCCAATGATTTGTATTGTTTTTCACAAACTTGGCAGCCATGTCCATTAGGTATGTTTTCTAGTATCTGATGGCCATTTTCAAACCAACAATGTTTGTAATACTGTTGCTAACCATCTTAATATTAGGTTGGTACAAAAATAATGACGTAATAATGTCGTTTTTTGACGTATTTTTTACATCAAAAAACAACATTATTATGTCATTATATTTGCCCCAACCTAATAATTATGCCTTTTAACGCTATGACTAGCAACACACACCACTTAGATGGATCTCCAAAAAAAAAATTGTGCATGAAATTTTGAAAGTGAAGTAAGATAGTGCACAGGTTCAATACCACTCTCTGAGCAAAACACAAGCAAAATGATCTGAGAAAAGAAAAGGACATCAACATCCAGAGTTGCTTGTATGCCGCCAGTGTTAGATCAGAGTTTTTCTTCTTCTAGGGAGATGTCTTAACAAAGACTAAGTGGTCTCTCTCAAGGGTACTTATTGGTGGTGTCAATGAATGACCTTCACCTACCTACCTACATATCTACCAACAAGTTTTATTAAAAATACCAACAAGGTCAGTTTATTAAACATTTTTAGATTGTTTTTCCAATTTCTGACTGAGGTGTTTTACATTGGGATTCAAATTATTAATAAACTCACCAAAGTTCTTTTTTTACCTTATGTTTGAGTGTCACATTTGCTGTCAAGAGTTGTGGGTAATCAGTATGCTTAGAAAGATATGTTTGACTAACAACAATATAAAAAGTTCAATAGACTTTGTTGGATGAACTCTTACTGCCTATATATATATATATATATATATATATATATATATATATATATATATTATTATTATTATTAACTAGTTTAAAATGTTTTTTTTTGCTACATAGTGATAACCATGTTTCAAGAATGGAAGCTAAAAGCTTCAAATTTAATTTTGTAATTAAATTAAAACATTAGTTCTATTTCATCCTGAAGCAAATTTTGGCATGTATGTGTATATATATATATATATATATATATATATATATATATATATATATATATATATATATATGGGGGGGGTTAAACCGTTATTTGGTGAATTAACACACAGCAATTAAAAATGAAAAACTACTGAGACTATTATTTTGTGAGTTACAAATTAATCTATTAATTAGTTTTTTAGTCAGGAAAACTCATTAATGAATGAACATTAAAAATTTCTTAATTACTAACAGACATATTCCGTCATTGTTTCATAATTTAATCAATCTCATGTTATTATCTTTATGCTGTCTTTCGTTATATTTACATTTTGGCTGATAGGCTCTCTTACCACTGGTTGTAATGGAAATGTATAACCATGTACCTCCTATGTGTCATCACCCTCCAGAATGTGGGCAGTTATGGTTTTCCACAGCTTCCTGTCTTTTGTTGCTCCCATCAATCAGGCAGCATCAATGAGTTACAATATTACACACATACACACACACACACACAAAAAGTTCATCTGATTTAACTCATTTTCTTTGAGGTTCAATCCCAAATTTTACATTGTTTTGTATATGGTATCAAGCATTTTTTGTTACATTATTTTTCATATGGTATCATGCAGAATATTCTCTATTTATACAAATGTACAAAGTTTCTCCAGAAAGCATCAAAGCATTCAGAATATTTTGAGAACTAGTTGTCCAATTATGATATACTTTGATAACCAATCAAAGGTGGACCTTATTGCACTCAGGTGAACACTTTCTTGTGCAGTTATTCAGTCAATACACATTCCAAGTAAGTTTGTATACCAATGTATTTATCATGACGATCTGATTGCCCATTTTTTTATTAATATCTTTTGCATGTTTCTGGATGAAATATTGCATCACTGTTAGCTATTCCTTTAGTCCATATACAGATGCCTGCAACTTTTCCTAAAACTAAAATTATCATTTGAGAGGGAGATTTCAGACTATAGGTGAGATTAGGGAGAGTGAAAGTAAGCTATTTTGAAAAGTGGAAGGTATGCTGAGATATGAATGCTATTTGTTGAATTGACTGTAACCTTCAAACTCACACCAATCCAGCTAAATATATATATATATATATATATATAAAGATGTATGAATATTAGAACGTAAAACAAGAAATCACTTGTAGATATTTCCATCTTCTGAAGCTGAGCTACAAGATGGCAATAATACAAATTTCTGTCATCTGCAGTTGAAGGGTTCAAGCAAACAACAAAACAAAATTTTACCTCTGAAAAATCCTGAGTCCGAATATGAGCTTTGGCCATGGATTCCAACCAAGTCTTGCGAAGTTCTGGTGTACTGGCATAGGATTTTGCCAGACAGTATTGCAGGTCAACTAACATTTCAGGGTTCTTCTCATGTTCTTTGAGTTGAGCTGTTGCCATCAAGACTGTCCGAATACGCTTTGTTAAATCTTTTACTTCATGAGGGAAACTGGTTTTCTGCAAGAAGAAAACATATTACCATTATTTTTTTTACTTGAACTTTTAGTTGTATACAAGAGAAATACATCGAATTTATATAATAAAACATCTCCACTCCAAACAAATAAGTTTAATATCTGATAACTCAGTAATAAAAATAGCAGCAGTTCATCCTAATGCCAAGTAATAAATGTCATCGTGTGGCTGATAATACAAGGTAACAAAAAAGTTCTGTCCGTTTTTTGATTAGTCATTGAATGAAGTTGAAATATATATGAAATGCATGTAGCAATTGTTTTCAAATTTGGACAGCCGGAAATAGGAACATTAGACGTTACAAAAAAACACATGCAATGTGCTCAGCCATCAGTTATAAGCTGGACAGCTGTGAGAAGGATGGAAGTGTCTAGAGATATTGTTCAGGTCTATTTGCTTTACGACTTCAAAGTGATCTTATCAGCAGCTGCATCAAGTCGCCACATATGTCAAGCGTATGGGGATAGTGCTGTGGATGAACATACTGTAAGGCGCTGGTTTCGAAAATTCAAGTCGGGAGATTTATCTCTCCATAATGAGCCTCGCAGTGGACGAGCACAGGTCTTGAATGACGGAGTCCTGAAGGCGGCCATTGAAGAGGACAGTAGTCCAATGTGTGGTGAACTTGCAAGACAGTTCAACGTTTCCGATGAAACAGACTTCACCTGCACCGCCTAGGTAAGACATACAAACTGAGCAAGTGGGTTCCGCAAATGCTGTTGGAGGTCCACAAGGGACAACGAGTGGCAGCCTGCGTATCGCTGATTTCTCACCACCTTACTGCATCCTTATTCAATCGAGTGCTTACCAGTGATGTAAAGTGGGTTCTGTACGAAACTCCCAAGTGTTCTAGACATTGGTTGTCTCCTCAGGATGCTGTCCCTCACACCGCAAGACCGCCTATGCACCCACACAAGATTATGTTTTGTGCCTGGTGGACAGGTCATCAAGTAGTTCATTATGAACTGCTACAAACAGGCCAAATGGTCACTGGAGACATATACTCGCAGCAATTGAAAAGTGTGCAACAGGAATTGTGCCAGAAGGAGCCATCACTGGTGAATCGCAAAGGTGTGCTGACAACACCAGGCCACATGTCACGTGAGTGGTCAGGGATGCCATACAGCAACTTGGGTGGGAGACTTTGTGCCATCCACCTTATTCACCTGACCTTGCGCCATCCGATTACCACCTCTTCCACTCCCTGGATAATCATCTTCGTGGGAAATCCTTCACCAATGAAGCAGACTTGCGCAAAGCCCTCATGGACTTCTTTGCATCAAAACCCCCAGAGTTCTACTGCAAGGGCATTGAACAGCTGGAGACATATTGGCAGAAGGTGCTGATAGCGATTACTTCAAAGACTAAATATAATTACACATACTGTGAAGTGTTTTTTTTTTTTTCCTTTAAAAATGGACAGAACTTTTTTGGTTACCTTGTAGAATGTAATAAAGGTCAAGCCTTTCTAATTTAAAATCTTTAGAAACACACACATATTAGAATCTTTACCAGAGTCAGATCAGACCAAAAATAGAGTATGGCTACCCAATCCTCTTTATAGCTTTGACAGAAATCAAAAGTATTTATACAGTCTTGTGGGTGATGGATTATTTTCCACCCTATAACCACTTTTCCATAGATGAAACATCACAAACTGATTGTTACTCTTATCACTATTTCCATAGAAAGTTGTTCTGAGCAGTGACATTCTTTACTTCCACAAGTTCAGACCTTTATAACTAAAACTCACTATGCCATGTACACAGGGGTAAAACATCCTAATTCTCTTTGCATTCCATTGGTAAGAAGGAAGTTTCATTTGGAAAGCTTCTTCCCAATAATTGCTTCTATGTGAAACAGACTCCCAAGAGGATGCTTCCTGAACTACTAAAACCTTAACCTCTTCAAGTCCAGGATTAACCATTTTCCTTATAATTTATAATTTTTACATCCATAAAGCAACCTCATTTAGTAACCCTCTACCTTGAGTGGCTATTGAGCCTTCTACTGAGTGAACAATAGCATATATATATACACACACACACACACACAATGAAATATAGTTTTAAGGTATGCTATATTTATGGGTTAAAGTGTTTAATATCAGGGATAGAGCGTATGTAAATATAAAAGTGGACATTGAAGTTAGCCCCCAGGTGACAGTCTGTTTCATGCCTGAACACAATTGTCATCGCTTGCATTTAAGCATGAAACAGTCACCTTTCAGTATTGACTTCATTGTCCACTTATATACAAGATAAAAAACAAATAGGAAATGTTTATCAATCTAACATGTTTCCCTTTTATTAAAGCTTCATCAGAGAATAAGATATGGAGAAAAAGAAGAAAAAAATTCTGGCATTTTTACTTTTGTGTTGTTTGGTTTACATTTGTCAATCATGTTTCATGTGCATTTGACTTTTTTAAACCAATGTTAGTATAATTTGTGGTATTCCATCCCAAGCTTCAAGAAATTAATGATTTCCAAGCCTATATATTGGATTCCGATAATTATTTAATCCCAATTCATATATTTTCTATTTTAAAAATATGGTTCCATCACTACACAGGAATTATCATGTTTCAAAACAGAAGCAAAAATTTTAAATTTAATTATAATATTAAATTTAAAATCCATAGCTCTGTTCCATTCTCAAGTGATTTTTGGAAAGTGTAGTGATGAAATCATATTTTTAAAATAGAAAATAATTATAATATTATGCTCTACTGTTTTTGGATTACTAAGAACACCGGATTGTAAATCTTACTGTTCTTTCTTATTATATATATATATATATATATATATATATAAAATAGACTCAACATAAAAAATAAATAGAAAAAAAAAAAGGAAATTTGACCACACAAAATACATTCATCATATTTTCTTTATCCATTATTGAATTAATTAATCCAAATAAATTCCTAAACAGTAGCAAAATAACTTTTCAGTGTAAATATTGCCTTTATTTTGGAAGCAATTCAAGTAAATTACACTTCTCAGACGTTAAATTTTTCATCAGCTTCAAGATTAATATTTATTAGGTTAATGCAGCATTTTTTTGGCAAAACACTTTTTCGTTTTTCTATGGCCTTGTACCACCTTTCAGTACAAGAAAGTCATTTTGATTCCATTATTTCTTTGAGTAATTCTTCAGTATCTTGAATTTGTTGAAACTGCTGAGCAGTGAAAGAGTTTTACAGAAAGTGAAACAAATGAGGAAATTCAAGTAGGTTCTCCCCAAATGAACAACTAGTACGGCACAATCTTCCAATGACAATTATTTGGCCTCATGCTACAAAAAAAAATTCCATTATATATATATATATATATAATAAAAGCCGCCGCTGAATTAAAAACTAAAAAAAAAAGTACAAAAAAAGAACAAAAAAAAAATCTCTCACCTGCATGGCCTTGTCACTTTTTGCATAATTGTTGACCATCACTAAGCTTTCTTGAAAATATGAATTACAGATTCCCACCACATCACCAATGAGCTGAGACACAGATATTATCACCTAAAATAGAAAAGAAATATAAAGAATATCTTAAATTTAAAAAATATGAATGAATAAAATGATTCCCTAAAATATTCTTCACCAGCAAAAGGTCAAATGTAATTTTGATATTAATCATCAATGATAATTAAGAAAGTCTCTTAATGAAATGTTTGTAAAGTTTAACAAATGTACCCACAATGCCCTCTCATCCAAAAAATGCTGTCAAAATGAATGTTTTTTTTTTTTTTTTTACTCTCTTGACACTGCTATTATTGTATAGACCCTCATCAATTTTTATTGATTAACAAACATATTTTTAAATTTTAATAAAGACCAATTCTATGAAATTGGATTTATGCATTTTCCTTTTTCTTGAGAATTGACAACAAAAATATTAAACACTATTTTATTAGATTATTTACAAGAATAATTTTATCTTTACAAGATTATATGTAAACCAATTACAATGCAATATTATTTACCATATTATAAAGAAATAACAATGAAAAGAAATTGTTTTATTACTAAGATTATAAAAATGTCAGTGAATAAGAAAATTTAAATAAACACATAACGATGAGTAATTGTAATTATAAACTTTGAAAACAAACAAATGATTTTTTTGAGCATTTCTTTAACCCTTTCGTACTGTACATTATTAATATCACTTCCTTTTCTACTGCTTTCTTTTTCACATCCTTGCATTATCCTTATTGTTAATTTCACTCAAAGTTGTTTTCTATTGCCATAGCAGGATGTGACAACACAATTAGGAAATTCAAATTCAGGGATCAGGTTACCTTCAGTGGCAGGATTAACTTTTTGTACAGCAAATGAAATCACATACAGAATGATAAAGGTTAATTTGCTTTCACCACATAAATTCACTAAGTTGAGAGTCAAGAAAAAAAAAATGTCTAAATCCAGTTTCATTCATTTGGTGTTTATTCAAAATTCTAAAAATAGCATATTTAAACAATAAAAACTGCTGTAATAGTGATGTGATAAAAAAAAAAAAAAAAGAAAAAAGAAAAAGATCCTTTTGATACATATGTTTTTCGTGGGTCAGTCAGTCAGTTGTGTCATGTGTGATACATGCTTAGGTGATTATGTATCTTTTCGATACATGACTGATGATGCAGATTTTTTCCTGCAGTAGGTTGCCATTTCTTTCTGCGGTAGACCAGTTGCCATCAAAGGCTATAGAACCTGGTCTGCCCTGCTATTTACCCATAGCCAAGGGGAGAAGAAGAGGATTCATAGCTTTCCCAAGGGTATTAGCATGTAAGTGAATGTAATGGATTTGAATGGAATTTGAATTTGAATTTGATTCCTCAATCTGAGTCGCTATCCATTACTCCACTGTACCTCCTAAGTGCTTTTTGTGGGTAGGAAAATTTGTTAAAATTTGCCAAAATATCAACAAGCATTAAAAAAAATTTGTTACAACGATTCTCTAAAGATAATAAGCAGGACTGCCTATGATCATGACAATGCCAAACTGATTTGTATTGTTAGCAACACAAATAGGCTTTGGAAATACATTGAAGAATTATAATAATTTTTGAGAAATGAAAGGAATTTTTAAAAATTACTAAATGTCTAATTCTTTTCTATGGTTTTGCCCAAAAGAACAAGACTCACAGATCATTTAATGTTTTCGAATAAGCTTACACATGAAAAAGGATAAAGGTTTTTAGATACAAAAGAAAGGCAGAGTTGCAAAAATATTTGAACAATTATTAATTTGGGGGGGGGGGATATTTCTTTCATCTTATATTTTGTGCTGACGCTCCCTACCCCCCCCCACTCCCTAATTTCCAGCTCAACATTTAATGGTTATTATTAAATAGTAATGATCAGAAATAAATAAAACAAATATTAAATCTCATTGGATTTGAATGCCATATTTCTTATTTGAAAGAGCCAGCCTTTTCCTGCTCACACATTACTGATTAGTCTATGATGGCCAATTTGTAAGATTTATCCAAATTTAGCCATTCTGAGAAATAAAGAAAATGCTTAATATGGTTATTTTGCTTGTTTACAACAATAAGGATTGAATTTGATAATCCTGTCAGGGATCATGGTTAATAATCCGGTTTCAGTTTTCCCCATTAATGGGACTTTATCCCAGAATAAATTTAGCAAAGCCTAGGAAAAAGAAATGTTTAGAAACATCACATTGGTGCCTGTCAAGGTCAACTGTGAGGAAAACAATATTTTGTTTCTACTACCAGAATAGCTAATTATTAGTGCTTTTCGCCAATTGTTTACTCACCTACTTGTATTTTTTATATCAGCCATTATGACATGTCAGTGGCAAGAAATTTGTGATAGGACAGCAGACAGGGGGGAAAAATGGTTTCATGTCTTTTACATTGATTAAAACTAAATGCCATTCTAATTTTAATTGTGCAATAACTTTTAATAAAAATATTAAAATATATGAACTGCTGAAATTAAAATATTTTTCTTTCTTCCAAGAAAGTTTGTTGCCACCAATTTTTTTTAGTAGAAAATTTAGTGGTGAAGAAATTAAATTTTTTTCTCTCATTTTAGACATTTAATTATCAATTATGACAAATGAGAAAGTTGCAGGTTGTGCTTCACAGAAATTAATATGACAACACTGAAGAGAAAAATCAATTGGCTTTTTTTATTAAAATTACAGCAAGATTTTAATTATGAAATTGCATTAAGAAAAATAGTTTAAAGGCCAAGAACTGATATAGGTTATCTGAATGTCTACACAAAGAATAGAAAAAAAAAGAAAACGTTACACCAAAATGTCTATCGTTACATATATATGTACACACAAGTTTTTATTTTTTTTATTAAAATGTCATGCCTCTTAAGGAAGTGGGTGATCAGGTCTTTTCAAATTCCTTTCTTTATTATATGTGAATAGCTATGACTTCTTCAGAAAGATAGTGGAGTGGTTTCCTGTGGCCTTAAAAGTTGTGAAAATATGGTTGTAAAAAAAGTTTTCAAAAAAAAAAATAAATAAATAAATAAATAAATAAAATAAAATAAAATGTGGCAAATTAAAAAATAAATAAAACAGAGGATCATTTTGACTTACCTGAAGATGCACTCTTGTGAAACTTGTTTTCTTACTAAATTCAAAATTTGATCTCATTAAAAGATAAAGTAATGCACAAGCCTCTTTGCGTGTTGTGCTGAGTCGAGAGTTACAGCAACGTAAGATCTGAAAAAAAAAGAAAGAAAGAAAGAAAGGGGGACTGAAGTTTTAGAAAAATCTTCAAAAGACATAATATAAAGAAGACCATAAATTCATATTTGACACTTCATCATACAAATCTAAACAACGTACCTTTTAGGTTTCTACTTTAGAAATCTAAAAGAGGTTAGTTAAATATAAAGAAATAAAAAGCATCCTTTATTTATTCTTTCAATTGATTGGAATTTAAGATAATAATTTAAAGGTCTTTGAATAATTTGCAACAAATATTGTTTAAATTTCCTATTATTTTGAAGATACAGGAGTTAAAAATGTTTAAACTGTCAAAAATGGACAATATATCTTTATATATATATATATTTGTAAAATATTAAATCTCTAAGTATGGCAACTGAATAATTAGTAATATAAATAATTTTCCATCTTCAACAAAATATTTGATTTGTGTGATTGTCAAATGCCTTCATTAAAACTCCAAATAATCATGTTTTTTTTTTTGTGTGTCTATGTTTTTTTTATTTCCAAAATTCACTTGATTGATTTGGAGTCAAGCTCAGTCATCAACATTATAATGAACAGACAAGTTTTTCAAAAATACAAACTTAAAAAAAAGTATCAAAATTTGTTTAAATATAAAAACCAGTCTTGTGTGTGTGTGATGACACAAATCAGAGGAAGTGGTGGTGGTTGTTGATGAAAAATCATTTCCATTTTTAAATTGAAATTCTTTTAATCTAATTTCTTTCTTGTTTTGACTCAAATGATATTCTGTAGTCTTAACAGAAATTAACTAAATTTGATACAAATCCTTTGACACATTTTTTATAAAACACAAAATAACAGCCAAAACTGTCACAAGGTTTGGTTTATTTACAAAATGAGTGAATTTTCTAAATAAAAGTTTGATTTATTTGCAACCAGTTCCATTAAACATCATTTAAGTAGACGTTGCCTCTTAACGACTTTCACAAAATGTCTTCTCAAATTGTGGTACAACAATTTGATTTAACCGCAAAGTAAACAAATATTAAATGGCAATACTATAACTATATTCTATACTAGACATACTATAACCATATACAATGAACAGATATGAAATATATATAAATTAAGTTTAATCTGGCACAAAAGTGTAGTGAAGTGGTACAAAGAAGATTTGGGACCAGAGACATTTTCTGGTTTAATAACCTCCAGTGTTTAGAGAATTCAATTAGTCTTCTTTTAGAGAATTACAATTAAACTGTTTTTATTAATTTAAACTTGTTTTTCATTTGAGTTTTTATTTATGATGAATTACTCCTTGTCTTTAAGACAGAATTTAGGTGATGCTTGTCAACAGCATGTCAGAGAAAATTTCTCATCAGATTTCCAGCCGACTCTACCAAAGTGGACAGTTGGGGGCAAAGGCGAGAAGTCATCTATGCTGAATGAATAGCAGTAGGCAATGAATCATTTTCATTGATAAAAGTTTTCAGAATCAAAATAAAAAATCTGGATTACCTTATACAATCTCAATATAACAACACTTAATCTTTCATGACATTCACAAAAGTGACTAATGTAATTCAAGAAAGATTGTCTTTTTTTTTGTCGTTTAAAATGAAGGACAGCATAAAGGAATTTGTCTGTTAGTTAAATAATGAAGCCAAGATTTTGACATGCAAAGATTTAAACATGTATCAACAAAACGATGACTCATGAAGTAGAGGGACTGATTTTTCAATTACTAAAAATGATTAACCGATTTAATATTAAAAACAACAAAAGTTTAAAATTTAATTATTATTTTAATTAAAGAAAAACAAGGTTTGCAAATAAGATAAATATAGTGAAACAATGTTCAATATTTTCACTTCATATTGATACAAGATGTTTCCTTATTGGTAAATTTGGACAACAGCAATGTCTGTTTATGTTGTCTCTTTCCAAAAAGAATCTTACATTTTCTCAAGACAACTTTTTGTCTTATTCAGCCAGCAAGAGATGAATATTATTTTAGAAAATGCAAGTTGAATCACTTTCAGATTTTAAAAATATGAGGAAACATTTTTATGATCAACAAATTTTAATTTTCTACTCAAAGGTGGTTAACACTGAAAATATTGATTCCTGAGAGCAGAAAAAATAAAACTGGACCAGACAGTCACAACATAAAAAGTTACATTATTGCCTGGTAATTTTCCCTTAGTGCAGCTTGTAAAGACACATATGTACATTTACAAATTTGATAATATAACACAATTTAACCTTTCTAATCTAGTTCTTTGGTCTGGTAACTCACGTTCTAGCATATTTTAAATCTACTGCCATTAGTTTATGGCAGTGCCTTCAAAGCAGAGATGCAAGTATAATTTAGTAGTTTATAAACTAACTTAAACCAAATTTATAAGAATCTAATTGTAGTTTGAAGCCAAGTCAAAGAATTTTAAATTGTGTTACTTTTAATGTTTAAAATACAATTAGACATTTTTTTTTTGAATTGTTAAAATTATTTTAATATAACCAATCTGGTGTTTCTATTATATATCATAAGATATACAAAGCAAATTGAAAGGGTCTGTGACATATTCAATCCTGACCTGGCATCTCGACTTCAGTCATTTTCTTACAGAAGTGTCATGTCTTCCCTCTGTCTTTTTTACAAATATTTTCATGGCATTTGTTCTGATGAGCTTTCCTCATTAGTATCTCAACTGCATGAATATAAACATAGCACTAGATTGGCAACCAGGTCTGTTTTACTGTTGAACTAGGTAATTGCCACCATATGTTCTAATAGTTTCTCTTCTCAGACTTCTCTCCTGTGGAACTCCCTTCCAATTTCTTGCTTCTCTACCATCAACAATCTTTAAATGCAATGATAAATGCCATCTTCTGTTTTCCTGATCCCTGTTCTTTTATTGCCCCTTCTACTCACTAAAGTTTTGTCATTCTTCTTCATTCACGCTAACCATTTACATCTTCGTGGATTTATCTCTTTGCTTTGGGTAAAATGATTAAAAGAAATAAATTAAGAAACCATAAACAAACAAATTGGATTTATTATAATTTATCTAAATTATATAAAAAATAGTTTTATTTAGAGGTGCCTTTATGTGTCAGTTAATGCTTTCCAGGATTTTACATGATCTGTGGCAATGGCCAGATAGCAATCAGAATATAAGATGCGCACCAAATTTAAGAATAATGAAATTAACAAGCACAGAGAATGTGGAGGTTAAGGTGAAAGTCTGAAAGATTCTTGTTATGAATTGCTAACTCTTGTGAGTGTTAGATTCTTCAAGCCTTCTTTCCTCCTTATATGTATCCTCAAATTCAGCAATCTAATTGTTAACAAGTTCTCTGTACTTTCTATCATTCTTAGAAATTTGTGTCTAGTTTTCATTGCCATGTAAGAAGACAGTCATTTAGCTTTTCTCTTTTAATCTTATGGATGGCAGAAATTCTGGAGACAAAAAGAAATCTACATTATTTACATTATTCGGACTATTGTCCTCATCTTTGTTGCCATATTTATTACAATGTTTCAGCCATTGAACGCTCCGGCCTTCTTCAGGTGGTTGGAATGTCGAACTGAACCATTGGGCCCTGTCACTGGATCTAACCAATGTGTTTATCCACTGTGCCATGTGTCCTTGAGGTTGTAATAAATATGGCAACAAAGATGAGGACAATAGTCCGAATAATGTAAATAAAAGAAATCTAGTTCAACAGATAGATACTTTGAGAATACCACAAATGAGCAACTCTTAAAGAAAATAATAACTAAAGAAAAACATTTATACCCAGAATCAGAAAGAGACAGTTGAAATTTCTAGGGCATATTGAGGACAGAGGGCTTGGAGAATATGACCCTCACAGGACACATTAAAGACAGAACGGACAGAGGGAAATAGTGTGTAACCTACTTAACAAGCTTGTAAATGGATGGTAGAACAGGGAGTAGGAGGAATGTTGAAAAAACAAACCTCACTAAGAAATATAAAGGATAAAGAAGTTGTGGAGAGATATAATAACCCACATCTTGATGGGACACAATACATAAAAGAGCTCTAATCTATTAATGACAATCATCTGAAAAATGGGATAATGTGTATTAATAGGTGTAACAGAGAATCAGGTCAGCCTGATAAAAGACACCGAGTTGGTTATATGTGGTGCTGTAAGCAACAGGAGTTGTATCCCCTTCCACAATGGGCTGTTGAGAGAAGACCTTCTACTTAGAGTAGGTGGTGCTGTCTATTTGTATATAATGATAATG
Organism: Acanthosepion lycidas; assembly: GCA_963932145.1. Lineage (NCBI taxonomy): Eukaryota > Metazoa > Mollusca > Cephalopoda > Sepiida > Sepiidae > Acanthosepion > Acanthosepion lycidas. Next base: position 12,924,237 of record OZ010579.1, read on the forward strand.
GGCAGGTATTAGCCAATAGTCAGCATGGGTCTGGGACTGGGAGAGCTATATAAGCACCAAAAGTTGCATCCTCTTCCACAATGGGCTGTTGAGAGAAGACCTTCTACTTAGAGTAGGTGGCACTGTCTATTTGTATATGAATGATACTGGGCAGGTATTAGCCAATAGTCAGCAGGAGTCTGGGAGATCTATATAACACCAGTGTTTTTCTCAGTTGAGAATGGCACTCTCAATATGTGAAAACCAGACAAGAACACAATAGGCTAAATATATGAGATGAATCTGTTTATATTTCTGAGATGAAGTATTATATACACTATTTACATTATTCGGACTATTGTCCTCATCCTTGTTGCCATATTTATTACGTTTTGGCTGTTGTATACTCCGGCCTTCTTCAGGTGGTTGGAATGTCAAACTGAACCCTTTATTTTGCTTGCTGGGGTAGACTGTTCTAGTTCCACGTGCCATGTTTAATGGATGTCAGTTATCTACTGTTAATTCCTCTTTCCAAGTTCTCCACTGCCTTAACTGGGTATTGAACTCACACTCTTTGAGTCCTGTCACTAGATCTAACTAATGCCTTTATCCACTGTGCAATGTGTCCTCAATGTCTGAGTTTGTGGAAACCATTTTTGAAGCTTCACCTTGCCAATTGTCTTTTTCTCAAGATGGTCTAATATTGTTGAAATTCTGAGAACCAATCTCCAAGACAGTTCTCTGATACTTTGACATGGGTTTTGTTTGACTAGCATTTTCAGATGCTGATTATCAATTGCAAATACATGTCCTTTACCATTTTGACCTTCAAGACTTATCCTCACTGCAGAACTTCAGAAACCAATGCCGTATTCTCTGATCACAAGTGAAATCTTCACTTCATGCTCTATTAATGTTGACAGCAGTTTGAGAAGTATTATAACAAAGCCTATACTCATACAAACAAAATAAACGTATCTCTTCTTTTGTCATGTTCAAGGTGACAGGTATATGTTTTAAGTTAAATTCTAAAAGAGACTGATATAAAAGTAACAAAGAGAACACTTTAATCATTAGGAATAAGTAATTTTTGTGCAACTATTATAATATATTAGAATATAATTAAAAGGTTTATTCTAAATTCAGACATTGTTTTTGGAAGAACATAATATTTAAAATTATTCCATGTTCATAAAAATGGAAATTCTGGATTATTAGACAGAAAATTAGGGGAAAAATCTTTATTTAAAATGCTATGCATCCATAAAAAAATGTAATACTCACCTCGTAGCAGAGGTCCCCACAGAGCTTTGCATTGCCCTTAAACAACACAGCCTGAAACTGAAGATGAATACACATTTAGTCAAATATTTGCACGACACAGCTTTAGACTTACACACTCAAGTTCTATAGATTCCATGGTTCTTAACATGTTCCTGCTGATTTTGAATTCAAAAGTTATCATTCTCCTAGACTAGTTGCCAACCAAGCCTGAGGAGCCCAGTTTTCCCTGCTATTTAATCCATAGCTTGGAGAAGAGATGGATTTGTGTGAGAGTGAATGCAATGATGGAAAAATTAAACTCGACTCATCAAATTCTTGTTCTGAGCTGCTAACCATTACAGCACCTACACATCGATGCATAAACTAAAACACTTTAAAGTCAGGAAATTGAACTCATTTTTTGTGTATGTTTTCCCACCATCCGCTTATCCCATATCCATCTGGCTTGATCGGTTAAAGTATGTCAGATTAAATGACGGTTCCTTATAGGATACAGGTTCGATTCCTGTCAGAGAACAAATATTTTCTATGAAAATTTCTCGGACATTCAGGCTGGTAAATGTTATTAATACTGTTTATTATAAAACAGAGCATTTACTTAAATATTTGTATCTATAAAAAGAATGTATAAACATAAAAATGTCTTAAAATAATTCTTGGACTTTGTCCATTTCATAATGTGTGACATATTTTTTAGTTCATGACAGTAATAGTTTAGTGTCACAAGTCTTACTAATTAAACCATAGGTAGGGGGAGAGAGTTGGATTTGTATCTTTCGCAAGGGTATTTGTGCTTAAGTGAATATAACAAACCTAATGAGAATTGCAACTTGGCTCTCTGATTAACAATTCTGAGGCATTATCAATTACACCACCCACATATCCCAGTTTACAGCCCATAATATTCTCAAGTGATCACTTATGTACTCACCAGGCTTGATGCTGCTTAACTTCAGTGATCGTACAGGAGCCGGTGTTTCAAACTGAAATGGCTATAAGCCACTTCAGTGTATTTGTATTCTAGGTTTATCTTTTTTCTAAGGATGAATTCTCTAATTATCAGTTTACAAATTTTCTTTGCGGATTTCATTTTCTTAATTTAGAATGATAATCTAACATCCATGTAATGAGAAAGGAAGGCTTGGAGAATCTGATACTCACAGGTTGAATAGAGGGAAAGAGAGACAAAGGAAAGTGGCTTAAGCTAGTGGATGACAGGACATGGCCTGGGAGAAGTAGCAAAGTGACAAAAGTTATTGAGTGCTACAAGGGATAAGGAGAAGTGGAGAGCCATGATCGCCTATGTCCTAAAGGGACATGGCACATAAAAAGAAAAGAATCTAATATCCTGAATATATTATTGAAATAATTTACTTTGAAGCTGAAGCTTGAATGAAATAAGAGAAAAAAAAAAAAAGACTTAGAAAAAGTGTAAAATGCAATGCACATTGTCTAATATATACAAAGCAAGAAATATTTAGAAGAAAAGTATTCTTTTCAAAGTCACTTAGCACAGACAACTTACTGCCTTCTCAAGGCTTTTGCAACAGTTTGTAAGGTACAGATAGCCTATTATTGAGTTGGTTTGAGTGACTGACCCTCATTGAGTTGCTGACTAACCAGGTAAAGTTGTTACGGGAGAATGATTTGGTCTCACCTACCCTTTTCACTGTCAACCATCACAGTAAAAAGAGATGTGCCAATAATCACGATAACAGCTTTAAAAAGGTAAAAATGTTGAAAAGGTAAAAATGTTGAAAAAAAAAAAAAAAAACAAAAAAAAAACAGGATGTGTCAGTACCAAGTATCTCAGGTGAGTGGGGTCTGCTTCAAATCTTTGACTTCATCTAAAAACTCGGTAAAGAAGAATCAAAATTTCAGTTCCTAGTTTTCTTTACAAATGTTTTTCATAACCAATTTTGAAGACATATCACAGTTCTAGCAATTACTGTGCATTGGAAGAATTGCTTTTTGGGGAGAGAGAGGGTAAAATGAAAAATAAAAATCTTTCTTTAGACTCTGCTTTCGTGATTCAAGAATTTTAGTGCCATTGAGAAAATGTGTGTGTGTGTGCAAGAGCAATTGGAACCATGAACTCCCAGTTTGTCAGAATGAAGAAAATGTAGAAGATGCATGCAAAAACGATATCAGAAGAGAGATGAAAGTGACAAGAAAGGGAAGGTAAAGAGGTGGAAAGTATGAGAAAGAGGGCTGAATGAGGGAGATGAAATGGAGGAGAGAAAGAGAAAGGGGCGGGAGAGAAGGAAGAAGTGAGAGAGAGAGAGAAGGAAGAAGTGAGAGAGAGAGAGAAGGAAGAAGGGAGAGAGAGAGAGAAGGAAGAAGGGAGAGAGAGAGAGAAGGAAGAAGGGAGAGAGAGAGAGAAGGAAGAAGGGAGAGAGAGAGAGAGGGAAGAAGGGAGAGAGAGAGAGAGGGAAGAAGGGAGAGAGAGAGAGAAGGAAGAAGGGAGAGAGAGAGAGAAGGAAGAAGGGAGAGAGAGAGAGAAGGAAGAAGGGAGAGAGAGAGAGAAGGAAGAAGGGAGAGAGAGAGAGAAGGAAGAAGGGAGAGAGAGAGAGAGAGAGAGAAGGAAGAAGGGAGAGAGAGAGAGAAGGAAGAAGGGAGAGAAGGAAGAAGGGAGAGAGAGAGAAGGGAGAGAGAGAGAGAAGGAAGAAGAGAGAGAAAGATATGGAAGGTAAGAGAGTGAAATAGAAGAAATTAGAAAGAGAAAATAAAAATTAAATGTGAACAGAAAGGCCAATAGGTCTGCTTGCCAAAAACCAAGTCTATCAGTTTTTCTGGATGTCTGAGCCAGTCAAAATGTGGACTCCTTCATTGAAACTGACCAATCTGGCTTGTCAGAGAAACTTGTTTGGCTTCCCTCAGTCTCAAACCCTTCTCGTTCCCTTGTCACTTGCTGGAAAAGAAGAAAGTGGAAGGGTAGAGAAAGCAGGTCAAAGAAGAGAGTGATCAGCCTTTGTCCTTGGCCTGTGACAAGTCTTAACCTTACTATCCCAAAACGTAAAAGATGCTCGACTGCATTTTGCTTGCCTTGATTGTCTGAATTAGGACATTTCCACAAACCTTTCTTTGGTACAACTCGATACACACATTTTTTTCTCTCCTCCTCCCATTCATGTTATATATATATATATGTATATATATATATCTCGCACACACTTTAAAAGGCAAACATTTCTAAGACATCTTATATAAAATTGATCATACACATTTATCAGTGGAGTTGCTTATTTTGTCAGTGGTTTGTGTTCAAGCCAAGGTAAAAGCCAGGATAGAAAACTGATTGGTGCAACACAATCTTACACCTTTTTGATAACGCACCAAGTTAAGCTTAATAAATACTATCCATATACAAGTAGACATTAGTATCGCTGATAGACATACAAAAAAGTCATAAAAGCAATTTGTTTTCTTAGAACAAAGCTAAATTGTCCTAATGAAAAATCAGAAATAAAAAAGAAAAAAGTTTTTCTTACTTTTCTGATGAAAGCTCTCCAAATGGAGAAAACGTGTTTTTGCAGTGTTTCTGACTGACTTGTTTGTAGAAAAGACAAAAGAAGATCAAAAACTTTTCTCATCAATTTATTGTCTCCATCTTTATGTTCAAGTTGTTTCTGAAAGGAAAGGAAATTCAAATGAAGCATTCTAAAAACACAAGCATTTTTATAAATGTTCTCTATTAAAAAAACATTCCATTTAACAGAAGCCAGCAATATTTTTTTTACTAAGATTTAAGGATTTTGCTCAACACTATAATGGCCTCACAAACAATACTTTAAAACATTTTTAGTTAATAAAGACTAAGTGACTAATACAAACTTGATATTTCAATTTCATTTTAATACTGTGAAAAAATGATTTGCATGTATATATCTCTTCTTTTAAAACTTCCTTTTATTCAAATAAAAAAGAAAAATCAATTGAATACCATGTAAACATTTTGATAATAGAATATAAGATTATCTAATTAAAATTTATTCTTTCGTTCATTGCTCAGAGCAATGCTAGCTACCCACTTTGCGTAGCATCTTGCTGAATTTTCACCTAACATCATTTTATAGATATTTTATGTGAGGTGCTGAAAAGTTCTCAGCCAGGTCCACTTTTCAAAATCTATTTAAATATCACTTTTTTTTTTTCTTTTATATAAAATTCATTTTTGGTCAGACTTTAGTTTTGCTCTCCAAGAGCTTGTCACCACTCTCTCATAGTTACAGAAATCCTTTCACCTTATTTTCATTCTTTTTGCTAACAGCCATATCCCATAGAGTTAATATTTACTAATTACTTGTTATTAATTTTGCACAAAGTATTAGAGATAAAAGGAAGCACAAGAAAGTATGGTCAGGTGCCATGAAAACTTTTGCATCTTTTTCTGATTTGACAGAAACAGTGGTAAGAATGGATACAAGAATTGTCATCATAAACAGGTAAGCAAGGAATATAGTACATTACTGACATTGTAAGAGTCCAGCAATATTTCCAGGTAGAAAAAAAAAAAAAAACCCTTCAGAATCTGAAAGTATGTGACATGGCCTGGTTCACTACACTCTGGTCACATGTCACAGTGACAGCAAACACCAATCAGAAACTGGCATGTGGAAAAATCAGCAGCAGGAGCTTAGTTGATTGGTGACATGTCTGGGAGTTTGGACACAGTAATTGATATGAGAGGGAGTATGACTCATGAGTTGGGACAGTTTTGGTTTTTTTGCTCCCTCTTCAAAATGTCATTGGAATATGAAGATGAAAAAGAAAGAAGTCTTCATGTCCTCCCAGCAGGGCACTAAAACTGACAGAAATTAGTTGGGGGCTAAAACATGCAAAAATCATAATGACTGGTGCAGCAAGTACAGAAGTTGTGTAGAGGGAGGTTTGGAGGGCAAAACTAAAGTCTGGATTACTTACTGCCCAAACACACACACACACACACACACACACACACACACACACACACTTGAGTAAAGATAATGACAACAGAACTAAATAAAGAGGCAGAAGTAATGTTTTTTTCTTTTGCTTTCATGAAAGAATTACCAGCTGTTTAAGACTGTTGTGGGTGTTATATTGCCCTGTAAACAGATATTGAATGACAGAAAATAACAAAGCAAAATGAAGACTTGAATAAAAATAAATATTACCAAATTTGAATTTTTGTTAAATAAAAATACATTAACAAAAATAATGTTAACATGAACAAGGCAAATGCTCATGTAGAGCGTCAGAAATAGCGTTGTACTGAGAAGGACAATTTTGTGGTTGCTAGAGAGCATTGTCCTGAAATGGACAGTTTATGGCATATCGTTGAAAAGGACGGCTGGAGCGGCAAGAGCTGAAGATGGCTGGAGTGCTAGCTTATGGTAAGCTAGAGAAAATTATGGCTGGGTAGATGGAGCTGCTGCTGATAGCTGGGAGCTGCGGGGAGACATTCGGCTGCTGTTGGAACAGATACTACACTTTGATCCTAGTCATCTGGTCTACAAAACACTGATATTTACCTATGCCTCCTCACCAAGATGGGATGTGACACAAGGTCACTTATTTAACGTGGGGTACTCGAATGAGTACACTCAGGCCACAGGTCAAAATAGTGGTCAATTTTTACCCAAACCCTGCTTGTTCAGAATCAGGTACAAAGCTTGTCATAGCTGGTCATGGCAGCAAAACAATTTACTTTTGAGCTCTCTTTATATTCTGAACCAGTCTTACAACAATGCTGGTTAAACTTTTTCTCCCATTTGTTTTGTTTTTTTGGTGGTGGTGGTGGGAGGAGGGGGGTTAAAAAAATATAAAAAAACGTGTTTGCTCTCTTTTCTTGAGCAATGCAACATTTTATATAAATTCTTGTCTAAATAATTCTGTGTCTTTTTCTTCTCATTCAGATATCCCTCTCATATAATGTGTTGATATTTTGTCAATTCTCATCCACCACATGTATATACTACATGTAAGTAGTCTTAGGAAGGCAAGTGCTTATATCACAGCAAATATTAAAGAGAAAAAAAATTAGTGAATTAAATCAAGATAGACAAATGATTATAGAGAGAAGGTCACTGACAAAATGTAAACCAAACAGGCTTTTTTCTTTTGTTTTTTTTTCCAGAAGGTGTTCAAACTCAGGTTAGAAGCAAAGGAAATACATTTCAGAAATTTATTTACTGACCTTGAATGTATTGCAATAAAGGCTGAGAATGTCCAGGACAATAATACCAACTTCAGTTGCCATGTTGGCTTCTTGTAAAGCTTTGAGGATGGCCATTGCTCCAGATGAAGAATGAACTAAAGCATGGAAGAAAATTAATTTTTATTTTTGTAATGACTTGATTAAAAGGAATCATTAGCCAAATTTTAAAATGGTTTTCAGGGATTAGTATAGAGAAAAAAAGAACATTTTCAATTGACACTTTTTTTTTTTTTTAATAAATTGCAGAGAATTTTTTTTTTTAATTGCAAAACAATGATTTATAGAAGAAATTTTTTTTTTTTCTTAGACGAAGAAAATAATTGGAAAAAAAAGGAGAGAGACAGACATTATCTCTGCAATATAATGAACAAATTTATTATTTTTTCGATAATGAAAAGGACATTTATAATCTGTTGGATAATTGCCTCCTAACAATAATCACCAATGGTGCAATATTTCAAAGGCTCTGCCTCTTTTCCCTTTGACTTTTGGAGTGAAAACACTTTCTTTTCATTCTGATAGACAAGGCATGTAAAGTACTTCACAGGCAAGAGCTGAAGATTGTATTGAACTGTTCACAACTTCAACTTCTTTATCCGCTTGTAACATTGTTTTGTTAATACAATTATTGTTGCTTCATTGAATTGTAAATTGTTGTTTGAATTCCATGTTTTGTACCCTTTGTTTTACTCAGACTCTCAAGTGAATCCCCCAAATGTACGAGGAGACATAAAATGAGAATAATTTCCACTCCTGATACAAATTCATGAAATATATTTTTTTTTTCCTTTTTTTAAATGAAATGAAATGGAATTCCTTGGAAAATTGAATTAAAAACATTTTACAGTAGATTGTAAGAATTATATTTTGTTTTAAAATATTATCACAAATGATTGATTTAAAAAATTGTTAGATAAAATGTTTTAATCATTGTATTTGTTTGGTAAGAAATAATTTCTTGGTTTCTGTAATTTCAGTCTTTTTCCAACATTTTGTCATCTCATATTCTGAATTTGATGACATTCAAGAACACAATAGACTCCTGAGAATGGTAAGATGATGCATGGCAAGACAAATGCTGGGAAAATAAACAACAAGGATAAAGTCTGAACCAGATAAATACAATTACTCTTTCTCATTAGTATTCTACAAGTACTAGTAACAACAACTAAATACAAGTAAAAAATTACATTATATATGTATATATACATATGACATTAAATTTTAAGGTAAAAAAAAAAAAAGTGTAAAAAATATGGTGTGTGTGTGTGTGAGATACCATTGCATCTGTTTATTAATTTGTTGTCATTTTAGTCCTATAAAACTCTTATTTGAAATTTGTTGGTTTCAAATGACTACTATGAACATGCATGCTGGGATTTCTTCTGAACTAATAAAAATGAATCAATTTTTTTTGTTTTTAAGTCAGAATGCTACAATCACTTGACCATATCTCTTTTGTACATGAATGCCAACTCTGTGAACTTTTTGTCTTATTATTGTTGCCTTGCTTAGTTTTATCTTGCATATATATTGTTTGCTTAGTATTATTTTGCTCTGTTCTTTTTCCTCCTTTTCTTATTGATTATTGAGAACTTTGCTAATTCTGTTTGTTGAGCATTTAACCCTGGCCAATTACTCCATGATATTAAATAACTCAACAATTTAATGACACTAAAAAAAAATTTGGCTGGGACAGTTTGTGTTTACTTGGTGCTAATGCTCTTGGAAAAAAGTACAAAGGTAAATAAAAATGGTAGATGGAGTACTTTAACTTTGTTAAGACAAACCATTTTTGATATGTCCTTATCATATTCCATAAAACCTGTAGCATATTACTTGGAGAAAAGTGAAGCACCACCAATTAACCATTGTCTGAGAGATATCAAGAAAGTTTTCTCTTTATAATAAAAGTCACACAATACTGTGCTCAAGAGCCACTCAAGGTAGAAGGTTACTGTTAAAACGGTTATGATGAATGAGATGTATGATATGAGCAAAAGAAGATGTTCCAGGAAGTGCAGATTGGGAGGAGAGGTAAAGATTGACTCTTGACTTAAAGTGGTTAAGATTTTAGTGTTCAGCAAAGTACCATTGTGAGAGTCTGTTCAACAAAGTAGCAATTCATGAGGGTAAAAGCGGAGTGGAATTCCTATAATCAAATAGGCCACAAGAAGTTCCTGTTTTTTTCACATAATCAGGAAAAATTAAAGAAACTTTAGCACAAAGTCACATGGCAAAAACACAGCAAAAATTTTACCCTCTCAAAGATTTTTAAATTCAGTATCAATTATTTCAAAGACATCAGTACTCTGCATAATTAAAAAATAGGCATTTCAATATTTTTTTTTCATTTTTAAAGAGATCAGCAAAGATATTTACATATTTCCCATCAGTAACATCAATTGGTTGGTTGGTTGGTTGGTTGGTTGCATCATATCAAACTTTATCGGTTATTTAATGCCAAAATTTAAATATTTTTGTACATAATTTTATTTTATTTTTTTTTGTAGATAATAGTTTAGTGATACAAGACTTACTAATTAACACATGGCAGGAGGAGAAAAGGTGGATTCATACCTTTCCCAAGGGTATTTGCATGTAAGTAAATATAACAAACTCATCTGGAATTGAAGCTCTGCTCTCCAATTAACAATTCTAAGCTATTATCATTACACCATCTACACATCCGAGCTTACAACATCTGGTATTCCCAAGTGGTCACCCATCAAGGTACTGACCAGGCTTGATGTTGCTTCAGTGATCATACAGGAACCTATGTTTTAATGAGATGTGGCTGTAAACCCACAGACTGATTCAGTGGTGACGGGTGAGTAATAACTGAACATAATAAATGAGATTAGAAATCCCTGGAAATTAGAACAACAACGATCTACACTTGTAGATCAAATCAAGGGTTCAGTATGAAATTCCTTGAAGGTAACCTGGATCAGCAAGCACCTGGTAAAAGCCAGATGACGCAAACAGTGTCCAAAGCAGTTGCCCATCTAGGTACTGAGCAGGCTCAATGCTGCTTAATTTCAGTGAATGTACAGGAACTGGTGTTTCAACATGATGTGGTTGTAAGCCCACCCCCCAGCATTGATTATTGTTTGAGAAAAATTATTTTGAATATTGATTTTAAAAGTAATAACATTTTTTATTAGTTCCCCCTCTTATGCCTTTTGCTATAATGATTAAATATTATGAAGAGGAATGCTTCTGCTTGGTGATTTGTATTTTGCATCTTCAACATTGGTCTAAGTGGTCAGTGTTGGAGTCCAGGTAAATGGACAGAATCACAAATGCTGATTTTGAAGCTGTGGAAGACTGCCATGACTATTCTGTCAACATTTGGCCTTGTCATATACAAAAGAAAGTGTCAAATAAAAAAATGTGTGCGTAATGTCATAGTCATTAAAAAACAAATTAATAAAGAAAGTGAAAAATTAATGTAAAGACCAGGCTGAAGCTATCCAATCATTTAGTATAATCTAAAATCCACAAAAAAAAAAATGTGTAAAAATTTACTGACCATGAAACAAGTCTGTTTGACTGTCCTGACATTGGCTATAAGTTCTTTGATGTAACATTCCATTACCTCCTCCACTTCCTCCTCCTACTGTCAAAGACTTGTGTGAGGAGGGAGGTGCTGTCATGGCTTTGCGACTGTCTCCTATCGTGCTGAAAAGACAATCAGAAAAAGACACAAGCAATAATATGAATTATCATATAAGGGCAATAACAGAATATATAATTATTTAGAATAATTACCTTAATTAGTATATAGAACATTTTGAAGAAGTTTTTCAATTTAACTCAAATAAAAATGGATATTTATAATGCAGCAAAATTTAGCAAAATGTCAGTTCAAACTCAGAACTGAGACAAATTCCTTCATCTTATTTATTTTGCAGGCATAAAAAAATCTTAAAATACAAATCTCTTAATGCTCTTTGCATACACACATTCCAAAGCATCAACAGCATGTTAGCAGTTGGCACACTCTGTCAAAGCATTTGTAGTATGTCGACATGCTTAGTTTAGAAATTTAAATTTCATTTGTTGAATATAAATACATTCTTTACATGTAAGTAAAACAAGACAATCTCATTTCAATGTTGATTTGGCAAAACTTAAGTTGTTTTTCATTGTTAGGCAACTGACAAACAGTGAATACAATTTATAATACCGGCTTGAATTTATGGAATGCGGAGTTAATTACATTATCAACAGTTGGACTAGTGTCCACAGCTTTATTACAATGTTGATTTTGAAAGTAATAACATTTTGGTCATTGTGACCTCTGACCTTCAAGTATCTCTTGATGCGGGTAATTGCGAACCAAACTCTTTATTCAATCTACAGTACTATCCCCTTTCACGCTTTAACATAAGACAAACCCTAAATGTTCTCTAATCTTCTTCCCCAAACATTCTGTCTGTCTGCAAAATCTAATGTTATGCTTGTTGAGTGGTCGTTATTTTGAAGAGTATGTTTGATATTGGTAATCTATTGGTTTGTGTCTTGTTTGCCAATTATGATTTTTGTCTGATGCTGTAGGTATTGTATAATCCCTGTTTTATAGTGTATTGATATGGTGGGAATTGAAGTGAAGGTATTGTCCAGTGAAAGTTGTTTCATGAAATAGGAATATCTTGAACCCATTCTTTGTGCAAGTCATTAGTACATCCAGGAAAGCTAGCTGATCTTTAGATTCCTCTTCCATTGTGAATTGGATTGAAGGTTTTCCAGAGTTCCCATGGACCAGTAATATATATACATCTTCTTGGAGAGACCAAGGTATGACTGTGTCATCTCTGTATCTTAGCTTTTGGCTTTAGTGATAAAGGATCATTTTACATCTAAAGGATATAGACAACTAAAACACAAGGAATGCAATATTTTCACTAAAAACACAAGGATGCTTATGATCAGAATGATAAAAAAAAAAAAGAGCAATACAACATTACTTATATAATTCGGACTACTGTCCTCATCTTTGTCGCCATATTTATTACAACGTTTATGCTGTTGTATGCTCCGGCCTTATTGGTTGGAATGTCGAACTGAACCCTTTATTTCACTCAATGAATGTTTAATGGATGTCAGTTATCAGTTATCTCCTGTTAATTTCCCTCTGAAAGTTCTCCACTGCCTTAACCGCATATTGAACTCACACACTTTGGGTCCTGTCACTGGATTTAATTAATGCCTTTATCCACTGTGCCATGTGTCCTTGAGAATATTTGTGTATGAATTTCTGGGTATTATAAATCTAATGTCTTCAGCAAACATTTTTTACCAGTGCTCATACTGCAATTTTTGCTGTTATCATTGCATTTTTTTTTTTTTTTTAATCAGATCTCATATTGCAACTTTTGTTATTATCACTTTTCTCTGACACTCTTTATTACTGGTTCCCATATTGTATTCATTTCTATGCTTGGTCGGCTCAGGAGATTTTTGTGGCCTAGCATATGTGCTGATTCCTTAAGTTTGTGAATTTTCCAATGGTGTTCTTTGTCTATGATCTCAACCTGATCCCACAGAGGGTGGTGATCTCCTTTCTCTCTCCATATGTGATTAGCCACGCCTGATTTTTCCACTTCCATTCGTGTTACAGCTTTCTGATGTTCTTGAAGCCTTACCTTAAGGGGGCGACCTGTCTCCCCTTTATATTTCTTTCCACAGCTGCACGGGATAGCGTACACACAGTCTTTAGTCATGTTCTTCTAGGGGGGGTCTTACTTAGGAGAGATATCTGCGAAGTGTCGTCAAGCTTTTGAAGGTTGTCCTGATGTTATATGGACCGAAGATCCTTTGTATTTTCTCTGATAACCCCTTCACATAAGGTAGGCAGACTGTTTTCTGAGTGTTTTTGTCCTCCTCCTCTTGTACCCATCTATCCCAGTTTTTGGAGGCTGCTGCCATGTACTCAGGGTAGTTATGTTGTAGGATACTACTTATACTGACCAATTCTTTATCTAATGTCTCTTGGTTGCCACTTATGACATTTGCTTGGTGTTGTAAGCAGCAAACAATCCCTTTCTTTATGCTGTATGACAGAGCAATACAAATACAAAACTATGTACATCTACGTCTTATAGATTATACAAAATGTTTCATAAAGTATGTCACAATGAACTGTTTAACCTAAGTAAGCTCGATTTATTTGGGAAGTATATTAGAATAATCCAAAACCTATACTGGGATGAAACAACCTGCATACGAACAGAAAATGAATTCAGTAAATACACAAAAATACTAAGTGGTGTGTCTTCTCACCAGAATAACTGTTACAATGTGACAATCCCGAGAGAACTAGAATTCTTATCAGGATTTATTATGGGCAGATAAAATTTTTAACAATATATGATATATAAACGGTTGTCAGGAATGGAACAGTCCAATATGCAAACTGTGAATTGGAGACACTAAAATCAAGGAATTACAAAAATTTAACCATCTGGGAAGTGTTTTATTAGAGAGGGTGGGAAACATGACGCCAACATCTGAAGACACAGTAGATATAGTGAAAGATGCCTTCCAAAAGCTAAGCAAAGTATTAAGAAATAGGAAAATTTCATTAGAAACAAAGAAGAGAGTACTGAACTTTTATGTAATATCAGTCATCCTATATAGCAGTGAATGCTTGGCAATCTCCTCACAAATAATGTAGAGACATGAGAAGGATACTGAGCATATAATGGACTGAACATGTGAGTAATGAGGAAGATTTAGGGGAATGGAAACAAAAAGGAAATTTATAATCAGAAAGAGACAGTTGAAATTTCTAGAGCACATAATGAAGAAAGCTGCCTTGAAGAATTTCACATTGAAGGCAAGAGGGAGAGGAAAGCTGTGGATAACCCCTGCCTAATGAGCTTGTGTAAATGGTTGGCAGAACAGGGATTAGGAGAGATAACAAATAGACAAAACTTACTAAGAGATAAAAAGGTGAGGAAGTTGTAGAGAGCCATGATTGCCAATGTCCTGAAAGAACACGGCATATAGAAGAAACCGCTCTACATGGCAGACATTCCATTAAAACCCAGAGCTGTCTTGACTTAGTATGTTGCCCTTAGAGCTGCTTCTTGGCAAACAACCATTATCAGGCAAGATGCCAATCTATGTAGAGAGATCAGCTTATTTCATGGAAATGGTAAGTGGACATTCAACTCATCATCAGTAATGGTAAGTTTTGATATGGTAAAGGAGAAAGCCTTGTTCATCATAGGAGACAAAATGGAGAATGACCATTACCTTAAGAGATATACCATTATCTCTATTAATATCATAATGGAAATGTTAATGTCTTGTGGATGATATATTTTCAGTTTGGGCCAGATATATAGATATTAGTTTTTCACTTCCTCCTGTAATCATCAACAGTTGAATAGAGACCCTCGGCCTCCCAGCTATTGAGTTGTTCCATTTGCTGAAACATTTGACCTTGTTTATGTATGGATGACATGTTTATACTCTGGCTGCACACACTAATTTGATATACAAGTCCAGTTGGATAATGGGAAATTAGTTAGACCCTCCATACATTTCACAATGGAAAAAGAGATTAATTTCTTTTTTACAAGTCATGGTAACTTATACAGAAGCATTGATGGATACAAAAATACATAGCTTGCATTTTAATTATGGTTTTAAATCCATTCCTTCTGTGTTACGGAAAGGTTCATTTGTTATCTACAACCATGTTGAAGATGATCCTGAAGAAAAGTGAAGGAACTGAAGTACAGAAAGGTACAAACTCTCCAAAGTTAACAATTAACAGTGAAGTTTTGAAGAGGGAAGGATCAAACTCAAGGGACACTCATGAAATAGTTACAGTGTGAATAATCTAAATGATATGCTTGAATGAACCAAAACAATAATAATCTAAATGATATGCTTGAATGAACCAAAACAATAATAATCTAAATGATATGCTTGAATGAACCAAAACAATAATAATCTAAATGATATGCTTGGAAGAATCCAAACAATCTGTAGTCAACAACAAGGTGCTTTTTTTCTTTTTCTTCTGAATAGTACATTGTAGTAAAAAATAAAAGTCAAGTGCCACATATTCACAGAGCTGCAGGTCCCAATAGCCATGTATCCATTCTTCTTATGATCCACTTTCTTGCTCTCACTGCTTGTTCACTGTCACTAACTTTATATATGTCTGAAACTGGTATCCAGATCCATAGGCAACCCTGTAGACAGCACATTCAGACTATTCCATTAACCATTTTCTGTTATAAACAATGGAATGAGTGTGCCCCATTTTTCTTTGTATCATGGTGCCAAAGGCATCAACAGGTACATGCCCTCAAACCTTTTTGATGGTAAGTAGATTTCTTTTGAACATACATCCACTATTCGTAATTTATTTACAAGAGTTGTTTCTTTATAAGAGAGAATAGTTTGATAAAAGACTACATTTAGAACATCCCATAAAAGAAAATTAAGAGAATTGGTACATGCTAATTTTTCTTCAAGACACGCAACTCAGACTTATGTTGATTAAAATGCAAAATAGCTTTCACTGATCAAATCAGCAATATGAAATTTATTTCTGTGGAAAGGAAGGATCTGAAAACATTCATACATGAATTATATAATGATTACATTATATAATGATCTATATTACAAGTTTTGTTGTAAAGGATTTCTGCTTTGTATGACTGAGAATGACAGTCTCTTTTCATATGGATAGCACACCTGAAGAAGACCAGAGAATGAACTGGTCAAAACATTGTGGGAACAACTCACATAATACAAAGAATAAGTTCAAAATGTCTGAATACCTATTACAATGATAATATCTTTTCTTAAAATTATAAACACTTACCTCAATGTAATAATTTTTCGACGCCCAACATATTTAAACTGATGTAAACAAAGTCTGAAAAAAGAAGTAAAAAATTGAAAACTGTTATTTTTTAGTAACTTTGAAAAAAATTGTTAAAAAACAATGTTTTGAAAATGTTTCACTGTAAAAATAACCATTGCAGCCATTAAATCTGGTGAAGCTCATACATGCTGACTGAAATTTATTGGCAAAGCCGAGTATTTTTTTTTTAATTTATAGGAAAGAATCACAAAAATGGTTTTCTGAAAGAAAGAGGAAGCTCTCAGTAATAAATAATTTTTTTAATATTTCAAATTGGATAATTGTAAACAAAATGATAAAAGAAGTCAATGCCCTAAATCTTTAATTGTACAATTGTTTCTAATCTTTCTCTCTAACCTTTGATAAAATTGACATTAACATCTATATGGGTATTTTGCCACTTTCCATAATCTTCAATTGGCTATAGATTATTTAGATCACTTGCTCCTACAAATTTTTTCAATTGGATTTGGGTCAGCATTTTGTGAAGATCAAGGAAATATTTTTGTATTCTTATCTTGAATATATTTGTAGACTAATTGTGAAGAATGCTTTGGATCATTGTCATGAATAAATCTCTAACCATATTTTAGCGTTAGATTTCTAACAGACACTTTCAAGTTGAGATCCAATATTTCACAATAAACCACTTTTAAAAAATCTACCTTTAACTTTTACCAAGCTGCTTCTTCCTTTCACAGAGAAATATTTGCAAATCCTGATATTCCCTCCTCCATGTTTTGTTATTGGTGCAATGTTCTTTGGATTGAAAGTTTCATCTTGACATCTCCCAACAAATTCCATATTATTTCCCAAAGTTCTAGTTTTGTCTCATCTAACCATCATATCGTCTCTAAGAATGAAATAGAGATTTCAAATGGTTAAGATTTAGAAGGGAAGTCTTATACAGTCGGCATTCTTGTATCCCTGATCTGTGTAGGTTCCTGATAATGGTATTTATTATTTTCATTCCAGTGATTTCCAAATTATTTCATAGATCTCCAATTGATATATTTGGCTTATTTTCAACAGTTCTCCAAATCTTACATTCTTCTCTAACTGACAAAGTCTTTCAAAGTCCAGGATTATTTGAAATAGTATTTTCTCTTTTGTACTTTTAGAATGTCATTTCAAAGAAACTGATTTCAGAATAGTAAATCATTTTGAAATAATATATTCACAGCATTGTAAGTCTGAATAATTGTGGTCCTAATTTCTAAACTGTCTTCAGATATCTTCACCATAATCCAGGTATCAGGATGTGTTATGAAATTTTCATTAGTCAAACAATTATTCAACACAATATTCAGCTTCAAGGAGTTACCTTCAGGCTAAAAGTGAACAGATGACACGTACCAAAGAAAGAGAATTTATTGCAAGTGTTTCTGCCTAGTGCTTGGCTGTCAATAGAAGATTCAAATTAACTGAAATGATTCAAATCAAGGTTTAACCATTTCCATTAGGTGTGGTCAGTTGATGGTTACAGTATTTTCACCATGAATGAGTTCCAACTGCCAAATATTTCTATATGTTATAGAATGAATAATTATAAAAGGATTGAAATCACCAATTTGAAATAAATAGATATTAATATATTTATTTATATTACTTAATATTCATTTTTATACATGTAAAGTTCTTGTTTATAATTTCCTTGGGCACTTAATCTGAGCAAATATCAAATTTTTTGTTACACTAATTTTTCATCTAATACAAGGCCCAAGAGCCACTCAAGGTAGAAGGTTACTTTATGAGATAGTTGTATGAGGCAGTAAGATGTACAGTTTATAAGGATATGTAGGAAAGATAATTGAAGAGATCAAGCACCCACTCAGGGCTGTTCCCCAAAGTAGCAGTTCTTAGGAAGAAGATATTTGAATGGAACTTTCTTCTTACTAATATAAAGGGAATGGGGATGATTTGTCCTAGTGTATGTGACATGGCATGTCTTATCAAATCAGGAAATGAAAGTTATCTTGAGTGGTCACACTTCTAAATATTTTGCATGAATGCAGTTGTCCCCCAGTTGTCTAATTTTCATCAATGGCCGCCTTGATGGTTTCAGATCTCAACTCGGTACCTAGGCAAATGATACAGCTATTTACTCCTGTCTTAATAGTAAGCAATCAGTTTGATAAGGTCTATCTCAAAAGTGGCCTAAAATCTGCTGTTAAATTCTAATGCCTCCAAAACAAAACTGCTTTCTATTAATCATCTGAATCTGAGTCCTTTTAGCCTTCCATCCGCATGGCTGATGTTAACCTCCAGGAAAGAGACTCATTGAACCTTCTTGAACTAACCTTTTCCACTGACATGAACTAGAAAGATTATATTGAATCAATTGCTGGGTCTGCTGCTAGGAAAGTTGGGTCACTGTGTTGTGCTAGACAATTTTTCTCACTAGAATTTACCTTACATATTTATAAGCCTACCATTCATCTATGCTTCAAATATTGTTGCTACATCTAGACTGGTGCTCCTGCTATATATTTAGAGATTCTTGATAAAATCCAAAGAATCTGCAATGCTATTGGTCCTGACCTGGAAGCTTGGCTTCAGTCAATTTCTAACCGCTGTAATGTAGCTTCCCTGTGTGTTTTCTATAAATACTTTCATGGTAATTGTTTTAATGAACTTTGCTCTATTGTACCTAGACTTTATGAATTTAAGGGCAGTACTAGATTGGCAGCTGGCTCTCATCATTTTACAGCTGAAATGACTAGATGTAACCGTAAGTACTATGCTAAAAGTTTCTCACTTGTGGAACTCTCTTCAAGCTTCTTGATTTCCAGCCAAGTTTGATCTTCAATAATTTAGATGCAAATTCAGTTGTTAATTGCTGTCTTCCTGGTTACTCTTCTTTTATTGTTCTTGCTCCTCAATGTTTTTCTTTTTCTTTCACACTCAGCAACCCATTGTGTCTTAGTGGCTTTATTACCTTGTTCAGATGAAATGATTAAAAAAAAATTTGTATGATGTTTAAAAAAAAAAAATGATATTTCAGTTTTCCAACACACCTCTTCGGCACTATTGATAGATTGCTTGTCTTATGTTTTCTTCTGCATCAAATTGTATTAAGTCGATGGATATTGCATTCTCTTTGCTTGAAATGAATGCAAATTAATGTAGTTTACTTGTAGTGACTTAATGTCCAGTAATTGTTAAAAGGGGAAAGTTGTTTTTTTTTTTTTTTTTCTGAAAAAATTATTTCAAGGATTTTCTCTACTGAATGTTGGATCAAGGTCTCTAATATCATTTGTAAATGGAACTAGAGTTAGAGTCGTATGCCATTTTGTACAAAGCGCAATACAAAGGAATCAAAGTTTGATAAACAAGCAATCATTAATTCTTAAATACTATTTTGAATAATCAATGTCTTTATAATATCGGAGTTTTAACCTGTGAAAATTTCAGAGTTTTCCTATTTGAAATTTCTGATGAATTTTAATTCTTCAGTTAATGAAGCTGATAGCGAATTCTACAATAATAAAATATCGGTAGAAATTCCGCTATAAGATTGTTAAATATTTGAGCTTAACAACTTTAACAAAATATTGCAATAACACTCATCACTATGAATGGAAGAAGTGGGTACAAATGAAAAGATTTGAAATTGACAACTTGTTTCATTTCATTGAAATAGCTTTTAAACAATTCTTTCTTTTTCTCATTGAAATGAAGTAGTGTCTTGATCAAATTGGAATAGTACATTAGGTATTGGCAGGGTATAACAGTCGTGCAAACTAATTAACAGAGACAATCACTATTAAAATAGCATATTTGCTCCATTTAAGATAAGTTTGTAAAAACTTTTTTACTCTTTGTTGACAATATAACTTCAAGTATACCAAGGAAGTTATTTAAATTTTCCAAAGTATGCAAAGATGAGAGTGAACTTAAATTCTTCAGTGTGGGAGTTTTTTTTGTTTTTTTTGTATTTTTAAATTTTTTTTACAATTTGAAGTTTAAAAGAAAAGAAGTGAGGAACAAATGCAAATTTAAGAATTGGTACAGACAAAAAAAAGAAAAAGAGATAAAATCAAAATTACTTACTCCAAAAGTGAAAATAGATCAATGATATTATGTTCAGAAGAATTATTGAACCACCCCAAAAGGATATCTAAAAAAGAGAGAAAAGAATAACCAATTAATAATGATTATCTCAATTGCACACATATACATAATGTGTTATATTTATGGGGGAAGAGTGCTCCATATCAGAGAGAGAGTTTCTAGATATACACAGTGGAGACATAGGAATCAACATGGCATGGTGACTGTCAGTTGCCATTGCTCAAAGTGAGTCAGTATAGCTCTAAATAAAAACCTGAATATAGAAACTATACAACTACAGATGAGGTTAGGTTGAAGACTTTTCATCAGAGCCTTTAATGACAAACTATTTGCCAGCTCAATTTTGGCTGATTTTGCTTTAGAAGTGACTGTCATTTGAAGAGGTTTGACTAAGGTATTATGAACAGGGATAAAAATAAAAGCAAATTCCTTGATAAGAAGAGACAAAGCACTTTATGTGTTGCCAGGTTTACTGTAAATAAATTATAATTCTCCAATTTCTGACTGTTGGATTCTGGTCTTCTCTGCCGAAGAAGATGAAAATAAGCACAGGAAGCAAATAGTATTAGGTTGGTGCAAAAATAATGACGTAATAATGTAGTTTTTTGACGTTAAAAATACGTCACAAAACGACTTTATTATGTCATTATTTTTGCACCAACCTAATAAAAAATGACTTCTAAATGCAAACAGTTGCAACATTTGTGTAGAGAAGGTTGGAGATGATGCATTTTTACAGGTTTCTATCAGGACAAGAGTGAGAACTTTGGAAGGAACTGAATTCAACATTTTCAATAGAAATAAATTTCAATCAATTTAATGTATATAAAAACTAACAATAAAGGAATAAAGAAAATATATTTGTGTGTACAGGGATAACTGAAAAGGAAGAAAAACATAGATGTGCATGTAGGTAACTACCTTTTAAGAAATTTCTCCCAGCAGGGACAAGACTCATTTGATACTGCTACATTTTGGAGAAAAAATAGAAAGTTTTATTGTTTTGTTATAGTCCTAATCAACATCAACTAGTAGACCAGGGGAAGCTATCTCCACAAGGAATGTGATTGACTGATTTGTTTTTTAGGGCTTATCAACCCTTTAAGGCTGAAACATATTTTGGATTGTAAGAACAGTTTTCTTCATTATTTACATTATTCGGACTATTGTCCTCATCTTTGTCGCCATATTTATTACGTTTTGGCCATTGTACGCTTCGGCCTTCTTCAGGTGTTTATCTCCTGTTAATTCCCCTCTCCAAGTTCTCCACTGCCTTAACCGGCTAACCTTAACTCACACTCTTTGGGTCCTGTCACTGGATCTAACTAAGAACTTTATCCACTGTGCCATGTGTCCTTGAGGACACATGGCACAGTGGATAAAGATAACTGACATCCATTAAACATGGCACGTGGAACTAGAACTGTCTACCCCAGTGAGTGAAATAAAGGGTTCAGTTCGACATTCCAACCACCTGAAGAAAGCTGGAGCGTACAACGGCTGAAACGTTGTAATAAATATGGCAACAAAGATGAGGACAATAGTCCGAATAATGTCAGTAGTGTACATAATACCTCATCAAGAATATAGACAATTTTCTTAGATGCTTAAATTGTAATCTATGCTTTTGAGGTAGATAGCAATAGAGGATTTTAGATCCCCCAAATCATTAATTCTAAGGGTCATAAATCAATCTCACAAATCCAACTTCAGAAAATACTTGGGGTGTCAATGAAAAAGGGGGTCAAAAATCCATATCACACCTCGCAATGCACAACTACCTTTTTTTTTACCCACAGAAAGTCAAGCAGTTTCCTTGTGGTGCAAAGTAGAGTCCTTTTATTGGAGTAAGAAAGATTGTGATTGGTCGGAACAAGTAGGGAAGTGCAAACAATTACCATATTTCGTGGTCTACTAAAGTCATCTTAGTCTGGATTTTCTTTTGACTGATAGCACAGAGAACACAAAGTTTTTTTGTTTTCCCAAAGTAAGACTTTGTTTTCTCCATCATCACAGTTTTGATGTACATATTAGAATAAACACGATAACAAAATACACATCAAATCTGAAAAGGTTTAAAAAAGAAAAAAATTCTTGCAGTTCACTTTGAAGGCTAGAGGTCCTCAAAGGATTTTTGTCCAACCTATCAACTTAACTGTAGTAAGGAATTTGCATTGAATGTTGATTGTGTTAGTTATTATCCTGTTATTCCTGCAGTAAAATAAGGAATCTTGTTTAAATAATATAACATTAACTTGGTTGCTTTTTCTTTAAAACTCCATAGCAAGTCAGCTTTCAGGACAGAGTGGTCCGAGATCGAGACAATTTATTATAGTACATTTGATATCATGGCTCTCCTCTGAGACAATGCATAGTTATCTGGCCCTTTCTCTCCAGAAGGTTTCCAACCCTTGTCCTAAACAGTTCTTTTAATATCAGAGCATTCAGATAAATTTCAAATATTTTCAAAATAATGTAAATCCATAATTAGTGATCAAGCTTAGTAAAAGGGCATCAAAATCAATGTTTTAAGAGTTCTTATCAACCCTTGAAATTCTTGAGATTACCTTAAAAACAAAGATATCAAAGTCTTGGAGAAAAAAATTCACTCAGGAAACTCAATCAATTTTTGTAAATTGGATGATTAGCTGAAATGCTGAGTTTGATGACATCAAATTATTTAAAAAAAAAAAATATTCAATTCAAATGCAATGTTGCTGCTAAGCTTACCTTCTGGTAAGTATTTCAAAATATGCAGGAAGCAAACAAGAAGATCTTTGACCTCAGAAGAATCTAATTTATCATATCGGTTATACATATTGCTTTGAACAGGACCTCCCATTGATTGGGCCCTGGAAAAAAAGAAAAGGAAAAGGTTATCAAAATTAGTTTAATTAGGATTTAATTGATATTAATAAATAAAAATTAGAAATCTATCCTTAAGTAGTAGTAGTTGTAGTGTTCATATTTAAAAGAAAGAATTTGATTTCTTTGTGAAGATGTAAATATGAAGAGTGCCAAGAATTTTTTGTAGTATAATATAAAAAAAGTATAGAAACCAAGATTATTTTTTTGTATTCTTAGAATATTGTTAACAAAAAACAGATTTTTCCTTTAGCAAAAGAAAAAAAAAAGAGACATTTGAAACTGTCAAATTATCTTTATTTAATCTGAAGGAAATAAAAAGTGAAACTGCCTCATGGGGATGTTGAATTAAAGTACATTGGTTCATGAATTTGGTAATAAACTAATAAAGTAATTCTGATGTCAATCCCTGGGCCAGGTCATACAGATTTAGATTGATTTGTTTTCCATGGCTTAAAATTCTTTGAAGACAGGAAATATTTTTTAGATTGTAAGAATGTTTTTTTTTTTTTTTTTTGTAGATAATGATTTAGTTATAAGTCTTACTAATTAACCCATAGCTTGGGGAGAAGAGATCGAGTCATACCTTTCCCCAGAATATTTGCACATAAGTGAATATAATTGCAACTCAGCTCTTCAATTAACAATTCTGAGCCATTATCCATTACACTACCCACACATCTAAGCATACACCATCTGGTATTCTCAAGAGGTCAGCCATCTAGGTACTGACCAGGTTTAATGTTGCTTAACTTAATCCTATGAGAACTGTGGTTTCAATGTGATGCAAGTGTAAGCCCAAAAACTTGAATGTTACCTGGATCAACAAGCAGCTGATAAAAGCCAGATGACACAGTGGACCAAATGTCATCATAATAACAAAGACGGGGACAACAGTTTACAAATAAATAATAAATTCTCATCCCAGAAATTCAGACAGAAACTGTTTTGCTTTTAAAAAAAAAAAAAAAAAAAAAAAAAAAAAAAAAAAAAAAAGAGCTGTAATATTTGGAATTTTAAAAATTTTCTGTTATTTAATTCTATAGAAACTGTTCTTAAAAATTCTAACCAATTATTTTTACTTGCTTGCATAAGTAATTAACGCAATAAATATGAGAAATCATTCCAATTGTAAAATGAACCTTAAGCAGATGTGACCCCAATTAACAATCAGCAAATAATAAATAAAGAGAACAGTCTTGTTCACACAGGTTGCATAATACAAAAGAGAAAGATAGAAAATACACTGTGGATTAAGAATAAAAATGTAGGTGTAAGAACAGGTACTGACCTTGAACCAGACATGTGGTTTCCTCGTGCAGCTTGAATAACAAGACTAGACTGTTGTAATGCGACCAACTGAAGTTGCTCAGGGTCACCAAGATTCAGTTGGCTGAGAGACGGTTGGGTTGCTGATAATGAAAAATATAAAATAAATATCCAAATTAATTTTGGAGAGAACAGATACAACTATAGGTATAGGAATCATGAAGAATGGAGATTAATTTGGAAAACCGTTTTTTAAATTCTTAGAGAAAGTTATTTTTTTTCTTCTAGAAACAGAATTGGCGAGCGAGAGTTGATAAAAACTGTTCTGCAATTTCATCTAATAACATAAAAATTCATAATACATTATTTACATTATTTGAACTGTTATCCTCATCTTCATTGACATATTCACAATGTTTCAGCCGTTGTACACTTTGGCCTTCTTTAGATAATGTTGTGAATATGGCAATGAAGATGAGGATAACAGTAAATTTACAGTAAATAATGCAAGTAATCATAATACCTCATTTCAGAGATATAGACAGATATTGAAGAAAAATTCCAATCACCTGAAGAAGGCCGGAGCATACAAAGGCCAAAACATTGTAAATATGACAATGAAGATGAGAATAACAGTCCAAATAATATAAATAATCATAATACTTCATCTCAGAGATATAGACAGATATTCATAATACATAGGTAGATGTGAGGGTATGTGTCATTCTCACCTGTCCACTGAGGGTTGGGTTGGTTTGGTTTGGTTTGTTGTGTTTTACAGCATATCAAACTCAATGGGTTATTTAATGCCAACAAAGTTTTTATTGCTGGTAATATTTTGTTTTGCCAAAAATCTATCTCTGGTAATAATTTTTTCCTTCAAAAATGTATTGCTGGTAATAATTTTTTTTCAAAAAAAGTACTGTTGGCAATTGTTTTTTTTCTTCAAAAATTTATTGTTGCTGATAATTTTTTTTTTTTTTTTTTACAAAGTATTCCTGGTATTAAAACCTATTTTTACACAAGTTTTGGTGTTAACTACTTGCCCATAGCTAGGACCCTAACAGATGCTACTACCTCAGGGTGTACCTGGGAACACCAGCAATTAAGAGGTGGTTCCATGCTCCTCAAAACCTCCTGATCAAAGACCTTGCTGCTGGACGTAGTTTATCGTTTTACTCAGGACACTGAGGGTTGGGTAAGGAAAGATTCATATGACATGCTCTTTCAAGATATTTAGATAGATCAACTGATGGAAAGTAATAGACGAAAATAACTCAAAAAAGTAAAATATGATCTTATGCCAGTCTCAGGTCAGAACAATGTAACACTTCATCACTGTGGGTATAGCTAAAGAAATTCTAGAGACCAAGTTAAAATGAAAATAATGAAAACAGAAAGAAAATCTGGAAGTGACAAATGGAAGGTAAAAAAAACAAGAAAAGCCAGCTGGTTTAATGGGCAGAAACATTGTGGTTTAAGTTGAGGACAGACAGTTGGGAGATAATCATAGTTTGAACAACAAGATGAAATAAGATGGTCCGTTGAACATCTGAAAGATGGATCATGCTCAAAGACTCGAAGTCCACTTGTCTGAGACAGGATTGTGTAAAGAGACCTGGTGAACTAGCGTATGACCAAATTTGAATCTGTGGTGACTGGAAAAGTCAAACCTGAAAGGACTGCTTGCAGGGGCCATGTTAGAGCAAAGTCAGACTGTAAAAACCTTACTGAATGGCTTTATTGGGAAGAAGGCCTGCTTGAGTAACCAGTCAGTTTTATGTGGCAATAAAGGAAGCAATGTAAGTGGTCTGCTGAAGAAGCTAAAATAGAGACCATGTTGTCAAGGGCGGAACAGACTTGAAAACTTCTGAGAAAATCCCTGACTTTTTGGCCTTGTCAGAGCCAGAAAACATCAAATTGATTACAGGTAGAAGTGTCATTCCATAAATAATCTAGTCATTCCTTTAATATTTTTTGATTCATATGCTCTCTCTCTCTCTCTCTATAAAATAAAAAGGAAAATTAATGACAAAGTGGAAAAATTTTTCATGTCATGCATTTCATTGTTTGGGACTTTACTGATATTTACATTGATATGCGCATGAAAGAGAGAATGTTGAAATTTTGAACTTTTAAATTTAGATTTTTTTTTTTTTTTTTAATGAGTTTGGGTAATTAGTCTCGCCAATTTCATTTAGTTTCTTTTTCTGGTATATAAAAATTCATATATATATATATATATATATATATATATCTGTGAGGGGTACAAAACTTTATTGTTCCTAAAAACATGGACATGTTAAAATATATATAACACAAATACAAAGATAAATATAAAAAAAAACAAAAAACGTTTAAACAAACAGGGGGGTGGTATGGAAAAAAGCAAAGCTAATAAAATAAAGTCACTATAAAGTGATTAAAAAAAAAGGAGCAAAAAAGTTTTAACCAGTTTCGACCCTCACTCTTTCCAATAAACTTTCATCCTCAAAAAGGGACCATTTCACAATGTCTGAAGAGTATTAGTTCGTGTAACCCCCACAATGACTATGACCAGGGGTACTATATATCTCCCTGCATTTTAGGATTTAATATATTTGGTGTTGATTCTAAAAGTACAAATTAAACCTGCAGTTATTTCTAGAGTACTATCTGATAAATATCAATCATTATCTTTTGTCCTCTTAATTCCTGTTCTTTTATTGTTCTCTCTCCTTAATGGTTTTCTTTTGCTCATATTCTTTCACTCGGTAACCCTTTGCATCTTAGTGGCTTTATTGCCTTGCTTAGGGTGAAATGATTATTTTAAAAAAGCCCAAAGCCCACAGAGCACATGCACACAAAAAAGATACATAATTTCTAAATGATGAATGAAATTATAATTGAAAATTATGTTAATTTGAGTAAATGTCCTGCCCATGTTAGTAAAAAGACTACTTTTTTTTCAGCAATTTAGCTTCAAGATCAAATGTCTAGAATTCAGGGTTCTCTTTCTCTTTCTCACTAAAGACAGGAAAAGAAATGTAAAAAAGCATGAAAATTATTCTCTTTCAGAGAATTATATTTAAGGGGATGGGTGAAGGGAGGGATATAGCCAATCAATCACCCAAATAGAATAAGGCTGACAGGACAACTTGAAATTATTAAAAGCACTGGTTAATAGATATTTAAATAAAAACTAATTTTATTCTTTTAAGGACCCAGCCTTATTTCATTTCTGTGGTTTTGTAGTAAAAGATTTGAAATGTTGGCTAATTCATTCCATTGACCCATTTCATCTTGTTTTGTTTATCCTTTCAGCAACTGTCCCTCACATTTATCTTGAAAATGTCAAACAACATCCTATTTAAAGAAAAAAGTTTTACAATGCAGACCTAGAAATTTCCTCATCCCCCTTCCCGATTTCAAATGAGGGTGCATGTGTGTGTGTTTTTTTTTTGTTTTTTAGGGGGGAGTAGTAGTTAGCATTCAAATGTTACAAAGCAATCATTCCTAAACCCCCCACCATAATGTTCTTTCAATAAACAGAAAAACTAGTCAAATTATTTGCTTTAAAAAAAAAAAAAAAAAAAAAAAAAAAAAAAATCAAATTTTAACAATTCAAAATTAACTGAAGGAATATTACAAAATTGCATTATGCAATTTAAACAAATCTGTTTCTTTGTCCTGGGTAAGTCGATAAACTACACCCAACAGCAAAGCCTCTGATCAGGAGATTTTGAGGAGCATGGGATAACCTTTTAAATGCTGGTGTTCCCAGGTCCACCCTGACCTGGGGTGGTAGCACCTGTTAGGGTCACATCTATGGACAAATAGTTAACCCCCAAACTGGGGTCTATGAAAGTATGTAAAAATAGGTTTTAATACCAGCATTACATTTTTTTAAGGAAAAAAAAAAAAATTACCAGTAATATATTTTTGGAAAAAATATTACTAGCAATAAAAATTTTATAAAGTTACCATCAAATAACCTATTGCGGTTGATATGCCATAAAACAAACCAAACCTGTTTCTTGTGTAGATGCCAAGTGGCAGAAAAGATTTTTACACAAAAAAAAAAAAATAGATGTGGTGAGTCAAGATGAAATTGCAGCCAATGCAGTCTATGTTCACTTTGCATTTGGAAAAACTACATGAATCCACCTTTCTTCTAGTACCATATTTTCAAGATATTTTCACAAAGATCTTGTTACAGGCATGTCATAATAACTAGAAAGGAGATGAGTATTGCAAATTACCCAATTGTCCACTTAGATACATTGAAGGACAAATTAAAAAAAAAGAAAGAAAAAAGAAATCAAATCATTACAGAAAATTTTGAAAATGTAAATATTTTTTTCCTTAATAAAAATTGATCATTTGTCCCTATGATGTATCTATATATTAGAATGAAAGGGTAACCAAATTTGTTGTTTAACCAGCGACATTAGCCTAACCCTGAAATGTTATTGTTAATGACGGCAACAATAATAATAGAAAAAAAAAAACAAAAAAACAATATCAACTCACTTTCAAAAATTTACATAGTGATCATTAATATGTGAAGGGTATAATTGTTCCAATAACTGGTGCTAGTCTATGGAGAGCAGTACCAATCCCAAATATAATGGGTCATATTAGAATGTTTGCTAGAGTCTGTATTTGATAGACCACAAAGTCTGGGTATTTTAGGGCAATATTCAATTAATTCTGACCATCAGTTGTCCTCATTAACAAACTTTCTAATTGCTTTGTTGAATTTTTATGCTTCAGAAATTATTTTGTGTTCAATGATACAAACGTTTTAATAAAAATTCTGAATTAGAGAATGCTCTAAAATATTTTAAAATTTTATGGTTTTAAGGAAAGGAAAATTATGGAGGTGACTAAGTAAGTTAGGTTTTTGGCATTTTACTTGTCATTTATTTTATTGTCTTTACAGATACATTTATTTACACCTGAATTTTTACACACAAACTATATATATATATATATATATATATATATAAAAATAAATAAAAGGTTAATGGTCAGGGTTGAATTGGATCAGGAAACTAGTATTAAAAAGTGGTCAATACACATATGAAAAAAATAAAAAATAATGTGGAGCTTTTAATTTTAAAACTTAGGAGATCAGTTGATTCCATTAACTTTGTTTCAATCTTATCGTATCCTCAGGTGATTTTTAGCAATTGATCTCCCAATGCTTTATTTTTAACAAAAAGAAAGAACAAAAAAAACTGAACACTATATTATTTTTAAATAAACAAACACACAACATTGGGTGTGATAGAAGGGGCAGAGGAGGATGTGAAAAAGGAAAGAGAAGATATAATACATTTTAATGGTCACGGTTGAACTGGACAAAGAAACAGTAGTATTAAAAAGTGCTTAATACACATGTAAGAAATGAAGCTGGTTA
The DNA here is from genome assembly GCA_963932145.1 of Acanthosepion lycidas. Classification (NCBI taxonomy): domain Eukaryota; kingdom Metazoa; phylum Mollusca; class Cephalopoda; order Sepiida; family Sepiidae; genus Acanthosepion; species Acanthosepion lycidas. The sequence continues at coordinate 12,954,207 of OZ010579.1, forward strand.
AAAAAGTATGGATACTTCAATTACCCCCCCCCCCGATACATTTATAATACCCTTACTTTTCTTCTCTTCCCCTTTCTATTTCTTTTTCCTTCTTTCCGTGGTTTTGTTTATTTATTTTAAAAAATAACAGTGTTCATTTTTTTTCTTTTGTTTTAAAATAAAGTGTTGGAAGATGAATTAATAAAAATCACCTGAGGATACAATAAGGTTGAAACCAAGGTCAGGGATTCAATTGATCTCCTAATTTAAAAAATTTTTAAAGTTACATATATACTTTTTGGTGCAACCATGCTCCCATTAATCATTACATATAATATCACCGTGTACTATTTCAAACTTATCTTTTCAAAGAATACCAGGATGTAGACAACAAAATCTTACCTACCACAGTGACAACACATTGGTTTTTGAAAATGACCAAGACAGCCAAAAGTTTTTGAACAAAATATAACAAACTTTAGACAGTTTACTATTTACATTATTTGGACTATTGTCCTCATCTTTGTTGCCATATTTATTACAACATTTTGGCTGTTGTATGCTCGGGCATTCTTCAGGTGGTAGGAATGTCGAACTGAATGGCCGAAAGATTGTAATAAATATGGCGACAGAGATGAGGACAATAGTCCGAATAATGTAAATAGTGTACATAATACCTCATCTCAGAAATATAGACAGATACTTTACATAGTTTATTCACAATATATTTGAAATTAGGAAAAATACAATAAAAAATTAATAGACTGAAATCCTTAGTTCCATTTAATTGAAACTGTTTAGATGAATACTTGCTACCTAAATATACTTTATTTCCTATATATATATATAAAATACATTTGGAAAAGCTAGTTTGTTTTTGTTTCTTTGCTTCTAAAATTATTTTATTTGGCTCAGTTTTAAGGAAAAGATTATTGCTATTGAGTAGTGTTATTCTAAGTTCATTTTGACATGATTTCAGCTTCCAAGAAAAACCTGTAAAATCTTGGATTTTTTTCATCTCCTGCAAAATATTTTTCCTATTAAAATTTAACTTTGTTTTGTTTTTGAGAAAAAATAAATCAATAAAAAAGCAAATTGATCAATTATTCCATTTTTCCAAATTTTTAGTATATCAGCCAACATTTAATTTTGCAGAAATAGTTTATCAGCTTATTTTTCTGATTTACACTGTTTGCCGATATTTAATTCTATAGAGAGTTTAAAATTATTTTTGTTAACAAAATTCTTAACATGCTTTAATATCTCAAAACTTCAAAATCAAGAGATTCAGCTTTTTCTCTTTCTGGCATTATAAACGTAAGATCTATTTATTTTAGGATTGATACCTCCCTCTACTTCCAAGAACATTTTATGATGAAAGGCATAGCTTAAGGCCATTATGAAGAAATAGTAAAAAAAAAACAAAAAAAAACAAAAAAAACAGGACTACTTCATTTTAGCCAGTTTTCAATTCACTGTTGAAGTGAGCACTTCTCTTTCCTTCCTGATCCAATTTTTTTGGTTGTTGATTCTCTTCATTCTTATAGGCAATTCTTTGAATTATGGTCAAAAGAATATCCAAATTTCTTTCTTTTAGTTCTTTTTTGATGTTCCTGAAGCTATGACTTTCATCATAAAGCAAATATTCAATTTATTTTTTTTTTTTTCTTCAGAGTGTACAACAAGACTTAACTCTTCCTGAACAGAATTTGTCAAACTGTGAGAGATCCACTAAAGTCATAGATGATTATTTAAAAACTTAGTTTACCACAATATGAAGATTGTTTTGCACCAATCTTTTTAGAGGGGAGAGTCTACCAGGGAAATCAGTATTTGTGGTCCAAGCATCACATACATGCACTGGCAGCAAATATGCAACTACCTCAGTCACTCTTATTATTTACTTCCCACAAAGTAACCTAGCACTTTTATAAATGTATTGAGTACAGGTGGACAGTGGTTGTACCTGTAGAAATATTGCCGTCAAAATCAGTAATAACCATTTTTAACAAATAAAGCAAGACTCCACTCAGCTCTGTATATTCTTATTGGATGTGGTTAACAAAACAAATGTTTTAAGCTCATGAAAAATTTTGCTTTATGGTCTGTCTTCTAAAAGTCTTCATGTCCGTATTCACTTGGAAGGAGCTGTTAAAGAACACTATAAAATGTGTATGCCTATGACTCGGGTGACTGTTCTATACCAGAACTAGGTCAGGAAAGTCTGTTACATTGTATAGTAACACTTATATTGATTGCAGAAAGCTGAAACATATTATCCAAAAATACTAAAAATATACCATTAAATATTTGGAATATTTTAACTTTAGATCTATTTTCAGATGTTCCAAGAAATAAAACACATACACAAGTTGTCTTCTTTCATGTACCATATCCCTTCAGGATATAGCTGATCATGGCTCTCCACTTTTTCCTGTTCCTTGTAGCGCTCAAGTTTTAACATTTTGTCATTTCTCCCAGACCCCATAAGTCACATTTGGGGCTCATCTTTTTACTGATGAGCATACATTGTCTTCTTGTAGTTTATACTTAGTCCTTTCTTCTTGCTCTCTTTTGCTACCTTCTGTAGGTTTTGTAGTTTCCTTTCCATGTCTGCAATTAGCACTGTGTCATCTTAAGTAATCAACCTATATAAACTGTTTATGGTTTTGATATTTTTTTAATCATTTCACTCACAAGCAAGGGAATAAAGCCACTAAGATGCAAGATATTACTGAGTGTTAGAAAATGTAAAAAAAAAGAACACTTAAAGAGAAAGAAAAATAAAAGAGTAAAAATTAAAAAAAAAAAAACAGAAGGTAATTATTGACATTGCATTTAAATTTTTGAAAATCAAAGTTGTCTGGGAATCAAGAAGCTGGAAGAGACGTCCACAAGCAAGAAGTGCAAGAGAAGAAACTGTTAGCATATGGTTATATCTAACCATCTTAACTGTAAAATGACATGACCTTGCTGCCTATCTGGTACTGCACTTAAATTCATAACATCTAGGTACCAGAGAGAAAAGCTGATCAGAAGAATTAGCCTAAAAATATTTAAAGAAAAGGCACAGGGGAGCTACATTACAGTGGTGGGAAAGTAACTGAAGCTGAGATGCCAGGTTAGGAGCAATAATATTGCAAATTCTTAATAGAATTTTATCAAGAATCTCTAGATATACAGCAGGAGCAGCAGACCATATGTAGCACAAATATTCAAAGCAAGGATAAATGGTAAACTTATAAATATATAAATAGATTCTGGAGAGAAAGATTTTCTAGCATGACACAGTCAACTTTGTTAGCAGCTCTGACCTAACAATGGATTCAGTGTAGTCTTTCCATGTCAGCAAAAAATAAGTTAACCTGAGAAGGTGCAATGTGCCACTCTCCTGGAGGTTAGCATCAGCCATATTGCGAGACGGTCGAAAGGGGTCTCTGATGATTAAAAGAGAGCAGTTTTGTTTTAGTGGCATTAAAATTAACAAGCCATTCTTTGCCCCAATTGACAACAGACTTTAGATAGTTTTTGAGATCAGTTGCTATTTTGACCTTATTGAACAGAGCAGACTTAGTATCAAGACAGGAATAAATGGTTTTGTTACCAGCATAGATATCAAGTCAAGAGCTGATGTCATCAGTAAGATCATTTATGAAAACTAGGTTTCATTAAATTTCTTATATTGAACTAAAGTATTTATGAAAACTTAATAAAATATTAGGATTTTATGTGAAATGAAGATTCCCTGCCCCACTCCTTCATACACAAACACAGGAGTAAAACCATACCTCGGCCAGCAATGACATCAAAATAGGACGAATCCCTTTTCTGAATTTGGTCAATGCCTGTAACACTCTTGTGTTGTGGGTCAGACTGGTTGAGGCAGTCGTTGCTGGAACTCAAGTCGATGTTCTGGTAGGAAGCATGCAGTCCAGCAGTTCCAGACACGTCTGCGTTATCCAGCAGCCTGTCTTTGCTTTCCAGAAGAATTGGAATAAACGGCAAGTAGAGAGCAGCGATACGTCCCTGGTGACCCTGAAATGATACAGTAGGGAAACAAAAAAGACCAGAAACAATAAATCTCATCAAATCAAGACAAAAAAAAAAAAAAAAAAAAAAAAAAAAAAATGGCTAAATGTACAGAATTAATATTTTTTTTTTTAAAACTATTTACATGTGAACTATTGTCCTCATTGTTGTTGATGTTATCACAATATTTCGGATGTTGTGTCCTCTGGCCTTCATCAGGCATATGTCCATCCGGGTAACCTACAGGAATATCCCTAGACATGGGCAATGGATTGACATACACCCTATGAAAACTAGAGGGCACAATGGTCAAGACATTCTGACAACAACAAAGATTAAGACAATAGTCTGCATGTAAACAGTGTAAATAATGATAACTCCTCATTGCAGAAATTTAAACAGAAGAAAAAAATAGTTTTTAAAGAACTCAAGAAATTACTTTTTCACAACACTTAGATTTTCACATTAAACTATGTTTGTATGTAATGCCTATGTAATGAAAACTTTGTTATCACCTGTGGTATAGAATCAATGTACCCCTAAAATACACTAAATTAAAGAGTGCAAAAAGAAAAATCCAAACAATTTGTAGCTGAATGGTATGGCATGGGTTCAGCATTCACACTTAAGTGGAGAGATGCTAATTATAATATATTATCTCTTATTTGTATATAAGTACAAATTTTGATAGAATAAATAAAAAGACAAAAAGACATAAAAATAAATTAAAAAGCCAAATCATTTCTGTCTGAATTTCTGGTATGATGAATTATTATTTACATGCAGATTATTGTCATCATCTTTGTTAACGATGCTGACTCTTGTAGTCTTACCTAGGATTGAACTCACCATTTTTGGCTAACAAATTAGACTCCTACTTCTCTACTTAATGGCTGTGTTCTAAACAGAGGCAGTAGCTTATTTCCGTTCCTGACAAAGTGGATTTAACTTTTAGGCATTATTTTAAGTTTTTATAAATTTCTCCTCAGTGAACATTTTCTCTGTTGCTTGATGAAAAATGTTACCATTCTGTTTAACAGCCTTTCTTGTTATTACCATATAGTGGAATGAGAAAAAAAAAAAATATCTTCATTGTTTAAATAAAGGGTTCAGCTTGAAATTCCCTATATTGGCAAGCACCTCCCAAACATTGTGATAATGACAACAAAGATGAGGCAATAGTCCACATAGAAATAAGATAAACATTTTCCCTTTTACACATAAATAGAAAAGTAATCCGTGAGGGAGCAAATTCAACGATAATCATTTTTCCATCATAATTTTCTCTGAAAAGAAAACCTAATAGGAAAGAACTAAAATGGCAATTGTTTCTAGATAACGAAAATGTTAGACATCACAAAAAGGAAAGTAAGAACGTGGGGTGAGAAGGAACACTGACTAGAGACAATGGCTGTTCAAAAAGTCACCAACTATTAATAAATTAAAGTTTTACACTGAGAAATTATTTTAAAAGCAAATCAACAAATTTCGTGATGAACAGGTACACTGTCATGGAACGATCAATATAAATTATTTGTCATGGCAAATTTTTGTTTATTAATAATCGGCCAGGACATTAAATCAATTTCAATAAAAAAAACAAAGTACTTTTTCATTAACAGTTAAACATGTAAAATACTAAATACCCTTGTAGTAAAATGTCAACAAAAACAAGCATAGAACACATTTGTTTATGGTAACTGTAAAAATATTAAGTCATAGAATGGGAAAGCTAACTGATAACATTTCAAAGGTTAAAAGCAGGTCAGGTGAAAGTCAAAATATAGAAGCCAAAATGAAATCTCAAATTTCAAAGCCAAACAGATTAAGTACCTTAGTAATAAATACTAATCTAGAATAATGACTATGATACTAGATGAAGTAAAATGTCAAAGAGTCAAATACAAAAATATATTATTTAATGAAAGGTTACATCCTGATGTCTGATGATTAAAGTAGATAATAAATGTGATTAGATTCTGAAATGAGTTGTGATCTGAAGACAAATACAATAGAAAAGATAAATTTCTCAGCATTGCAGATTATCTTAAAAAGTATTAAAATAAATTTTAATACTCAGATTATCAAACCCCCTTCATATAATCCTTGATCCCTCACTGACCCCCAGATATATATAAAAATAATTAATAAAAGTAATTATTTTTTAAGGGTAAACATTCCTTTGTTATTTTTTTTCAATAAAATTCATTTGTGCTTTATGCTGTTAGTGCTTATTCAATTTCTCTTCCTATACAAGATTTCTTCAAGTCTAGGATTAACTTATCTTTCCTACATAAACTCATGAACTAAACATCTTGCCTTTACTTATGCTCATACAATGCCACACAGTAACCCTCTACTTTGAATGGCTCTTGGGCTTTGCATTGAATAAACATTAATATAAAAAAAATATTTAAATCAATAACAGTCTGTAACCAAAGGTTATAGAAAAAAAAAAAGGCTAAAAGGAAATCTGGGAATGAAAATAAGACTGATTAATTGATTTGTATTTTTACAGCTTATTAACATTTTGTTGGTAATTAAAACCTGTAATATATATTGAATTGTAATAATACTTCTATTTTGTGAGCGAATAGTGCAGTAAATTTTTTTTGTGAAAAATTATATTTCCAGATACAAGTCCAACTATTTAATCCATAGCTGGGGAGGAGATGGATTCATACTTATCCCAAGAGTGTTTGCATGTAAATGAATGTAACAAACCCAGCTGGAATTTGAATATGGCTCTCCAATGAGGAAAGGAGAAAGAAGGAGGAAAATAAAGGGAGGAGGAAGGAAAATAATGAGAAAAGGAGAAAGAAAAAAAAAGGAAAAAAAAAAAAAAAGAAAAAAAAAAAAGAAGAAAAACAGAAAAGTACAGAATAATTAATGTTAAACATGGGCACTTAAAAAAAAAATAAAAATAAAAAAAATAACACTATTTGCTTGATATTATTTTTTTGAAAATCTGTATCAAAACAGCACTTTTGCCCCGAGGTTCCTGAATCAATATCAATGTATAATGTCATGTCAGTGAAATATTTTAGCTGCTCTAAAACAATCACTGCCAATTTCAACATTGTCAAATTATCTACAATCATTATTCAATTCAATACTTGAGTAAGAAAACCCAAAACTTGTAAAAATATCACAAAGGTTCCTACAAGTCTAAGAACAATATTTCTTAGTGACATTTTTAAAATGTCAGTATGCTTGTTGTCGCAATCACCGGTATGGCCATCATGTGAAAATATTTATAAGTATAGTTTGTTATAAAGGAAGGAAAATTAAATTCAATGACTTTCAGTAGAACACAAGTTATTGCAGAACCTGTCAATATATGACAATATGCGGGGTGCGATGGGTAAATTGTCGCCATTATATATTTTTAATTTGGCACATATGTAGTGTTTGTTTTTGATGTTGTCAACTGCACAGTATAGTAGGGCCATTTGGGCAGCATCTGTTAGAAAAAGTGCACCGTGATGCAATTTGTTGCACCAGAAATTTGGAAACTGCATGTTGTACTGTTTAGCATTCATGCCAGAAACTCCAATGTGAACATTTCAGAGTGTGTGTTAATCTGAGGACAGTGCAGAGGATTCGGAAAGAGTTGAATGAGTCTAATGGTGATTACAAAGGTATGGCAGCTCAGGAAAAAAAAAAAATCACACTGATCATTCTGTTAAGAAAAGAATTCCCGAATTTGTTGGTGAGGACATCACACTCAACAAAGTGCCTTGAGGAAACAGTGGGTCAGGAGGGTGGCTGTTGTTAGACAATATACAGGGTGCATTGGATAAATGGATAATGGAGTCTGAGGCCCTATGGGAAGATGAATGGAGGCATGTCGTCGCCATCACTAGCAATCATTCCAAACACCATGATGTTGTGTGGACATTTGGTTTTCGTCACTCTTGGTAAATCTTTTGATGACACAGCATCTGCTGCACTGTCCTCAGACAGACAGCCAAACACACCAAAATATTTAGATTGGACCTTCTGGTGCAAATGCCAAGCAGTACAGCATGCCATTTCAAAACCTCTTGCATGGTGCTCTTTTTCTCATAGACGGTGACCAATAGACCCTAATATACTGTGCAGTTGACAACATCAAAAATAAACAATGCACATGTACAAAATTAAAAATATAAAAACGGTAACAATTTACCCATCGCATTCTGTATTAGCTAAATATCTCCATAACAAAATTCTTGAGTGATATCTGATTAGTTTCTTCTATTGCACATCTCGCTTGTGGAACTCTCATTTGGCATCTTGCTTCCAGTTAACTTTGATCTTCAAAGATTCAAAAGCAATGTGAATCATTATATTCTGTCTTTTTAATTTTTGTTCTTTTAGTGTTCTCACTCCTTAATCATGTTTTCTTTTCTCATATTCTTTTACACTCAGTAACCCCTTGCATCTTAGTAGTGTTATTGCCTTGCTAGGGGTAAAATGATTTAAAAGGAAAAAAAAGCCAGCCAGCTTCAAGTCAGTCAGAAAAAAAAAAAAGCTTGAGTCATTTAAATCTATGAAATAAACATGCAACTATCGCACTAGTTGCTTTACACATGTAAGAGATTTCAAATATTTGAATTAAATAGTTCTATGCAGCAGGGTTATGAAATATATCTACCTCTTGCTTATATAATGCTTTAATTAACCTGTGATATAATGGACACTCAGGTAGAAAGAGAAAAGGTGGTCTTATTTTGATCTCAAGTCTTTCTGTTTGATGGACCAGCAGATGGTTCCTTTTGAAGTATGGTTTTCTAAGTGGCATCCACTTTGATTAAAGAGGGAACAGGAAGTAAAAAAAAAAAGTGGCCCTTCCCCGGCTTTTGGTACAGACCAACAAAGATCAAGATTTCAAATGTAACATGGGTTAATCAATGGCTGGTTGATGGAAAGCTTGAAGCTAGTGTTGTATGTTTACAAACTGATTTTATTAAGTACTCAGATAATATTCACAACATTTTGACTGTTCTATGCACCGGCCTTCTTCAGGTGACCTATGATGAAATTTCAAACCGAACACATTATTTAGTCCACTGGGGTAGATTGTTCTAAACAAAATGTCGGTTCAAAATTCCAATGTATGTCATCTGGTGAAGGCCAGAGCATTCAATGGTTCAAATGTTGTAAATATGACAATAAAGATGAGGATAACAGTCTAAATAATGTAGATAGCGTAAATACCTCATCTCAGAAATATAGACAGATGTTCTCAGATAAGTCTGTCTTAATCAGGAGAGTAAAATATAATATTTACAGCTCTTTACAGTGAAAGACTGAAAAAATATATGCAAGTGGTTTGGTGAAATATCTGATGCCACAGACTATCAGAAAATTAAATATTATCTCTATAAACTTAGAAAAATAAATATTCACTTCATTTCTTTTTTAAGACTAAGTGGGTAAGATTTTTCTATCCTACTGATTTTTTGGTAATCCTCTTGGTGAATCTTTTCTTCAACAAACTCCCTTTTGTAAAATTAGAGAATTACACATCTGAGACTTGAACTGGACATTGTCCTCCTTATCGTAATTTCATAAAAGTGTTACTTTTTTATTTACTTTAACTCTATAATCTACATATATATATATATATATATATACACACACACACACACACAATGGAATGTGTATACAGTTGTTAGAGTTCATTTGACCAAATGACCACACACATTTTTTTTCATGGTCTTCTAGGTCAAACTAAAAAACTTTTTAGCCTTGCAATCCTCACTGTGTGTGTGTGTAAAACTTTGATCCGAAGCAGAAGTGCTGGGGAGTAACACTTTGATTCTAACTCTGTGCATAAATACCCTAATCAGAGAGGGATGTTTTAACCCATACATCCTCCCATCATTATTATTTCCTTTTGTTTTTTTTTATGGTTACTACATTTATAATGGTATGGTAATATTAGCCATTTCCTTATCAAGAAACATTCAGTGTTCATTGACCAAGCAGCCAGTGCTGCTGTTGGTCAAAATTTATCCAATCTTTCTCTTAAGTTTCTCGAGTCCAGTAACTGTTATCACTCTTTCCAGTATTGATAAGAGTTTTCTTCTTAACCTTTTGTTTGAAGTCGTGTGGAACGTCAATATCTTGATTATGTCATTATTTTCTTGACAAATTACATGTGATATCCATTTTAGTTGCTGCTTCCGTTGAAAGTCCTTATCTGATATGGTTTCTGTTATTTGATACAAATTCTTTGTGATTCTGTAGTGCCAGTCTACAATGTTCGAAAAAAAATGGTCTTTGCCAAGATCCACAGGATTCACTTGCTCAGTACCATTTTTAACCATTGATCTGAGAAAGTGGTTGTATACAACTGACAGTTTAGATATTTCTGAGAGAGTTTGCCACTATGTATGATATTCAAATGAAAGTTTCAATCCGACAAAAGCTATTTAAGATCCTGACTCAAGTTTTCAAGTCAATCTTTTTGTTTTGTAGCAATCTGCAGTGTTCAGCAAAACTACCCCAAACACAACCCATTCTATGTTCAATTTCCTCTACTAAATTGTAATAACTGATCCATACATGGAATTAATCCAAATGTTTAGAATTTACTAATTCCGTATGGCATGGAGATTGCATAAATCCTAAGGAATCTATAAGATTATTTATTGCATTTTTTTTTTAATCCTTTCACTTCAAGCAAGGCAATAATGGCACTAAGATGGAAGGGATCACTGGAAGTGAAAGAGAATAAAAAGAATGAGGAGAAAGGACAATAAAAGAACAGGAATCAAAAAGATAGGAGATGCCAATTGATGTTGTATTTAAATTTTTGAAGAACAGATGGCAAGAAAGCAAGAAAAACTATTAGAATAGAACTTACAGTTACATCTAGATATTTTGACAATAAAACGCTGAGACCTTGTTACCAATCTGGTAGTACACTTAAATTCATGCAGTCAAGGTACCAAGGAGAAAAGTTCATTAAAACAATTGCCATAGAGATATTTATAGAAAAGACAGAGGGAAGACACGCCATGTCGGTGGGAAAGTGACTGAAGATGCCAGGTCAGGGCCAATAACATTACAGACTCTTCTTTTGATATTGTCAAGAATCTCCAGATATATAGCAGGAACACCAGGCTAGATATACCAGCAATATTCGATGAATGGTGGATTTATAAAAGTGCAAGATGAATTCTGGTGAGAAAAATTATCTGGCACAACACAGTGAACCAACTTTTGTAGCATCAAGCCTAGCATTTGATTCAATAAAATCATTCTATTTCATGTCATATGGAAAACATGAGATTAAGAAGTCGTAATAAATTGTTCTTCTGGAGATCAGCATCAGCCATACTTGATGAGAGACAAAAATAGTTCTCTATGTTGATTAAAAGATAGCGGTTTTGTTTTGGAGATGTTAAAATTTACAAGGCATGTCTTGCACCAGATAACAACTGACTGAAGGTCATTTTCAACAGTAACTGCCAGTTTTACTTTATCGGATCAATCATCAGACTTACTATTAAGACAGGAGTAAATGTCATGTCATTGGTATAAATACCTTCAGTCTGTCTGAAGTTATTATGCAAATCACCTCAATAATTTAGACTTCCAAACAAAGATAGAGTTAAAGCTTCATATAGTTTATTAGTTATTGGAGTTATTATAAAAAAAACATCTTTTAAAAAGACACATTAAATCAAACATTGATAGATGATCATTCTATCCTTTGTCTTAGTTGTTCACTTTCATAAATCAATTAAGAAATTTGTTGGACTCACCTTAGCACAATAGCGGTCATCAAACGCATGTTTTGCAATCTGGTTCCTAAGTACTGTAATTGCACAACGATGCACATCTCTGCTGTCATATAATGCAAGTTTGAGTTCTTGAAGTAGCAGGCCAGCCATGTAATGGTTCTTTCGATATTCTTCAGACAACGTGTAATCATGTTTCACATCTACCAAGACAATGGTAAATAATATCAGGAATTGAAAAAGACAAAGAAAAAAAAAAAAAAACACTTGATTCTTGAAAAGAAAGTGAAACAAAATTATAGATTTATTTCTTTAATCTAATTGCTTTTTCGTGTAGCCTCTATTATAAATACGTAACTGCATTAGGTGGGAAAGGATATCAACAATGAAAACAGAATTTAAATTTCAGCTGAGGACACTAGTTCAAATGGAGAAAGGCATGAATTCACTTATTCCTGCATACTGTTCCATTGCTAAATATATTAACAAAAAGTCTTGTTACTGGTACGCCCCAATGTTAACAGAAAAAAAATGAGAACTTGGTCAAAACATTCTACCAGGCAGTAGCAGCATAAAAACGTTACACTCATGGTATAGCTAGTTTTGTTGGTGGAAACTAGTGTTTATGTTATATTGTTTAGGAATTAAAGTCATCATCAGAGGATGACTAATAATATAGAATCATGATAGATCATTTCTGCCTGGCATGATTAGAAATAAACGAATAGTACTTAAAAAAGTTTGATTGTAAAGAATGGAAATTATGATAGGTCTTCATACTTTACCTGGATACTGGTGACAAGGATTTAAAGAGATCCTGTTTAAAAGTAAAATAACCCCAGAAATACTAATTATAAATACAGAAGGAAAGCCTTCAGAATTTCTTGATAGGTGAACCCACCAGGTATAAACTATTCAAGAAACCATTTTTCATCACCCATTCTTTCTCAGAATATTCCATTCGTAATTGTCAGGATATAAACAATTCCGATTCCAACAGAGGTTAATTTTGTCTTTTGGTTCATTCCAGTTTGAAATTTATTAAAAATTTACATTGGGAATACTTTTAGGTATTTATGACAAATATTCTTTGAAAGAAATGAGAGAATATATTTATAGATATTATATATCTATTTTATAAATCTATTTTATAAATAAAATCCTTTGAAAAGGAGCCCACGACCTGAAGGGACAAGGCACATAGAAGTAGAAATAATTATCAACTTAATGATACAGAAAATATGAAAACTCTAATTTCTGTAGAAACATACCTGATCAGGTTATCAAATTTTACTTTTGCAGGTGAAAATTCACTTAAGGAATTGATTGCCAAATAGGAAATTTGTATTGAATTTGGAGAGAAAAGATATAAGACATTGTACATTTTGTTAAGAGACATTCCTATTTTTCAATAAAGAAAATGCCTCCCATCCTGGAAATATAAAAAATAAATTTGCTGGCTTTAATTTCTGACTGCACAAGATACCTCTCACATTTATATCTTTCATGGTGTATAAGAAAAAATTGTGAACTTTTGGGGATAAATCTGGTGTGAGGATGTTTGATTCCTGAAAACACAGACATTTTTTTTTAAACTGTTTTAATTAACCTGATTAATTCTGAATTTGACATTTTTTTTTAATTCGCACAAAACTAATTTAATAATTATTTTTAATTTATTAAAGTAATGGAAAAAGTGTTGCTCTCTTGTAAAAATTTAGTTTTTTTTTCCTTTTTCGACTTTAGAAATATCACTTGACTACCATCCTATACTAATTTTCATCACTACCATTTCATTTCCTGATTAACCTCAAAGCTGATAAAATTTTTATCTGTTACACTCAGTGGGTTCCACTCATTATTCCAAAAACACTTAAGATTTGATTTTAATCAGAGGATATAAAACAAGTCAGCCTATGAGAGTCACTTAAGGGCAGTAGAGGGATTTCACTATTTTAGGAATGAGTTCATTCCTTTAAAAACGTTTTTTTGTCTAGAAAATTAGGAGCCAGTTTTTTTTTTAATCTTTTTTATTAAAACATCCATAAATTTTTGGTAATGGATATAAGGGCTAAGTGAATTTAAGAATTGCTTCTGAAAACTTGGGTAATTTTAGTAAATTTCTTGAATCTCATAACTATTAAATGGATTTCTGCCTGAATTTCTAGGATGAAGTTATTATTTACACTACTTACATTGGGACTATTGTCCTCATCTTTGTTGTTATCAATACTGTCATATAGGAATAAAGTGTTGCTGCTGACAATTGGATTTGAACACAGATTACCAGAGAGCAAGCACAGTTCACTTCATCTTGAAATAATTAGATCACATGATGGGTAAAGAAAAAATATATATATGGGAATTAGCGGTGTCTGACCAAGCATTGTTTGAAGGCATTACTATTATTGAATCTGTGATTTACAAAGTCTCTACTATAAATGAGCATTACAAAAACTACATTTTAACCATTGTGTATATTGATCCAGAATTACAAACTGAACACTTTATTTAATCTATTGGGGGGGGGGGAGGGGAGACTGTTCTTGTTTCACTGCCCATGTCTAAAGAGTTTTTATTTTTAGTATTGCACAGATATTGCTTGCCCTGTTTACACTGAGTTCATACTACTACCCAGTCCAGGAATTGAATTCACAATTACTATGTCACCAAATTCACAAACCAACACTTTAATACACTAGACTATTCTTCCATAGGACAATCCTGAGTGGAGAACTTGGAGCCTTAAACCTAATCTGCCTGCTGATAAGAGCTGCTGTGGCTTGTCATACATTCACTGAAATTTTTATCTTTTTGTTACAGCTACTGCTGCTGAAGACTTGCTGTCATTGCTCTTTTTTTCTTTATTAGTGGCTCCCATATCATATTGTATTGTATTGTATTTCTATGCTAGGTCTACTAAGGGGGTCCTCATAGTGTAGTATATATGCTGATTCTCTCTCCAGAATATATTTTTAAAAGATTTTACAACATTCTAATCTTTACTGTTGCCTAGCATATATTCTGATTCTTTCAGTCTTGCTGTCATTTGTCTTTCTTTATTACTGGCTCCCACATCATATTGTATTTCTATGCTAGGTCTACTAAGGGGATCCTCATAGCCTAGCATATGTGCTGGTTCTTTCATCAATCTAACTCTCCCGTGTCCTTTTTTGTTCAGTACTTTCATTTTATTCCACAGGGGTTGATAACTACCCTGTAGGTGGCCCAGATTCATATACACCCGATAAATGTTGGAGGGCAAAATAGCTGAAAACATTCTGATAACAAAAACAAAGACAAGAGTCTGAATGTAAATGCTGTTAAGAGAGTATTGTGAATAAGTGGCTGATTTCCTGAAGGGTTTTGTGCTGTACAAAAAAAAAATCTATGTTAACCAAAAGTTTAAAATTATACCAACAGACATTTTTCATAGTAGTTTTTTTTCGTAGGGTCAGTTGAATGATGTAATTTACTCCACCAGAAATTTGGAAATGGCATGCTGCATTGCTTGACATTTGTGCCAGAACCAACAATACAAACATTTCATAATATTTGGGTGTCAATCTGGGGACAGTGCAGAGTATTCAGAAAGAGTTGAATGAGTCTAATGGTGATTACAAACCTATGGCAGCTTGGAAAACTCACTCTGTTCTGATAAGAAAGAAAACTCTCGACTTTGTTGGTGGAGGCCTCAAGCTCAATATGGAGGCCTACATTAAGTACTTTGAGGAGGTAGTGCTGCCTTGGGCCAAGAGAGTGCCTGATCGAAGACCTAATGACACAAGCAGGAAAACCCAGTTATTACTGTCATGCAATTTCTGTGATCATGTCACCCATTACATCTGGCCATTTAACTCTCCTGACTGCAACCCCCTTGATTATTATGTGTGGGGCACAGTTGAGTGAGAGACTAACAAAATTCCTTGTGAGACCAAAGATGAACTGATGGCAAGGATTATGGCAGCATCCAGAAAGTTAAACAACGAGACCATCCAGAAAAGTTGCAAGATATTCTGTTGTCTGGAAGGCAGTGGTTGAAGCCAATGGCAATTTTATTGAATAAATTTATTCTTTTGGATATCGAAATTGAAGGTTTGAAAAGTTAACTAGCAAAGTAGGTTGATTGATGTTACATTCAGCATATATATATATACATATATATATATATCCAGGTAAGATGAGAATGAAGAGAGTATGTGTCCAATGTTTGTAACATTTAATTTAAAAGAGGGCTCAATACAAAGTAGAGCAATATTATTTATTTTAGGATATTACATAGAAAACATGTTAAAAATCGCTACACAAATGCAGTTGTATTTCGATGTGTATCAAATGCATTTCATAAGGAGATTGTAAGTTACTGGTGAGTGAACGATTTAAAATCTAAATAAATTGTTCACTTGACAGTAATTTACAATCGCCTGATGAGATGCATTTGATATGCAACGAAACAACTTATGTAGCGATCATGAAATGTTCGCGATATAAAAGTGTGTGCGCTAAGACAGTTTTTAATGGATGCTATATTTATAGGAGAAAACTGGTCTATATCAAAGATGTTATATGCAAATATAAGCAGTATTGATACCTATGTCCACATTGCTTATATATAACCATATTCCTGGTGTTTTAAGAGTACTTACTGAAAGACCATCTTTTAACAATTTATAGATCATGCATAAAAAATAATGAAAAACCTGTATAGCATATATATATATATATATATATATATATATATATATATTGCACATTGAATGCTGGTGTTAATAAAATAGTGCTCAATGTAATGAAACAGAGCTATTAAGTATATATTAATAAATATACATACCCCCCCACCGTTAGCATGATGAAGTCTCATGCACAATGCAATCTTCAGGTGCCGAGTAGAGGCTGTCACATAAATTATGTAATGGTCAGTCTTTACTTTGCATTGTGTATAAAACTCAGTCATACTACTGGTGAGGAAAAAAAATATATATACATTGTCATTTTTTATGTATGAGAGTACAGCAGCTCAGTTTTTATAAGCGAACAGCCAGACTATCTGCATATATGATTTAATTATAGTGGTGAATGCTTGTGCAAAACTAACCATACTTTTTGGAAGATTCAAATACAGAGAACTGGTGCAATTAGCATGCCACAGAACCTCCAGATGACCCTACTCAAATGTTGAATTTAGTGTTGACCTTCTCCTAGACTGGTTAGCAACCAAAGCTATATGGCCCAGTTTGTTCTGCTATTTACCCATAGCTTGAGGGAGAAGAGATGAATTCATACCTTTCCCAAGGGTATTTGAATATAATGACCTGACTGGAAGTGAATATAATGACCTGACTGGAAGTAGAACTTGGCTCACCACTCCAAATCTCTATCCATTACACCACCCGCACCTCTACAAACATGTGTGTGCGCATGCATGTGGACATACAGACATTTTTATATCGTAATGATTTTTCTGTTAGTGTATCTGAAAGTAAATGTTGATATAATTCTAATCAATAAATAATTTCAAAAGATACAAAACTTGTTAACCAACACCTTGCAACAGAATAAAAATAGCCTAAATAACTTGGAAGCAATCTATAAAATAATCATGACAACAAATACATATTGGTAAGTAATAAAATGCATTAATGACACTTGTCTGTTTTAAGATTTTCATGCAAATTAGGGTTATTTTTTTCTTTTTTGTGATTTTCACATTTTTAAATAAAATAATTTCATCAGTAAAATTAATTTTTAAAAATTAATGAGTTCTTTTTAATCTTTTCTCATTTTATTTCATTTTTAATTCCTTCTTTCAAAAGTAAACAATGGAAAATTGGAATAAGTCATGAGATTCTGATGTAATTTGAACTCAAGACTTCAATTTATTAAAAAAAAAAATCAATCTTAACAGTAGACATTGGTAGATTGTTTTTTTGCCTCTGCTTGTCTTTACAATCCCATTTCGAAGGCAGTCAGTCTATTCATACATTAACAAAATCTCTCTTCAGGTAGAAAATATCTTTCAACATTTAATGGAATTTTTTAACAGATATTCAGGAAAATACTGAAAAGCACTAACACAAAAATGACTTGTTTTAAAATTAATTTATGAAATCAAACACCTTTTGAATCTATTGAGAAAATCAAATAACAAAACAAATAGAAATTAGAAAGTCCTTTACAGAAAATCCAAATAGAAAAGAATTGCTTTTATTATCTGTGTGACACATTTAGGATATAGATGAATTTACCAGAATATATCAAAAGATTCAATTTCAACACAGCATGAAAAAATGTGAAGAGAAAAACGTTTCAATGTTAAATACTGGTAAAGCTTTTGAACAACAACCAAAGTCAATCCAAATGTTAAGTTTAAATTTAGAACCAAATTTGCATAAATTTATTAAGCAACTGCAAAAGCTTACATGAACTGATTTTAAAGATGCATGAGAGATTTTTCAAAATGTCTTCATTTCTCTGATTATAATTAATTTTAATACATTTTAAATTGCTTTAGAAACGTGAATTATTGCCAAATATTTATGACAATAAAATCAAGCAATAAATGCTTGAAAATGTAAAATAGTAATTGCTGGAGTTATTTTGTATTAGAGTACATTTTCATTCTTACAGTCATTTACTTCATGGAGACATCTGAAGACTATAACTTCACTCCATATAATTACTGGATATTTGAATGATGAAATGAAGAAATTCCTGTGTTATGTAATTACATTCTTTGAAAGGACTTCTTTAATTTTATTGATCGAGTCGTATATATGGCGGGAGTGAAAGAAATACAAAAAAAATCTCAGTTACAATTTTACATTGAGAAACTCTGAAGTATTTAACTACTGATTATTTGTCTGATATATAGATTTGGATATCATCTCTCTCATATGTAAGGATCCATATAGATTTGGATATCATCTCTCTCATATGTAAGGATCCATATAGATTTGGATATCATCTCTCTCATATGTAAGGATCCATATAGATTTGGATATCATCTCTCTCATATGTAAGGATCCATATTATTTCATTTTTTTTTATTTTTGGCTCAGATATTATGTTAAATACAAGTATTGAAGTTCTGGCAATTTTGCTTTAAAACTCCTGAATCAGCTCACAGGTTTCAGTGTTTTCAGGGTAGCGATGTGTCCATCGACATAAAACCCAGAAATGAACGACTGATTATATTGCTTTAAAATACAAGCAAGAGGAGAAGAAACAAACACTCAAAAATTTTAAGAGAAAGGATTATCAAAAGATATCATATGTAGAACATTATATAAACTTAATAAAATATACAGCAATTCTATAAAGATGTCTCTTGATGATTAAAAAATGGAAACACTTTTGATAAATGCTAAAATACGATGAACAAAGTCCCCCCCTCTTCTAATTGTTATGGTTACATTTAGATTGAAGGAAATATTTTATTATTATTATTATTTAAGCTATTAGTAGCTTTGTTTCAGCTCCACACTGTCTATAAAATGGCTCCATGGCATGTGCCTCAAATAGCCTCTGATAACTAAGTCTAGCTCCAAGACAGAGAAGGGGGTGAAGGAGGATTATTAGCCCCTCATAGCCAGCTGCTTTGGTTAGATGGAGCCTGTCAACCCTGAAGGCAGTCCATCTAGGGGACCCCCCCCCCCCCAAAAAAAACATGATTTTAAACCGCCACTGCCTTGCAGTTATATCCAAACACAGAAAAGGCTATGGAAGTAAGTCTGGACAGAAAATTTGAAATTGAGCATTAAAGGTGGCTGGTTGACAAATTTCCAGTACCTCCTGGAGCCAAACCAGCCCTAAATGTAATCCTTTGGATTCTGTCAGTATGGTCAAGAGTGTACAGCCTCTATATACTATTATCCATTCCTGTGACCTGGAAACATCACCAAAGGAGTGAATTTTAAACAAACAAGATGCTCTCACGAGATAAAGAGATGTATCTACTAGTATTACCTCTGTCCGGTGGCAGTCATTACAGGTAGTAGATGAAAATATATGAGATGGTATTTTCATTTAACAGAAATGGTTATTTAAAGAAAGTAAACTTATTCAGACAATGATTTTTTAGAGGGTGTGGTAAAAAGATTCATGCGAGTTTTGTTTAATCTAACTTCATTAATACGAGGCAAAAAGACAAAAATTATGATCTCTCAAAAATATCTCAACAAATGAAGCAATCCAAGTTTCTCCATTTCAGCTTTGAGCACAAGATTTTTTTCCTTTTAAATGTGATTAATAAAAAAAAAAAAAAAAGAAGAGATCAACATATATTAAAAAAATCCCAAATCAAATAAGTGTCAATAAAAAGTGACTAATTAATGAATTAGTAAAGGTGATAATTAAAAAATAAAAAAATAAGACTAAATAACACAAACAAAAAAATATTTTTTTTAAAAAAAGCACAAACAAATTATGCAAACAAAGAGTGTCCAAGTGGTTGAAGTTGATTGTGAATATGAGGAAAAGTGTGAAGGGATTAAACAAAAAAAAAAAAAAAAAAAACAATGCAAGTTTCATCTTGTTCTATTTTACACTAAGAGTTTGCAACAAAAAAAAATCTCAAAGTGCAAGGGAAAAGTGGAAAATAGCTTCAATTAATACATTTGATTACAAAAGAAAATAAGAACGAGGTTGAATATTTCAAGGGCCATAACTCTCATTAAAAGGCATGATAGGCAACATTTTTCAAGGGAGGCAACTTATATTCAAAATATAAGGGAAATAACTTTAAAAATATTAATTGAAAAGACACCAAATACTTAATTTTTAAATTACAGGCATTTTTATCAAACAAATTAAAACCTTTTGAAAATCTGCCAAAATCTCCATTATTTGTATTAAGATGAACGTATTTTAAATTGTTTCCTGTCCATTTTGGAGAAGGGTTGGGAACTGCCTTCCCACCCACGTTTTAGACTCTTATTAAAAATGGTTTTCAGATTTGGCTTATTTTCTGGTCTGAAGGATGTTGGTAAAATTTTCCAGATTTATTTTAAAGAAAATAAAAATTATTCAGAAAATTATACTTTATAATATAATTATCTAAATGCTTGTTTTAAAAACAACATAGAATTTTGTTTTCTTTCTTTTTTAAATTAAAAAGACAAAACATAAGGCCATTTATGTACAATGCAAGAAATATATCAAAATCCAAAAATGGAGTTGGATGGTTGTGAGGGAAAAAGCAATATTTTAGCAATTTTATTTACTTTTATCAATTGACTGAAAACTGATTGTTTTGCATCTTTCATACAAAGTGAAAGCAGTGTTGGCCATATTATACATGAAAATAAAATACATTCATGTTTTCTACTTATAAAAATACAGCTGCATTAGACAATATTAAAATAGAATTGCATTAGACATGGTATTGTAATGGATGTAGAGAAATAAATAAGCATAAATTATATAAAAAAAATTTAATTATTTGAAATCAATATAGATATTCTTTTTGTATTTCTGACATTTTATATAGAAATTTTCCTTCTAAATAATCGAACAGTAACAAGTAACTTTTTCTTATTTAATAAACAAAACTATCTTCACACATTTTGCATGGAGAATCATTTATAGTAAAGATATCTATTTTTAAAAAATTAAATGGTACCCTTGTGTGCCTAATGCAGAGGTGTCTTAATAATTAAATGGTACCCTTGTGTGCCTAATGCAGGGGTGCCTTAATAATTAGGATGAGTTTGTATGCAATGAACAAGAATCTTAAAAGGTGGGCTGGAAAATAATTTAACCCTTTTTCATTCAAACACAGCCATTGAATATCAGCACTCAATGTTCAATCTGCTATAACCTCTGCCCTATGATTACTCTGGCATAATATATGACAATGTCATCACAAATAATGCATGATGTCATATGCAAACTGTGAGACTGTCACCACAATGAAACTTTGAGAGCTGATATTTAACAGTTGGGTTTGCGTGTGTGTTGAATGCTAAAGAATTAAAAAGTGTGAAATTAATAAATGGTGGTGTTAAGCTTTGATGAAACAGAAAAAAAAAAAAAAAAAAATGTTCATCACTTCTTTTAGGCATCTATGAATTATTTAACATTTCAATAATAAACAAGACTTTCTACAGGGTGGTCCGAAAATCTTGTCACCCATATGAAATATAATTTTCTATTTCAACACTCTGTGGAGTATTGTCAAGGAGAGAGTTTCATATGAACGATACCAGAATATCCAACAGTTGAAGGACGCCATTCACAGAGCCTTTGCAACAATCAACAACTTTGTAAAAAAAAAAAAACAAAAAAAAACGCACACACACACAGGACAGAGTGTGGCATTATTTAGTGCCATGAGAATGATAGTGTTTTCTCAATGCGTGACAGCATCAATGAAAGTAAATAAACTGAATCCAGTACATATGCTTTGTATTACTGTATTACTTGTCCTCCTATTGTTCTCATTACTTTTTCGTAGGGGTGACACGACTTTCGGACCAACCGGTATATATTTTTTCTTACAGACAGGTTATATTTTCTTTAATATTTCTACTTATATTATACAGTTTTTAATAGACATGCAAAGTACATTATGTTTTGTAAAGGCAAAAAAGGTAGTCAGGAGTTGTTAAGAAAATTCAATGGTAATAATTGATACTAAGTGCTTAAAAAATAATCAACAAAAAAATATAATGAAGAAAGTGATTTTGTTAGCACGAACACACACACATATATATATATATATATATATATAGATATTTATACACACACAAAAGAAAAATAACCTGTTGAAATTAATATTCAAGATTTTAGCATTCAAAACAGTTGGAAAAAAAATCTAAATGGTGGCAGGGAGTAAGGAAAATATACATTTTAGCAAAGAAAATATTTGCAAATTTTTGCATTCAAGATAAAAGTTAATCAGCAAAATGGAAACTGAAAGCAAACATCTGAAAAATGATATGAAATTGAATTGTCAAAAATAGTTTATAGCCTTGCAAAGACATTTCCACACACCATGGTGAAAAAAGTGCCACTCAACTGCAGCCAAGAAAAACAAATCATTAGGACAAAAGTGGTTCTATGTCTACCACAGCAAACAGTAAAACCATAAGCACCGCACATAACCAGCAAGACTAGTGGCTGTTAGTTAAATGAGCAAAAGTCAGATGACAGAGAGGAGGGATAAAGATAGAGAGGAACTATGTAGAAAAAGAAGGATGAATGAAAAAGAAAAAATAGTAAATCTAAAGAAACTAATTTATATATAAAAAGAAAATCAATCTCATATATATATATATATATATATATATATATATATATATATATAGGGAAGTCCTTCTTGGTTAGAACTTTTCAGAAACACCTTGTGTGTGTGTGTGTGTGTGTGTGTGTATATATATATGTGCGTTATGATAAAATGTTTTAATATGAAGTAGTAAGTATTGTCTAGATAATTCATTTTTCTCTTTTTATTTTTAATAAAGCATACAAAAATAAACTTTTAAAAAATACCTTCAAAAGGAAGAAAATAAAAGGAAAATTTATTTCATTTAAGTTTTTTTCTCTGAAGGAAATTTAGTAGATTTGCTATTGAGAAAAACTTAATAAAATTTTTAAAAATATCATATTTTAATAACTTTGGAAAAGAAACTTCTAAGACCAGGTGACATGCAATAATTTGATGCTTTGAGAAGAAGAAGAAAAAATATATATAGTTCTATTGAGACAAGATAAGAAACAAGAAAAGAAGAGCTAAAAACAACTTTCTATGTGAATGAATAACATTGTGCACATGAGGAATACTACTACTACTACTATAACAACTATGATCTACAATCATCAAAGAGATGGAATATAGCTCATGAGGAAGTCATGTTAACATGCATTATGTCAAAGAGCATACAATCAACTAATCCAAAGTTTTGGATATTTACTAAAAGAAAAATGAATTTAGTTCATAATTTAAATTTTATACCTTTGTATTTTTTACCTTATACACAGATAACGTTGCAACACTATTTTATAGTTCAGTCAATGTTAATGAAATTAGAATTAAAATTTAAGGTCCTTTTTTTTTCTTCTTTAAACATTGAGAATATAACACAAGTCAAAAAATAGATGGGACTGACAGGTTTCCAGCCTTTTGTTTAATTCCTGTTGATGGTTTCTTTTGTTGCGTTACAAGTTTATTTCTTCCTAGATTACATTTACTCTTTTTGTCAATTATTTCAGAGTCTACCTTTTATGTAACAAACATTTTTCAACAATTTCCTTTCTCATCAATGCATTTAAATTCAGTGAGGAACATTTACCGGAGATCAAACCTTATATTTTAAAAATTCCAGATCATAATTTTGACTTTTGAGTCAAGGCTTACTAATGCATTCTTGTATTTTAGCACACAATTAATTAAGCTGGATGGAATTCCTTCAAGACAGATGGGCCGCAAAGGAAAAATAAAGTAACACATACACAGAAAAATATGTTCATATTAATTGAACAGAAAGAATGAAAATTACGTTAAACAATAATAATAATAATAATAAAATACAATACAAACAACATTTTGGTACAAGATATTCAATTGTGAAGGTTGATTCCTCAATGTATATTTAAGTCCCTAAAATATTTCCAGTGATTGAAATTCTATTACTGCATTTTATAAATGCTTGAAATAATTTTAGTTGTGATTTCTTTTTTAATATTTTACAACACTAAAAAGCATTTTCTACTTTGTTTTTTTTCTTTTTTTTTAATAAAAGTAGTATTTTAAGGCTACAGAAAAAAAAAAATTAAATTTACAATATTAAACCATTTTTAAATCTTAACTAATACAGCAAATATGTTTTAGGTATATTAAAATACTTACTATTGCTATAAGCCCACTTCAGTTAAAATAGTATTTTATATAATTGAAAATAGTCTTAAAATTTTAGGGAAAAAATCACAAAATAGTCATTATACAAGGTTCTACTTGAATACTATAAATATTTGTCCAAAGTGGCGGACTGGTTGGTGACTACACCCAGCCTCCTCCTCCTTACCAAATCCTGGTCTGGTGACGGGGGTATATGAAACTTCAGCAACATGAAAAACAAGAGCTCTTAAAAGGTGGATTAACTCTTTAGAATCAATGCTCATCCACTCCAACTATGGGTTAAATAGTCTAACCATAGCTGTTTAAACCACACTTGTTTTTGTCATATAGGAAAAATCCAACATGACACTTGAATGAAATATTCAGCAAAAAATCCCATTCGTCAGTAACCCCCTCATAGAATGCAAAGTCTTCAAAGCAAACCTGTGCCAAAATGTTTTCCTGTATCCTTGATGACTTGGCTGTCCAAAAATGACAACATCAAGATGAAACAATGAAAACTGACACAATTATGTTCAACAAGTTTTCATTCAATCAGTTACCTTCTTGATGTTTTGGGGCCATGTTATTGGATCCAGACGGCTATTGTTTCCACATGCAATTATTTACTGATAATTAATCTTTGATTTGGCTGTGAAAAATGTCACTTGGCTGTTAGCATTAAAAAATTATGGTCATTTTTCTGAGAAAAATCACTTTTTTTTTTTTTTTTTTTATGAAAAAAATTTTTTTTTCCCTTCAAAACAATTTTTTTAAAACTTCAATCCTTTCTCTTTAAGTTGGTGTGAACATCATTGAATAAAAGGAACCACTACATGAACCAACAATGGAGAAAAAAAAGAAAACAAAAAAACAATGTCTGTCTGCTAAGTATTTTTGTCATCACTCAGATCACCGAGGTATTTATCACCAGCTGATGACAACTTGCTTTAACTTTTACGCCTTGCTGGCTTTGAATCATCCATGTCAAAGTCAACTCAGCTTAATTTGAACCCCTTATTTTCCTTATCAGTGCTATTTTAAAAAGTAAAAAAACAAACTTGTGTCAACTTTTTTTTAACCCCTTGTGGACATATAGTTGAAAATTACCAACAGACTTTGTCACATTCTGACCCCCTAGGAATGTTGATTTCGTTCAAAACTCTCAATTTTATGCCTGAAATAGATTGATTACGATTTAGGCTTTCTGATTTTCAAAAAAAAAAAAAAAAATTATTGGGGAAAATTTTTGTTTAGAACTAGAAAAAAAATGCAACATTTTCACTATTTTTTATAAATTTTTTTGATTCATTTACACCAGCCAATTTTACTTTTAAATAAAAGAACCTATCGTTTGCTTTCAGAAAATACTTACTTTCATAGGGTTCAGATCAAAAGTTTCCTTGATATTTTGTTCAGATGATGTCGAAACAGTCATTTTTCAATATTTGTTTTAAACCAACACCTCCCCCCCAACACCCCATAAAAGTATGAAAATCCATTTTTTTTTTTTCAGAGAAAATAGGATGTGACAAATTGATTTTTGCTACATTTGTGATGATTTTTACTGGGGATAGAAAATTTTTACCATTTGAACCCTCAAACAGCTGTGTCACCAACTCAAAATTGGCCAAGTGTGGTGAGCATGACTACACTCTTGAAGACAGGGTCAATCAAATCAACGTTTCTCCAACAGAAGTAGGAAGGCTCCTCAAATATCACAATAGCAGAATTAGGGAACATTTTTTTTTTGTAAATTTCATATTTCATATTTTTCATCCCCATGTTTAATTTTTTTGTAATATTTTCAGAATGTTGGATATTGTACTAATCTAGATTACTTTTCTTTATTACTTGTGAATTTCCATGAATTTTAGGGAAAGATTTTAATTTCCTATTGCGGGAAATTCAAAAAGATCCTAATTTGCTCTACTATTTAACCTATAAACGATGGAAAAATACGTATTCATACCTTTTCCAAGAGCATTAGTGTGAAAGTGAATGCAACAGACTAGGCTTTAATTTTAACTTGGTTTGTTGATTTCATTTTCTAATGCCAATATCTGTGACACTAGACACAAACAAATTCCAAGATCATAATTAAAGACTATGAAAAACATTTACAGAAGTGGAATTTATATTGAAAAAAAGAGAAAATCAAAAAACATCTTAATTTTATGTCATTACAACTAAACATTTCTTGTACAAAAGGAAAAATACTAACCATGAAATTGTAACATCTGTCTATATTTCCAAGATGAAGTATTATGATTATTTGTATTATTTACATTATTTGGACTATTATCCTCATCTTCACTGCCATATTCACAACGTTTCAGCCATTGTATGTTCCGGCCTTCTTCAGGTGATGGAAAGGGTTCGGTTCAAAATTCCAATGACCAGGCCTGATCATACCAAAATGTTGTGAATATGGCAATGAAAATAGGGATAACAGTCCGAATAATGTATATAATACAAATAATGAAATAGTAAGTTTTGTATGCACTTATTGCGGGCAAAATGGTTCAAACTGATTGAAAGAGCTTTGAGAACTTATTTAGATATTAACATAATCTGGCATAAAAATGATGACAATCTAATATCTAAATTTATTTTGTTTAGACCTTGAAAGGAAGAAAAACAAAAAGAAAAGTATATAGACTGAAAACAAAAGATTGAATGAAACATGAAAGAATAAAATGAGATAGTAGAAATGAAAGAAAAGGAAAGTGAGAAAAAGAATAAATGAATTGAAAGATGAAGTAATGAAGGAAAGTGAACAAAAGAGCACAAGTGAACATGTCAGTTGCAACTGGTCAGTAAACAAAAAAAAAAAAAAATAAATAAATAAATAAAAAAAACATGATGCTAGAGCACTGAGTTAAGCCACCAGGGATCATCTCAGGCCACACATGGACAAGCACCTGGTCACAACACTGAAGGGTCGGGGGAGGGACATAGAGGAAATTACCTTCCAACTGTACATCTGGCAAGTGAAAATAGAAAAGACAAAGAAAGAAAGAAAAGACATTTTAGGCAGAAACAGCAACAACAGATTTACATTAAAAACTAAAATTAAAAAAAAAAGAAAAGAAAAAAAAAGCAATATTTTAATATTAAATAAAAAAGAACTTTGATAAATTATATACAAGTCAAAAGTATACAAAATCATTTTTCCTTCAATTTTGATCAATATGACAAGAAATTAAAAAGACAATTTGACAATGAACATATTTCAAATAAATGAAGAAAAGGTTTTTATTCTACCTGATAAATTAAAATGAGAGTAAAATTCAGCTGTCACGAAAATGGGGAGAAACAAGCCTCTTGTGTTTTTGCATAGATATGGAAGATAAATCTGCACAAATTTAGTCAAACGGTTGTCTTAATCTTGTTTGTTATAATCACAATGTAGTACAAGACAATAAATTAGTGAATAGAAGTGTTTGTTAAGAACTTCTGTTTACCTGGTGGTTGTGAGTTCAATCCCACAGGCAGTGGAACAAAGCAGAAGCAGTTTCAGAAAAACAAGTCTACCAAGTGAATTAAATAAAGTGTTTTATTTTGAAACTGAACACAATCACCTGA
>OZ010579.1:12987373-13004873 GCA_963932145.1 Acanthosepion lycidas
AAGCAAAAAAAAGAGAAAGCAAAAAAAAGAGAAAAAGAGAAAGCAAAAAATGAGAAAGAGAAAAAAAAGAAAAAAAAGAAAGAAAAAGAGAAAGAAAAAGAGAAAGAAAAAAGAGAAAAAAGCAAAAAAGAGTGAAAAAGAGAGAAAAGAGAAAAAGAGAGAAAAAGAGAAAAAAAAGAAAAAAAAGAGAAAAAAGAGAAAAAAAGAGAAAAAAAGAGAAAAAGAGAAAAAAAGAGAAAAAAAAAAAAAGAAAAAAAAGAGAAAAAAGTGAAAAAAAAGAAAAAAGAAAAAAAAGAGAAAAAAAGAGAAAAAGAGAAAAAAAAGAGAGAGAAAAAAAGAAAAAAAAGAGAAAAAAAAAGAGAAAAAAAAAAAGAGAAAAAAAAAGAAAAAAAAGAGAAAAAAAAGAAAAAAAAGAGAAAAAAAAGAAAAAAAGAGAAAAAAAAGAGAGAAAAAAGAAAAAAAAGAGAAAAAGAGAGAGAAAAAAAAGAGAAAAAAAAGAGAAAAAAAAAGAGAAAAAATAAAAAGAAAAAAGAGAGAAAAAAGAGAGACAAAAAAGAGAGAGACAAAAAAGAGAGAGACAAAAAAGAGAGAGACAAAAAAGAGAGAGACAAAAAAGAGAAAAAAAGAGAAAAAAAAAGGGAAAAAAGAGAAAAAAAAGAGAAAAAAAAGAGAGAGAAAGGAAAAAAGAGAAAGCAAAAAAAGAGAAAGCAAAAAAAGAGAAAGCAAAAAAAAGAGAAAGCAAAAAAAAGAGAAAGCAAAAAAAAGAGAAAGCAAAAAAAAGAAAAAGAGAAAGAAAAAAAAGAGAAAGAAAAAAGAGAAAAAAAGAAAAAAAAAGAGAAAAAAGAAAAAAGGAAAAAGAGAAAAAGAGTGAAAAAGAGAGAAAAGAGAAAAAGAGAAAAAGAGAGAAAAAAGAGAGAAAAAAGAGAGAAAAAAGAGAGAAAAAAGAAAGAGAAAAAAGAGAAAAAAGAAAGAGAAAAAAGAAAGAGAAAAAAGAAAGAGAAAAAAGAAAAAAAGAAAGAGAAAAAAAGAAAGAGAAAAAAAGAAAGAGAAAAAAGAAAGAGAAAAAAGAAAGAGAAAAAAGAAAGAGAAAAAAGAAAGAGAAAAAAGAAAGAGAAAAAAGAAAGAGAAAAGAGAAAGCAAAAAAGAGAAAAAAAGAGAGAAAAAAAAGAGAGAAAAAAAAAGAGAAAGCAAAAAAAGAGAAAGCAAAAAAAGAGAAAGCAAAAAAAGAGAAAGCAAAAAAAGAGAAAGCAAAAAAAGAGAAAGCAAAAAAAGAGAAAGCAAAAAAAAGAGAAAAAGAGAAAGCAAAAAATGAGAAAGAAAAAAAGAGAAAAAAAAGAAAAAAAAGAAAGAAAAAGAGAAAGAAAAAAAGAGAAAAAAAGAAAAAAGCAAAAAAGAGTGAAAAAGAGAGAAAAGAGAAAAAGAGAGAAAAAGAGAAAAAAAAGAGAAAAAAGAGAAAAAAGAGAAAAAAAGAGAAAAAAAGAGAAAAAAAGAGAAAAAAAGAGAAAAAAAGGAGAGAAAAAAGAGAAAAAAAAGAAAAAAGAGAAAAAAAAGAGAAAAAGAGAAAAAAAGAAAGTAGAATTATGCAAAGAAAGAGGATGGGGGAATTATGCAAAGAAAGAGGATGGGGGAATTATGCAAAGAAAGAGGATGGGGGATGAGAAAGAGAGAAAACGGGGCGGGGGAGAAAGAGAGAGGACGGGGGGAGAGAAAGAGAGTGGACTGGGGGAGAGAGAAAGAGAGAGGACAGGGAAGAGAGAGGACGGGGGAGAGAGTAAAGCATCAATTTGTTCAAATTAAAATTCTGATGAATTTTCTAGAGAGGATAAAATAGTGAATGCTACTCTTTGCAATGACTGCAATTTTGAAAGATTTTTATCTTGACATCCAATATTAATATGCACACACCTGTGGAAGAGGGACAATAAACTTATGCAACTCTTGAAAAATTTGGCATATATTGTCTCCTCTTAACAGCACCAAATAATTGCAATGTCTGACTTCTAAGAGGGGGAGGACAAATGGAGAGATGATTTACAAATTGAGGGCCACAAGGTGTATAAATTACAAAGGGAATTTCTTTTTTTCTTTTACTATTGTTTTGGGTATCTTCCATAAATAGCTAAAAGAACAGATGTTATAGCTGCATATTGACAAGTTGAGCTTTGTGCATTATTGTGTACTCTGCTGTCTGTTGTTCAATGTGATATGAGTAAAATGTCTCAATAACATATTCAATAAGGAAAAGTAATATTTTCTTTGAATTTTTATGCATTTTGAAAAAATTTAAAAGACATCAGAAACTGAAGATTTTGTGAAACAAATAAAACATATCTTTTTAGGTAAGGTTGATGTGTACAACCCCCAAACTTCCCAACCAGGGGGCTTGATTGGGGGGCCCTGAGCAGTGCTTTGTAACCTCACTATCTTATCAACATTTGCTTTTTTTTTTTTGTACCTACATTTATATACAAATTAAACTAAGCACAACGGACTATTAAAAGATGAAAAACTGGTGCAGATTTTGATGTCATTCTGGGTTTTTTTCTTTTTATTTTTTGTCCAAATCCATTAATTTTTTTGCTCATGCTACGTCTTGAAAAAACACTATAAAATTCAACATTTCTTTTTTATCCATAATGCTGAACGTGTTAAAACTATTCAACTTTCTAACAATAAAAATCTCAAGTTGATGTTAAAAATTGCCACAAAACATTTATTTAGGATGGAATGATCTGTTATGACATGTCTCTAATTTGCATTTAGATACATTATATTTATTTTCCATTTTTCTAGTTGAATTGTTCACCTATATTGCATATGATCCATTATTGTACATAATTAGATTACAATAAAAATTTGTATTTTATATGAATATTACATTATGAAATGTGAGATGTAGTAGAGTGGTGTTGGGGGGGGGAGCTATATAATAAATTCAGGAAGGGTTCACCTACAATCAGAGATCACCTTCTGGATTCTTTTTGATTAAATCTTTTCTGGTCTTCACAGGTACACTTAGTTGAACAATTAAAATAAGAAAAAGTATTTACAAAAGCACAAAAAAAAAATCTACTTATCCTTGGTATTTAAATTTTAATACTGTGTAAGAACAGATTTTTTTTTTTTTTTTTTCTAAATATATAGTAGTAGCAGTCGACCATTTGAATATTAATTCAAGGCATGGGTAGACTTATAAATATTTAAGGTAGATTCTGACTAGAAAAATTGTCTAGCACAACACAGTGAACACACTTTCTTAGGAGCAGACGTCAAAATTAATATAATCTTTTCACTTCATGTCAGCAGAAAACGCTACTAAAAACTGTGCTTAATGTTTTCTTGTAGAATTATGCATTACATTTATTGCTGTTGCCCTCTTGATATTATAATCTCTTTCATAACATAGGCAGGAGCAATTAAATATCATACTTGTCGTAATATTATTTTCAGTTAATTATCAATTAATATTAATTATTTATGCTATTACCACTGTTATTAATAAGTTTAAACACACCTTGTTAATATTTATTTACACTACCTTGCTTTTGATGAAAACTGACAGGTTTCAGATATGACATGTTCATCATTCAAAATAAAACATTAAAACATTTTTTTTTTTTTTTTTACAGAAGTCATATATTTGTGTGTAGATATGGAAAAGTGACAATAACTCATTTAACTGGTATAAAAATATGGTGGTTTAATATTCAAGTTTTATTTTGATACCTGGCTCTTTTCAGATTAAGATGTGAGACTCAGAAAAGGGAACAGCTAATCTTGTCTTAAGATATAATACAAACTTTTATTTCAAAACAGAGATCATCTTTACCTATTAAGAAGAATGATTAGTTCATTGAATCTGATAACCTTGTTGCATTACAAGTTTTCTATTAAACTAAATGATTTACCAACATATCAATACATTTTGGGGGTTACTTAATATCCAATAAAAATGAAAAAAACCACAATAAATACTTCCAGTGCTAGCCCTTCTACATTAATTGCCATCAAGAACATTTTTTTTAATTAACATGTTAATATGAAAATTCAAGTAACACCAGAAAGTGTTGTTATATATATATATATATATATATATATATATATATATATATATGATCGACTCTCCCATCAAGATTCGACATATGAGGGTCAAGCAGATCAGTTTCCAGGAAACCGACAGCCCGACACCGGCACGAGATTTGATTATAGTGGTGAAGGCCTCGTGCAGGACCATCCACACTTTTTGGAGGGACGAATACAGAGACCTGGTGCACCGAATGCCACAAGGTTCCCAAACGACCCTCCGCAGGTTTTGAATTCAGAGTTGTCCTTCTCCTAGACCAGTTGCCATCCAAGGCTATAGAACTCAGTCTGTCCTGCTATTTTACCCATAGCTCAAGGGAGAAGAAGAGGATTCATACCTTTCCCAAGGGTATTAGCACGTAAGTAAATGTAATGGATTCGACTGGAATTTGAACTCGGCTCTCCGATTCCTCAGTCCAAGCCGATATCCATTACTCCACTATATATATATATATATATATATATATATATATATACACACACACACAAGTTGTTGGTATCTGTTGGATTTTCTGGCTTCTATTTCTATTCGTCAGATTTTATAAGGTAATTTAATTGCAAGAACATTTATATATAAAGATATTATATCTAAACTAGTCATATCAGATCTCTGGGAAAATTTATTCCTGATTTTCATTGTTAAAATGAAATGATCGCAATTTGACACTGGTGTTTATTCTGGTGCTGATTTCTGGCAGGTTCTTGATTGAAACCTTGCATCATTCATTTGTGAGTCAGACTTTGTTGAATGTTCACAAATTGTCCACAAATAGATGCCTTAAAGATGGAAGATGAAAAGTTGCATTTTCGCCAAATTACACACTATGAATTTCAGAAAGGAATAAGCTCAGAACTGTAACAAAAAATTTTCAGAAAGTTTATTTGAAGTGGTTTGGCAGATTTCATCAGGGTGATTTTAACCTAAATGATTAGCCACACCTTGGATAACCTAACATCGTTGAAGATGCTCAGTTTGTCATCGAGGAGAATAAACTAAAAATTTCAATGGCAGTTAATTGATAAGAGTTTGAAAATTGATATCTCAACTGCCTTTTGTCATTTCAAGAGACGTGGGTTTGTTTCAAAAATCAACATGTGGGTACTGCATTCTCTGATGGAACAGAAATTTAATAATGTTTTTGTGGTGATTTCTTTGCTGTTACACCACAAAAAGGTGCCAGTCTTGGACAGAATTGTCACAAACGATGAAAAATGGCTCATTTATGATAATGCTCAACACAAATGAAGCTGGTTTAAAATTGGCCTTGATGTTTGCTGAAGAAGGACTGAAAGTTAATAGCAAAGGTTTATCAGCAAATGTTAGAGAGAGATGTGTTTCCCTCATTGCCAGCTCCATTTGTAAGTTGCTGTGTCTCCACTCAAGATAGAGTTCCCTATACAGACATCCAATTTGATGCAGAGTACAAGAGACATTTGGCCTCCATTAAGCTGTGATATTAATCCCATAGACTTGCAATATGGTACATAATCAAGAATGGCATTTGACATATCTGATACTCAAGTGCATCAAGACCTGAAAGAAGCTTTTATAATGACGTGGTACAATTTTGAGTGAAGAGGGTGGGAAAGAAGGTATGTTGAGAAAAAATTGAGGACAATGGTGAAAGTAAAGGGTGGCCATTCTGAATGTGTAAATATATTTATTGACAATATTTTATATATAACTATCAATCTGTAAACCTTCATTAACAAAAATCTAAAACCTTTTATTTCGTGATAAAATGAATAATAGGTAAAAATATGTCATAATGGTATATGTAATTCTAGAAAACATATCAGATGATCTGTAACTATAAAATATCCAAGGGTTTGAGAAAACTAACCAATTTACTTGGTTTGGCTTCCCTTTCACATACACACATGACTGAAGTCTGTGTTCATAAAAATCAGTCATAGATCACCAGTGGGAAAAGCCATAAAACAAGGTGCATAGCAACATTATTGGGAAAAGTCCTTTGCTATATTACACCTGCCAATTTCAAGTAATCAATTGTTATTAAATACAGTCTATCACCTGATTTAGGCATCACTCAAGTTAATTTGCTTTTTGCATTTGTTTTATTCAATCAGGTTGACCTGCAACATTGTCAAGCTTAGTAATTTATCAGGTGTGACTGAAATATTGTTTTATTAAACAATATTACCACCAGGTTGCTTTGTTCTTGATGTAGATGAAGTTTTTACTTTTGTTAAAAAGGGGGCTAAATAAGTGGAAATAGCAGGAGAGGATTTTAATTGGCCACTCTCGCAACTGGAAACATCCAACAAGCCTGCCTTGTACCAGACAAATTTAAGCTTTCAATCTGAATTTCTGAGATGTGGTTGTTATGTGTATTTAATTGGCCACACTCCCAACTGGAAACATCCAACAAGCCTGCCTTGAAAATCTGCATCCTTCCTGTAGCAGCCAAAGTTAAGCTTTCAATCTGAATTTCTGAGATGAGGAGTTATGTGTATGTCGATCTGAGTAACCTACAGGGAATTTCAAATTGAACCCTTTACTCAATCTATGAGAATAGAGACCGTTTCCATGTCTAGAAATATTTCATGAAGTTCTTACTGTTCAGTTATTGCTTGTCTTATTCACACTGAGTTCAAGTACATACTGCCTGGACTAGGGATTGAACTCACCAAATTAATGACTCAATTAATCCACTATCCAATAGGATAATAATAACAAAGATAAGGACAATAGTTTCATAACAATGCCTTACTACATTTACATGAAATGTTTACCAAGTTTTACTTTATTTACATTATTTGCATACAAACTAATCTCAAAAACCATTGACAGTGAGTCTGAATTTTACTGAAGCTTCTATTTTTTAACAATGTAACAGACTAATTTAAGCTCAGTAAATAACAGTTCCTCCTGTAGTGCAATGGATATTCAGTTTATCTTACAAGGTGATTTATTCCTGAGTTGCTCTTATACCAAATAAGTTTTTGTTTTATAAATGGCTAAAATACAATGCAAGAAATTTTTTATTTCGCATCCAAATATTCACCAAATTTAGTGTTCGTCTACAATTCCACTTTAAAACCAAACCAAAATTCTCCACATAATATAATTTGTCAATAACATCTTTTACACTGTTAATCTGACATGGTGTTTGAGTTATGAAGGGACCAAAATAAAAGTGTCTTGATCAAGTGACATTTTTTGTGGATAACATTTGAGAAGTTTAAATTTTTTGAAATGTGATTCTCTTGTTATTCTGCTATGATTCTTTCAGATGAACATCTTCATCTTTGTTGTTTTTCCACTGGGTGTGTGTGTGTGTGCGCTACATTCAGTGAGTGAGAATTTAAAATGGAACTTTTTATTCTCTCTGATAATTGCTGAACTAGAAATATTTCTTTTAATGGTGCTTCACACTTTCTCCATTGAGCTGCCTAGCCCAGTTTTCATAATACTTTTCAATATTTGCATCTATTCTGGAACCAGCATAAGACTCCAAAAAAAAAAAAAAAAGATGACATTTAGAAAGAAACAAAACATTATGTTTGGTTGGGTGTGCTTCATAGTTTGGAGACAGCTGGTCTCGCCCTAAAGACTAAATTTTTCAGAGGAAAATGATGAATTTACACAAGGAGAAGTGCTTTTATTTGTTAAGCAACACTTCAGAAATTAAAGAATTCCATTCAAAATTTCCTGAAATTTACTAAATATGACAGATATCTGATAAAAGCTGAACAACTGTTGAAACATAGATGAGGATGTTAAACTGAAAGAATTATTCAATAACTCAGGAATGCAAGACAGTGCCATTTGTCACAATACCAAATTTTTAGATATTAGTCATGCTGATTTTAGATCTGAAGTCATCTTGAAAATATTTGTCAATTGCATCAAGAAAAAGAATTTTTCAAGTTTTAATATTTCTTCGTGAAAATTTAAACGCTGAACGTTTCTTGCCTATTGGCTCAAAATTGTTCTGATGAAAACATTTGTTACAAGAAAAACAAGACAAGCACATCATAATGCAAAAAATTGAGATCTGACATCAGCAAACATCAAATATCTAAAACAGATATTTAGAGATTTAACAACACATTTTTGATAATTTAAAAGTGAATGCGATGTAATTGAAAATATTATGGAAAAACAAAGTTTTTGATTTAATAACTTGGAGCAATAATTTGTAAAATAAAATATTGTCTTTTAATACTAACTTCAAAAGAATTCCTTATACATCTATAAAAATACAGCAAAAATGAGAACTTTTATTGATGACACAATTTCATATTTGGATATTTTTTATTATTTAAATCAAAGCCTCAAGAATAATAATAGAAAAATAGGCAGCATGAAATAGTCACAATAAATAGTCTCTTTAGGTTTGGTTACAGTATATCAAGATCAATGGGTTATTTAATGCCTATAAGATTTTTATTGCTGATAATATTTTCTTTTCTTTTTTTTCTTCCCCCACCACCAAAAAAAAAAGTATTTCTGGTAATTTTTTTTTTCCCCAAAAAAGTATTTCCGGTAATATTTTTTTTTCCCCAAAAAAGTATTTCTGGTAATATTTTTTTTCCCCAAAAAAGTATTTCTGGTAATATTTTTTTTCCCCAAAAAAGTATTTCTGGTAATATTTTTTTTCCCCAAAAAAGTATTTCTGGTAATATTTTTTTCCCCAAAAAAGTATTTCTGGTAATATTTTTTTTTTCCAAAAAAAGTATTGTTGGTAATAGAATGTATTTTTACTCTTTCATAGCATTTTGAATCCAATCTCTCTAGATTTAGATAGCAAAAAAACTGAAATGTAATTTCTCAAATCTTTTGTGGGAAAGTTAAAATAAAATAAATAAAAACTGGTACATTTTTAAAAGAAAAAGGTAAACACTTAAATGGATTTTAGAAGACTATCAAAATGCATGCACGTCAAGTACATAATTTTAAATAGTGTTCTCAAGAGCTTTCAAGATAACTTTGAATACATTTGTTGTTTGACAGTAGAAAAAAATAAATCCAACAGCAGTAATGCATAAAATACTTAATCATTTATTTTCATATACAAAAGGAAAAGGTCTTAAAAAAAAAAAATCATTTTTTTTACATTGTGATATAAAGTCAATTGGCCAATGCCAAATTCTGGGAAGATTTAAAGAAAATTCAACAATTGAGAAAAATTTTGCAAAGAGAAATTAAAATGAAGAAATAGAGATACAAACTAATTATAGAAATTATGAAAAAAAAAGTTGAAATTATTTGAAATCTTTGAAAAGGAATATAAATTAACAATTCAGTATCATTTGGCCAAATTTAAATTCATTAAAATTCATTTTTAAATTCATTAAAATTCATTTTTAAATTCATTAAAATTCATTTTTAAATTCATTAAAATTCATTTTTAAATTCATTAAAATTCATTTTTAAATTCATTAAAACATATTGTAACCAATTGAGATTGATTTTTAAATTAACTAATTGGTATTGGCTGAAAAAAAACAAAACAAAACAAAAAACTAAAAGCAACAATTTTCATGAACCCAAAAATTGACATCATAAAAAAAGAAAAACAACAGACATTTGTAGTTAGCAAGTGAAAGGGTTGAAAGTAACAAAGTAACTTATTGGGGGATATTTTTTAATTTGGTGCACTTACCTTTGTAATTCTTGATGAGTCCACGTCTCATCAATGGCAAACAGAGTGGGATATAATGCTCATGACTACATACGATTCTCAAAAACTCAAACTTCATTTGCTGAAACATCTGCAAAATTTCAAGATAAGGTTAAAAATAAAATGAAATAAAAAATATAATGTGACCAATGTTTTTGGTTACAATTTTGGTACATTTTTATTAAAAAATCTTTTTAACTATGAAATCAAAAAATTTTAAATTCTCATATTGATGAAACAGTGTCATGTCAAATTTTAATTTTATATACTCTTGAGTCCTAAATACAAGAAGGAGATTGGAATAATAGGGAGAGATTGACAAAATTCTGAAATGTAATAATTTTGATTGGAAGAAAGGCTAAGAGAATATTTTAAAAGAGTCTCAGATTGGAACTCCTTGTGTATATTAATAAACAAGTGGTGGGGATATTTCTAGGTAGAAATATTTTAAAAAATGAATTGTCATAGAGAAAGGGACATTAATTTGGGGCTTGAGAATAGGTTTTGGAATTAATTTATATACCAGATTTAAAATTTTAAAAAGAAATTTTTTATTTTGCTGATTAAAAGTTGAAACAAATAATAGGCTTACTTCTTCTATGTGCTATATTCTTTCAGGACATGAGTGATCATAGCCCTCCAAAACTTCCTATCTCTTGTGACCCATACCAGTGTCTTTAATTTTGCTAAGGCCCCCACATCTGTTCTGCCATCCATTCAAACAAACTCCTACCTTCCCCTATCTCTCTTGCCCTCGATATGCCCTATGAGGGTTAAATTTTTCAAGCCCTCTTTCTTCATTGTGTGTCCAAGGAATTTCAGCTGGCTCTTCTTGATTTTGAACATGTGTTCATTTTGTCGCCATTTTCTTTAAGACTTCCTCATTGCTTATTCACTCTGTTCATGGAATTCTCAGATTGCTTCTGTAGAACCACATTTCTGCTGCCTCCAGGTTTCTCCTCATCTGTGGGGAAATTGTCGAGCATTCACTGCCATATAAGAGGTTGCATATTACATAGCAATCCACAACTCTTTTCTTTGATTCTACCAAAATTTTTGTTTCTCAACACTTTGCTTGGCTTTTGGAAGGCATCTTTTGCTTGTCCAATATATGTTCAGATTTCAGTGTCCTATTTTCCATTGTCATTAAAACCCTTCCCAGATATTTGACCTTCTGTTCTTGCTCGATTTTAACATCTCCAATTTGTAACTTGCATTTTGGGCTTTTCCTCTTTTGCTGATGACCAGACCTTCTGTCTTCTTGCAGTCAATGGTTTCAGCAACCTGATTATCCCACTTATCTGTTTCTCTGAGAACTTTTTGAAACATACTTTTCAGAAGCCACTTTCACTATATAGGATAATATTTAAAGACATTCTTCTACATTCACTGTAGTCTTATGGCCATATCATGTTGAAACAACAATCGCTAAAGTTAAGCAATGTCAATCCTGGTCAGTACTTAGATGGGTGACTACTTGGGAATACTAAGTGCTGTAAGCTCAGATGTGCAGGTGGTGTAGTGGATAATGGCTCAAAATTGAAAAGTGAAGACAAGTTCCAATTCCAGTCAGGTTCTTTATATCCATTTATGCACAAATACCTTTAAATGTTTGAATCCACCACTTCTCTCCACAGCTATGGAACTTACATTTCACCAATACAAACAAATGAGGGTGGTTCGCTACAATGGGTGTGGCATGGTGGGTCTTAGCTGTGAAGGTTAGAACTGGTGAAACTAAGGAATGTAGTTTGTCTGAACACTTTTCATGAAAATAGAAATAGATCAGCAAGCGACTTGCAATGTTTCATCTGTAGCAAAGGAGTTATATATATGATAAAAATATAGTTTTACAATATACTGTATTTATGAGTTAAAGTGTTCAATATCAGGGATAGAGAGTATATAAATATATGACCTAATCATTGCTATTAAGTATAAAGCAGGCTGTCACCACAATCCATTATATATATATATATATATATATATATATATATATATTGGACATTCTACCAATGTGACTACAAAATCACCGAACAAAAGAGTATTAATAAAGAAACATTTTTTTTTTTTTTTTTTGTTTATCATCAAATTTAAATGTGAGAAAACGACATTATTTTTGCACCAACATAATATAAAGTGTGTGTGTGTGTGTGTATGTGCATGTGTGTCCAAGTAACTCTTTTGCCCATAATGATTCATAGCTCATTCAAAAGCCCTAGTAAAGTTAAGCACAGGGAATGATTTCCATTGAACTCGGATTCGGGATTGCCAGATTATGCAAAGTTAAATATATATATATATATATATATATATATATATATATATATATATATATATATATATATTATACTAGCCATTATTGTTGCTTTCATGGTTCAAAGGAGTAATTCTTATTTTCCTTTTGTATCCAAAATTGCAGTGCACATGTAGTACTTTAGTTCAATCCGTGAATACTTGGAGAGAAAAAAAATATCTTACCACTTTTTCACAATTTTGGGAAACAAACTCATGACTACAAAAAAGGTGCTGGAAAGTTCTTGGCTCAACCCACTTCCCAAAAATCAGTATTTGAATAAGCAATTTACAAGAAAATTTACTAATGACTTTTTTTTTTCATCAGCTAGCTTAAAAAGGGTCAAGTGTTCTTTACAAAAAATTCATATTATTGAATGCAAAACTGTAATTTTCAATTTAATATAGCAAAATAACTGTTTTCTAAAGGCAAGTGATCAGCTTTCCTACCCATGAAATCCTCAAATATTCTTTAAGAAAAAATCCACCACCATTTATTAAATTAATGATCATAAAAATATATAATGATCATAAAAACACATCATCTTACTAGAAGATTCAATTAACCAATATCTTACCTTTGTATCTCTAACGCTGAAGTTTTCCATGTAAGTGCTAATAATGCGAAACACAAAACCTCGGTCAATAAGGGTAAAAAGATGCTGAAATAGAAATTGAAAAGTGTTGCCAGAACAAAGCAATAAAAAAATTACTTAAAGAAATTCAGGAAAAAAATAGAATAAAACAATTACTTGTCCAAAAACAAAAACTAAAGACAATCTGAATTAGGTTAATTTTGAGAAGGCGATTGAATAAATGGTTCAATTTAAAATTCCAAAAAGGTTACCAAATATGACACACAAGAAGGTCAGAAGGTTACCAAATATGACACACAAAAAGGTCAGAAGGTTACCAAATATGACACACAAAAAGGTCAGAAGGTTACCAAATATGACACACAAAAAGGTCAGAAGGTACAATGTCAAAATCATAAAAATTTCAACAATGAGAACAATTGAAAAAATTAATAATTTTGCCAATATTATTCAATAAAAGAATTATTAGAGATTGAACTATATTTTTCCGTCCTGATTTTATAGTGGGATTTTTTAATTTTTTTTTTTATTTGTCTTTTGAGAAGAGACAAAAACATAGCAACATTAATATTTCTGATGTTTGGTAGCATAAAGATTTAAAATGGCTACACAAAATTTAAGAAAAAGACAACATATCACCACTGAAGTGTAACAAAACTTTCAAACATAAAATAGGAAATTAGTATAAAATAAAACCAAAACTGAATTCAGTTGAGCAATGTTCATGACAAACATGCAAAAATATATTACCTGTGTCCATAATAGGTGAGACATTGAGGGAATGAGTAGACACATGTAACAACTATTTTGGGACAAAAGTAGGACAATTTATCTGATCTTATTTTAATGTTTTTTTTTCTTTAATCTTAAAAATACATAGAATACTTCGAAAATATTGATGAGTGCCTCTGCCACTATGAAGCTATGTACATATACGTAATTATTGCGTGAGGTTTCTGAATTGTTTGATGACAAGCACGAAAATCATGGCCCAAGAAGAGAGACATACCTTAACAAATGTAGCAAGACTGTGATTAGCAGTTTTAGCATCGGCAAGTACATCATCTTGTTTTTGATAAAGATGAGGATATATTGCTTGGATAAGATTCTGAATACGAAATTGATAATCGGAAGAAAACCTTTCATTTCGTGGCATCTGGAGAAAAATAAGAAATTAAAATTTTTTTTTTTTTATACACATAACTTAGGTTGTCAAAGTTGCTGAAACAAAAACAAAAACAAAAAAAAACTTTCTCCTGTTTAAATTTAAATGTACTTCATTTGGGGAGGGGGGAATGTACTTCATTTGGGGAGCGGGGAATGAAAACTGAGAAATGATAGAATAGTGAAAAATCAAAAATAAGATTTCCAGGATTGAAATTAAAAAAAAAAAATTTAAAAAAGAGTGCTAGAGAGAATGATCAGGGTAGGGGTGAGAGAAGGATAGGGGTGTGAGAGGAGGAAAAGCTCAATGAGTGTGATGGAAAGAGAAAGGGAAGTATCAAGGTGCATGCGAGAGAGAGTGTGGAAGGATTGGGAGGCAAGTGAGAGAGAGAAGGATCATGAGGTGTGCAAGAGAGAGAGAGAAAAAAAAAAGGAGGGAAGGATTGCAGGACATGCAAAAGAGACTTGTGTACATATCTATTATATTGTCTTAAGTATTCTTTCTTTTTTTTTTCATTTCATAGGTCTTCAGTGTGATTGATGAGGATGAAAGTATTTATTTTTCTAAAAGTTTATATAATAAGTGCACAAAACTAGAACAGAAATTAAAATAGGAAAAAAAAAAAAAAAACTGAAAGCATACCTTGATCCTTTCTGTTTCTATAAGATATTGTGTCATACTTTTGATGAGAATCTCAAAGAAGAACCGGGAATGTTTCAAAAAGCGGCTGACAACTAACTGATCAGCGTTGACTGGCCGCAAAATCACGGTCAAATTTTTGGCCAGTTCTTCATGGATTGTTTTCACTTTTGTGCCTTTTGGGGTGGGTAAGGTTTTGAAAACATACTGTAAAAAAAAAAAAATAAAATAAAATAAAAAAAAATACAATTAATAACTGAAAAGTCAGATTAGTAGCTGGAAAGTAGATTGCAGTAAAATATACTTTCACACTTTTAGTGATTATATATAAGCAATTATTAGATATTTTAAATCTGACATTGTTTCTTAATGTTGCTGAAAAATGTTTGCATTTCAAGCACAAAAAATAAAGTCAGCAGATATACACTTAGAATGGTTCCAATAAAAGATGTGTATTTCTTAAAGAGGATAAATGAGTCTTGCTTTGCTATGATGACAACTGTGGCTTAATGGCAAGGCACACTGAATTTAAAAATGGTTTCCCCTGATTGACAAAAGGAATACAGGTTTTTTGATTCATGTCAGGAGGCAGATTTTCTTCGATAGGACTTAATTTTAAGGACAGAAGACATCAATTTCATGACAAAAAAACAAAACAAAAAAAACATGTCTACTCAAACATAAGAACCCATTAAATATAATGTGTATGCTTATATATATATATATATATATATATATATACACATATACATACATACACACACTTAGGAATACCAGGTGCTGTAAGCATGGATGTACAGGTGGTGTGCAATGGCTTGAAATTGGAAATCGGAGAGGCCAGTTTCACTTTCAGTAAGTTCAATAACATTCACTTCCATACAAATACCCTTGGAAATCTACCTCTTCTCCCCCAAGCTATGGGTTAATTAGTAACACTTGTATCAGTAAAAGTCATTATTATCTCCAAAATATTCTTAAAATATCAAAATATTTTTTTGGCTTTAAATAACCTGCAAAAGATAGATAAGATGTAAAAAAAAAAAACAAAAAAAAAAAAAAACAAATATATATATATATATATATATATATATATATATATATATATATATTTTTATAATATTTTACATCGCTACACAAAAATTTCCTTGTTTCGGGACTTTAAAATTGTCTCTCATCAGGCCATGTTAGATAACTTATGATGAAAATGGTTTACTTGGGAAATCAGAAAACAATTTGGTAGCTCATTTTGTGAGTTAATTTTATCTAAATATGAATAATTAACCCACCTACCAGTACCTTCTGATCATATGTTTCATTTTTTTATTTTAGCTTTGATCCATCTTTTGATTGGTCAAGCAAGACATGCCCACAAATGTGTTTTTAATTTTGGTTTCCCCTCTCCTTTTTAACTCTCAAATGAGCTACCAAATTGATGCAATTCACTCTGCCAGAAATTTGGAAACGGCAAGCTGTACTACTTAGCATTTGCACCGGTAGCTCCAATACAAACATTTCAGAGTGCTTGGGTGTCAATCTGAGGACAGTGCAGAGGATTTGGAAAGAGTTGGATGAGTCTAATGGCGATTACAAACATATGGCAGCTCAGTAAACTCACTGATTGTCCTGGTAAGAAAAAAAAACCCTTAATTTGTTGGTGAGGCCTACATCAAGTGCCTTGAGGAGGTAGTGCTGCCCTGGGTCAAGAGGGTGGTTGCTGCAAGATTATGTCTGGCAACAGGACTCTGCACCATGCCAGTCATGGCTGCCAGAGAATTTCTGTGACCACTTCACCCCTTATATCTGGCCACCTAACCCCCAGACTGCAACTCCTTGATTATTACATGTGGGACACAGTTGAACAAAAGACCAGCAAAACTCCTTGTAGCACCAAAGAAGGCAAGGATTATGTTTTCATTCACCAACTTAAACAAGGAGACCATCTGGAAGAGTTGCAGGAGATTCCAATGGGGATTTTATTGAATAAATTCACTCTTTAGTACTTTAAGATATTTTCGTGTAATTTTAGTAAATGTATCTGTTAAAATGAGATATGTTATTTTCATTTTTGCGTCACTAAGATGACAATTTACTGGGGAAAATGAGGAGCATTTTCTCTCCCTACAATTGCCAAGCAAAAATACAAAAAAAAAAAATTATTCAGACACACAAGAAGTTTACCATACTAACCTTCACGTATGACTGTAAAATTTCTGGTTTGCCAGCATTGTGTACTTCAGAAACAATATGAATGAGGACACTAAGGAAAAAAGAATTAAAATATTTGTCAGCTTTTCCTTT
The DNA here is from genome assembly GCA_963932145.1 of Acanthosepion lycidas. NCBI lineage: Eukaryota > Metazoa > Mollusca > Cephalopoda > Sepiida > Sepiidae > Acanthosepion > Acanthosepion lycidas. Next base: position 13,004,101 of record OZ010579.1, read on the forward strand.
GTAATTTCTCTGCTGCACAAAGCAACAATTAAAATTTATAAAACTATTTCCTAGGATACCAGAAATCAAGTTCAATGGAATAAATTGCATTAAAAGCTCAGATAAAATTACGAAAACTAAAAAATAATATTTTTTGAAGCAGTTTTCCAAATTAACAGGCAATAAAACATGACAGGAATTTAAAACTAGTGATAATAAATGAAAACATTTATGAAGGAACCAATTTCATAAATTAAATGAATAAAAAAAAAAATATAACAATTTTATGACGAGTTTTGAAAATGAAAATAAAGACATTAAAAGCAAATATGGTGGTTAACGTAAAATCTAAACTGATTTCTGTTTGCATTTCAAAATATAAAAGAAAATATTTATTACCAGACTCTCTGCAGCAAGATAGAAGCAGGGCAAAATTCTTGCAACCCCACCCCCCGGTTTCCTTGTAAAGCCTCTGCAGAAACAGACAAAATGTTCAATGAACAAAGAAAATGAAAGATAGAAGACAAAAACAATTCATACCGTGCTGCATTCATTGCAATGTCCTCATTGTGAGTTCTTGCAATCAGCCTGAATAACTGATTGAGAATGGTTGGCAAAAAGTTGATAAATGTCCCAACTTCCACTGCATGTAAAGACTAAAAAAAAAAATCAAAATAAAATCATTAAACTTTGTAAAAATACAACAAAGCATCTAATTTGATTTCATTCAAATTTATGAACATTCTTAAGAAAAAAGAAAATAGATGCTGTCAATCTGATAATTGCCAAATCAA
>OZ010579.1:13014637-13044293 GCA_963932145.1 Acanthosepion lycidas
TGTCATATGAAATTGCTTCTGGACCTGCATGTCTTATCGCAAATACAGTGTAACCTGGATATAAGAGATTTTCTCTGGTCCCAAATTAGAGCCTGTGTTAATGTAAACAAAATAGACAAAACCCGAATATAAGAGAAACCCGGATATAAGAGACTTCTTCTCCGGTCCCAACAACTCTTTTATATCCAGGTTACACTGTATCACATTTCAGTTGCTGGATGCCTATGGCTTTATAGTCAATTGCCAACCACCATCAGTGTGCTCTCATGTGACTCCTTAGACCAGCCATTGACAAACGCATGCACACTTTTTATATATATATATATATATATATATATATATATATATTCATGATGAAAAGATCTTGGCCCAACCCACTTCTAAAATCTAACCAATCATTAAAATTGTTTTAGTATTCAAAAGTTTATACCAACCCACAAAATATAAGAGGTTAGTTTATTTATATAAGAATGCCTACACGGTATATTTTCAGTTAATTAAATTAAACGATTCCAAAAACCAGTCCTCAAAGAAGGATGCCAATTGTTTGTAGTTGATTTCTTGTTTCTCAAGGTTTACTTTTCAATGAACCGCAAAAAAGTAAAGATAAAAAAAATCATTTATGTAGTTCTCAAAGGAAGAAAAATCAGATAATATTGATGCAATGTTTGCATCAAAGTCTAAGACTTCTGCAGAAATAATATGGTCACCAAAGCAATTCTCTACTAGCAGAAAATAATTTACGTTTTCAAATTAAAAACGAAAGTGGAAATTTAAATTAGGAAAATATCTAGGACAAGAAAATAGTAATCATTATGTGTGAGTTTTCATTTTAAAATTTAACATGTTTTTGTTATACTTTATTATTAATGGAAGAAGAAATATTTTCATGGAAATTTTGGTCTTGTAGATGGGAAAAAGACCAAAATTATTTATATAATAAAAGGTATTATATTCAAAATGTGAGGCTGCCATAGAAAAGGAAAACATGTAATTGGAAATAAACAAAATAGTTGTCATTTCTGCAGTCAATTTTTTATTATATATATATATATATATATATGAATGATAAAATAGTTTTAAAGTCTGCTATATTTATGGGTTAAAGCACTCAATATCAGGGACAGCATGTATGTTAATATAAAATATAAATGTAGACATTGAGGTCAACACCCATGTGGCAAGTGTCTATTGCATGCTTAAGCACAATCATCAGGACATCTGTGTTGTGTTGTGGCTTGACTATTTATATAGTCCGGTTAATAGCACATTATGGGTAGAAGGTGTGTACATATATATGCTCTCTCCCTGTTATTGAGCATTTTAACCAGTAAATATAGCATACTGAAAATTACCTTTAAAACCTGTATCATATATATATATATATATATATATATATATATATGTGTGTGTGTGCGCGTATATATATGTGTGTGTGTGTGTGTGTATATATATATATAATACAGCTTTTAAAGGTAATTTTAAAAACAAAATGCACTAAGTGCATAAATTAATATTTCATATTAAATTTCACTAAAATGATAAATAAATCTACATATTAAGTCAAAATATTTTGACTACATTGCAAAAATTCAATGTTTGGTTATTCTGACATCTACTTTTTATTTTATTTTTAATTTTGGACAACTTGTAGATCTCAGGATTGACCTTACAATTAATAAAGAAACAACAATCTTAATTCAATATTGCTTTTTGATTTCATTTATAAAGGAAACATTTAACATAAAAACAATGCACTTTTAAAAGCATTTTTTTTTTTTTTTTTTTTTTTTTTTTTACAAAAACATCTTCAGTTTCAGAAAAAGAAAAGCATCTATAATTCTTTAATTATACAAATGAATTGCAGGCAGTAAACTCTGTAAACTCTGAAAATAAATTTGGTGAAATAAAAAAAATAAAAAAAAACCCTTGATGTTGAAAGAGCAAAAATATTTGATAAAATGTTCATAAAATATCAATAAACAAAATATTATGAATGGTGACATGTGGAGCAGGAAGAGTCCTGATTAACTTCAGGATGGGGAGGAGGATAAGAAAAATATCTATAAATGTCGAAGGGTGGAAACTTTCAATCAGGAAAGAAAAAATGCTGTTATTAAGGTGAAATGTCTTTAAAAAAACTGAATCAAGTAAATTCAGTCATAGGAAACCAAGGACATGCAATAGTGAGTCTAAATCCCAAAGTTGATTAGTAAAATAACTATTCAGACTATGTGGTGAGTGACCAATTAGTATAAAATGGATTATGATGGATATTTTCTTTTATTCATCTACAATCCAACAACAGAACTAAGAGGTGAAACCAACTTACAAGCAGGAAGGACGTTACAAGATTTGTTAAGACAATTTGATCTTTCATGGCATTTGTTGTTATTAACAAACAACAAAAAAGAGTGACAACAATAGTTTGAACAAATCTTGAGATGAAAATGACTTACCTCAAAATACTGGAATGCTGGAAAGACTTTACTAGTCTAAGTTTTCAATGTACATATTCAATGCAACAACAATAAAAAAAAGTTGTTACAGATATAGAAGAAAAAAATTACTATATATATATATATATATATATGTGTGTGTGGATATAGAAATGAACTAAATAGATTTGATCAACCATATATGTGAGTGATTAAAGCATGAATCTCTGCGTTGTACTATATATATATATATATATATATATATAAAATACCAAAATGCAATTGGTAAGGATTATTCCAAAGAGAACTTTTCAGTTAATATGAGAGTTCAATGTATGATACAGAGGAAATTATAAGAATAATGAGGAAAATACCTTAAAAATCCATAGTTGGCAATAAATTTATTTTGTTGAATATAAGCATATCCATCTCACAAGTGTCAACATAAAAATAGATTTAAATTACTCTAAATCATTTACTTTCCAGTTAATGCAATTGTGAATCATTTTTTAATTGTGTATGTGTACGAACATATGTATTTGTATGTGCTTGTTGCACATGTATTTAATTGTTTATGCGATTATCATGCAGATACCTGCCTCATATGTGTTTATTATCTTTAACAGTTTTTATTATTTATAGTTATGTTTCATTTATTATACTTTTTTATATATTTTTTTTTTACTATTATTATTTTTATCATGTACTATTATTAGCTATATATAATTTTTTGAGATATATATATATATATATATATATATATATATATATATATGTGTGTGTGTGTGTGTTGTATGCATATGTTCTTGTTATATATATATATATATTTAAAATTTGTGTATTTAGGCAGCAATCCTCCTTTCATCCACATTTCACTGAATGCAGCAGACAAGGTGCCTTGATTTAGTTTTTTTTTTTATACAATTTCTCATGTGATCTAATATTTTTTTCTTTGCAGATGATATATAAAAACTGTCAGAATGTCCCCCCAGTGCTTTTGGATATAGCCATTTTCAAGGATGAAATATAACTATTAAATAAGAAATAGTTTGTTGCATGTATGTATTTATATAATGTTTTCATTTTCAAAACACAGTCAAGATATTATGTCCATAGTTGATATTATTGATTGTTGTTTTTTTTTTGTTTTTATTAATAAGGCTTCCATTATTTTTAGCCTTTTTTTTGCATGTAGATGATGTATGTCTATGTGTGTGTTTACCTTTTACTTTTAATGTTTATTATTATAATAATAATAATAGATATAGTTTTCTTATAAGTATACTATATTTTTTATTATTATCATTAGTATTGATATTAATGATGATGCTGTTTAAATAGACACCATTTTAACTCCTTTTTCAGGGAATTTTATGTAACACTTTACTGCAGTTCTGTTTTAAATTTAGCTTTCCTATATCCTTACCTTCCCTTCCCTTTTATATTAACCCTTTTTTTTTTTTCTTGGGTCTCTCCTTTCATAATGTAAGCCCCCCCCACACTTTTCTAGGTCAATTTATTTTTGCTTCATTTATCTTGTATTTTTTATTCTATTTATTTTTTTGTCTTTGTATATGTGGGATATCTTGATTCCATTACATAAAATGTAGTTGGTTTGATGAGGAGAATATGCTTATATTCATTGAAATAAATTTATTACTGACTATGGATTTTTAAGGTTTTTTTCCGAATTATTCTTTATTATATTTTTATATATATATATATATATATATATATATATATATATACACACACCTGAAACCACCTGCTGAGTGGACTGAATGATTACAAAAAAGGTTTGTCTATGAAACTCTGGAGTTGAGATACTGAATATAACATCAATCAGCTCAGTGACAAATTTTATATTTGTATTAGTCATATATATATATATATATATATATATATATATATATATATATATATGTGTGTGTGTGTGTTGAGAAACTAATAAATATTAATATATCCATCACAGTAAAAAAAATAAAATTAATTATATACTAAATTCAATATATCCAATTTGTAATGACTCTTCCCCACCAATTAAAGTGTTACAAATCAACTAACATTGTAAATTTAAATGTCCCTTGAGAGATTGTATCTCCAACAGAAAATATTATATATATATATATGTTGGTCACAACACAATTACATTGTCTAAAAGGTTAAATTTATATAAAAAAAATCACTTTAAACATTATTTTTAGTGGATACTCATATTTGAGTAGATGTTCCATTTATTTATTAAACAGTATGTTCATATGTTTATTTTCATCTACTGGCCTGAACATATTTAAGTAGACATTCCATTTATTTAATAAACAGTATATTTATTTTCATCTACCAGCCCGAATATTTGGAAAATCTTATTAAAGAAAAATATGTGCTCTTAGGTAGGATTTGAACTTGTGCAGAGGGAACTGCTATTAGATCCGATGTGCCCTAATCAAAATGATTCTCAGAATTTTCATATTTGCTCAGTTTCATATCCAAAAATAAACAAAGCAATTTTCTAAAGGAGTAATAGATTTTTTATTTATTAATCGGACAAATTTTATCATTTTATATGTTATTTTTAGTGGTTCGCTCTGACTAGGAAGGACACAGGTTTGAATCCTGTCAGAGAGAACATAATTTAATATTTAATATTCAAATTGGTACTTAAGAACAGGCTTTACAATGGCAGGCCAACTGCTGTTGTGAATGAGAATAAGGCCAAACAGGCTTTTTTTTTATATTGCAACTTAAATAAATGCCATTTCAAAATTCTGTTAAAGCTTTTGGGTGAGTCATGGCAGTAACTGCAGTTTAGTGTAGTCTCTTAGCTATTTATTTATTTGCAAAGTGGCTTCCTTGTATGCTGAGAGGCACCATGAAGGAGCAAAGAGTGGCTTCTGAAATCCTGGCTTTGTCCTCTCAGATGAAGGAGTCATTTAGAGGAGAGCTGTTCTCCAATGAAGATCCGGTAAAAACAACAACTTACACATGGCTAAAAACAAGCAGCCAAGAACTTTCTACAAGACAGGTGTACATGACTTCATTCACAGGTAGAATATCACAGCTGAGAATGAAAGAGACTATATTGAAGGCTAGATTTAGAATTCCAATACTCATTTTAATATTCTATGTCTGTTAGTATTATTCTATTTTTATATACCATATACTTTCAAGATGTGGCCATTATCACTCTCCACAACTTCCTGTCTTTCATTGCTCTGTCACATTTACCGCTGCCATTCCTCTTTGTACTTGTTTTTGCCATCCATTTATTCATTAATTAGTTTAGTCACTGTTTCTCCCTGATTCTCTTGCTGCCAATATGGCTTGTGAGTTAAATTCTTCATTATTTGTTCCATAAATTTCAACTCTTTCAGATTGTTAGCATCAGTTTCTTTGAAATTCTGATTCTTTTTAAAACTTCCACATTATTCCTATATACTATGATATTCTCAGCATTCATCAATAGAACCACGTCTCTGTGACTTGTCTTTTTCATCTGTGTAAGGTGACTGGCAAACATTCACTGCCATATAGAAGAAATGAGATTATATAGCTGTTCAACAAATTTTTCATTGTTTCTAAGGATATTTTACTATCTCTTTGGTGAATTTCTCAAAGGCATCTTTTTCTATGATTATGTCCCATTGGATATGGGTGTCAGACTTTCCATTGTCTATTATACAAACCAGACAGAGAAATTTTATAGTTAATAGTTAGTCCTTTCTTCTTCTTCTTCTCTACTAGTATGTATCATTGTTCTTTCAGTTTGCTTTCCAGGTCCTCCACATTGTTATCTTAAAACTGGCATAATTACAGAACAGGTATTACTTACTAAAGGACCTCATTATATTATATTATATATATATATTATATATATATACACACACACACACACACACACACACACAGAGGGTGTATCAGAAATACTTTTACAAACTTTGGGGGCAGGTACTTCACACCAAAACCAGGACAAAAGTTCATATAAACATATGTTTATGTGGATTTTTGTTCTTCTCTTGGTGTGAGGAACCCACTTCCAAAGATTGTAAAAGTATTTCTGATACATCCTGTATATATGCACACACATTTCAGGTGTGCAAGTTTTGTAAGTTAATGGCACAGATAAAAGTATTCAAATTCTGCCATAGTCGGTTGCATTCACTTTCACACAAATACACTTGCACAGGACATGAATCAATTTTTTCTCACGCAAGCTATGAGTTAAATAGCAGTGTAGAGTGAGTGGCTTCTAAGACTAAGAGCAGACACCTGGAGAAGGTACTTGGAAACCATTCTAGTATATTTCATAACAATGCATGGCAATTCATAAATAATAATGAAAAAGAATCTGCAGAGAGTTATGGCATTAAGAAAAAAAACAGGTTGGAGGTGCCATAACCCTGATCAGTATAGAGAATATTATTCGAATTCCTGTTCTGTTTTATTTGTGTTATTGTCCTTCAAAAGAGTATGACTAGTTCTTCCCTTATACCTTCTCCCAGACAAATGTCTTGGTGCCAACATGCCATAATGGTTGACAGAGAGCACAAGGAAATCTTCAATTACTAGTTTCATCACATAATATTTGATTACAAGAAGATAGGTTCTTTGATACCATTAAGAGAAAGAGTTACTACCAAGCAATCCATCTTAATTATGTCTTCTGAGATGCCATGAAAGTTCAAAGAATGGTCATCCAATGAATTTCAGATTATAGAATCAATGAATGAATCAAAAAATAAAATATATCCAAATTAATAAGAATTCTATAATTTATGCCATCAAATTTTTTTGCCTTAAAATCAAAATGGTATTTGTCCTTGAATTAAAAAAAAATGGCTGAAAACAAAAGGACATGGATTTGATTTTTAACATTTGATTTAATTATGAAGAATATCTTAAACAAAAATGCTTTTGACATGTACCAATGTCAGGAAAGTTTCAATATGGGTCAATGGTTAGCAAAGTGAGTTTGGTGCTCACTGTCTCATAATTGTAGATTTGTGAGACAGAAAAAGACAAGTGAACAGTAATTTACTGATATTATATTATTTAACAAACAGGTCTGACTGATCATCAATGACAAGAAAAATGTATTTGTATTTGAGAAAATCTAGAGGGAGAGGATTCAAATAAGATTGAAAAAAAAAAAAAAAAAAGAAAAAGATGGATTGTAATTAAGATCGTCTCAGAATAGATAAGGGGAAAATATCAATGAAAATAGAGATTTCAGAACAAAGAAAACATTTTACTTTTGTTTAATGAACTTTATGACAAAATACAAAAATATTAGAAATAAAAATGTAGAGAATTCTGTTGTTCACTGATAACAAAATTTTATAGGTTTTGTAAAATGTTGCATAATTTTTTTTTTCTTTTTATCAACAAGAATAGATTTGGAAAAAAAGCATGGATTCAGTTTCTTTACAAGATAAATATATGATAAGAAAATGCAGTAAAAATAAAATTATGATTTATAAATGTGGTCAGACAATAACAGCTTGAAGCAGATTGTAAAATAAAATAAAGCAAAAATGACAAGCAAAGCCAGCAAATTGCTTTTTGAAAAAAAAAGGTGTTTTAAAAATAAAAATTTTAAAAATGCATATTTTGTAGCAACAGTGTAATTCATAGAAGAAAAAAGTGTAATAATGAATAAAACTAATATTTCATTAGGATAATGGTCACATTCTTCCTTCCAGATTCAAATGACCAAACCATTGATACCTTTCAGATAAAATGGTCAATATATCAAGAGCACTGTTAAGTTCTCTGGCCTACCTTCCCCAAATTCTTATGTTTAGTAGGATTTGGCGAAATGGATCAGACCAAGAACTCTTCAGCACCCCCACTTCACACACCAAGAATAACAAAAAAATCTTGAACACAATCTTCAGGCCTGAAGATTACACTTAAGAAGGAAACAGACTGCTGACATCAGTGTCCACTATTATATTTACATATGCTCTATCCCTGACAATGAGCACTTTTAACTATAAGTATAACATACATTAAAACTATATTTTTATTATTATTTCAGGAGTCAAAATGGTTACATTTGAAAGAAAAGAGGAAAAAAGTGAAAAAAACCCAATAAGGAATGAGTATAAAAAATAATGAAAAGAACAAACATTTTACATGCACACATACATACATCAAAAAAAAAAAAAAAAAAAAAAATAAACTTTCACCAATGAAAAGAGCATATAAAAAAAATTGAGAAGTATAAACAATCAATTGGTGACTGATGAGTGGGTGGAGTGATTCCCAGAGGGTCCAGCTATGAAACTCCAGAGTCAGGATGTTGAAGGTAACATCAATCAGCTAAGTAACAAACCTTTTACTTGTATTTTATATATATATATATATATATATATATATAAATAAATAAATAAAGAATAGGGATACATGGTGCAAAGACCAGTTGGGGCATGAAACCTGAGAGTCACCATATTTAATTCCTTGATTCTTCTGTGTGTGTGTGTGCATGTGTGTGTATTTGTAAAATAAACACATATTCTAGTAAATACAACTTATATTGTTTTTAAAAACCATACTCAATATTAGAGAGAGATCCAGGTATCAACCTGCAATTAAAACTGCTCAAAGTTGTCATCCTCCCAACCATTTTTTGGGTGCCAGATGATTGAATGGTTGTGAAACAGAGTTGCACCAGGAAGAGCTTTGCTGCAAGTCTTATTTTAAGTGATTTTAATTATTGAACTAATACTTAATATGTTAATTAAAATGTGCTATATTTATGAGTGAAGAGTGCTCAATATTGGGAATAGAGTATTTGTAAAAATAAAACAGTGTGGCCATAGAAATTAACACTGCATGGTAACTGGCAGTTTCATGTCATCATCAGACCATAATATGAAACTGACAGTCACTATTCAGTGATGAATTGTGCATGTTTGCGTAAAATTAGATCCTGAATGTTTATTTCTGTATATGAGGTGCTACTCAAAGTAGCCAGGAATTTTGACCATAAAAAAAAAAAAAAAAAAAAATTAACCTATTGAAACATTTTCATAGTTTTTTGTTTTTGTTTTAAGTAAGACCTTTGAACTGTTTGCATGTTGGCTCAAAATGGATCATGCAAAAGTCCATACTAAATTTAGTTTATACAAACTATTCACATTAACTAAATTTTCTTAAACAGTTTGTGTGAAATGGGGTGCTGAAAAAGTTGTCAGTCCAATTTAAAAAAAAAAAGACTGAAATAAATTTTGTTTGGTCATTTAGTCTGATTTTGGGAAATAGGTTAGACCAAGAATGTTTTAGCAATCCCTATTGTGTGTGTTAATTCATAATGATTTTTAACCCCATGTTCTTTTGTTGAGCTTCCTTCCCCGCAAGCTTCTGAAGCAAATTTCCCTCTTCCAGCCTCTGTTTAAAATTTGCATTCAGCACCATTAGCAGCACAATACATTGGTTCCATTTCTGTCATTTGCAGCAACTTAAATTATCTCCCTTCATTGGTGGCAGGTGAAAAGATATGGTCGGGAGACTGGAGGTTGTACTTAGAGCAAGCTACACAGATTTTCTTATAATAAAAATAAAAAAAAACTGTATATTGGTTATTTGTACACAAGAGTAAATGTTACAACTGAAAGAAAAATAACCTAACAGCCAAAACACACTCATCAAAATAAAAGATAACAAGATTTATCATAACTCTTCCAATAAAAATAGACAGAAAAAAAAAAACCCAAAAAACATGGTTTTCAGATCTCAGAATTTAAGCTTTGATAAATAATATTTTTTACTTTTTTACTTATCAATGTTTCCAATGATAAAAAAAATCTATCACCAAAAAACAAATTCCTGTGTTTGTTCTAATTCTTTTTTGTTTTATCCCAAGCAAGGCAATAATGCCGCTAAGATACAAGGGGTTACTGAGAGTGAAAGAATATAATACTAGTGAGGAGAAATGACAATAAAAGAACAGGATTCAAGAAAATAGAAGATGGCAATTGAAATTGCATTTGAATGTTTTAAGATCAAAGAAAGTGAAAGAAGAAGTAGAAAAAAAAGAACCAATTAGAATAGAACATACAGATATACATCTAGTTATTTCCACAGTAAAATGATGAGACCGACTTGCCAATCAAAGTAGTACATTTAAATTCATATAGTTGAGGTACCAAAGAGGAAAGCTCATTGGAAAAATTGCCATGAAAATATTTATAGAAAACAGAGGTAAGGCACGTCAAAATGGTAGGAATATGAAGTTGAGACGCCAGGTCAGGATTGATAAAATTACAGACAAGCATCTTGAAATATATAGCAGGAGGCACCAGATCCAATATGGCAGCAATATCCAATGCATGAATGTATGTATGATTTATAAATGTCAAAGGAAGATTCTGGTAAGGAAAATTTTCTGGCACAGCAGTGAACCAATTTTCAGAGCAGCAAACTTAGCAATTGGTTTATTATAATAATTCCATTTAATGAAAGGAAAAAAAAAAGAAAATACAAACAGACAATTTAACAAATTCAGGTGATTATTTGTTTATAATCAATCAGTATTTTCTTCTTGTTTGACCTTTGTAAAAGAGGTCAATATTTTTTCATCCAAGACAAAGGACATTGCCAAGATTCTCATAAATAGAAGAAAAAAATTCAAAGGTTTGAGATCACTCAACTCATAATGGTTTCAAGAAACAAAGATAAAAAGTAGGAATAAAATATTGCTAAAGGAATAATATTTGGTTAAGATCTTTATTCTTTTGTTGCCACTAATAAGACAAAGAAATGCATTTTGGTTCACACCAATATAGAAAACAGACAAACAAGGAAGTGTCTATGATTTATGTGTGCTTAATTGCTATAATATTAGCACATTGTAAATGGAAGCAAGTTAGTAATTATGGGTAAGTTTCTTCTTAGGAGATATATATATATATATATATATATATATATATATATATATATATATATATATATATATCACCTTTATTAAGTGTTTGGTAATTAAAGCAAACAGTGTGAAATGAGAATAAAGTAGCTTTATTTGAAAAATTTGAACTGATCCTATAAACTGGGAGCTAATCTTTAAAGAATAAAACTTTAACCACTTCAACCACATGAGCTTTTATGATAAAGCTGTTTTTAGCTGTTCAATTTTTTTAAAAACTATTATTTAATTAAAAACAAAAGAAAGTATTCTTTGTCAAAATATCCACTTATATCAAATACATTGTTTATCAATACATATGGTGGGTGGATGATGAAAAATTCTCAGCTTGATCAAGAAGCTGTTAAAAAGATATTATGATGCTTCGTCAGATTTTTACAAGTTAGCCAAGCTGAGAACTTTTCAGCACTTCTCTGCATGTGTATAACACTTCATTAAGTGAACAGATACAATATAGGGCCAAGAAGTGAAACTTTGGTTCTAGGGAAGAAGGGCTTATCTATATGAAAATAATTCTGTTAGATTTTATGGGTGCTATGCTAAGTTTTTAAATGAAACCTAATTAGGAGTTCAGTATAATTAAGATTGAAATACTTTAATTGGCACATAAAATATTATTAATGCTACCTGAACATTTTTAAAAAGATTTCTTTAGTGCTTTTTTTTAATATTAAAAAATATTTTAACAGAAAAAAAAACTTCTCTAAATATATTTACAGATACCTTTCTCTTAAAGTGCAGGGGGTTAGATTTATAATTTTTTGTTTTAAAAATAATTTTTGTTCTGCAGAATATTCAGAGAGTATAATGTTCTACCAAGATGCACAGCAATAAGTATCAGAATAAAAACGTTTTTATATGAATGCATTTCTTGGCTTCATATCGAAGAATTTCTTATTTCAACACAGAACTCTGTTGATCATGACTGGAAGGTCTGTGATTACTTTTTCAAGTTCATTTATTTACTTATTGCCCAACAATCATTGTAGCAAAATGACCCCCCACCAAAATAACCGTAATATGTACAAAACATGCAACAACTGCAAGAATTCATTTTTTTGTTTATTGTTTTGTACCTTTTTTTTTTTACATGATTATTGTCGTTTTATAGAGCATTAAATGCAACGATGATTGTTGAGCAACACTTTACTGGAAAAAATGCATGACAGAATACATCTGTAAGCATTACCAGTACAAGAGTTAATATCTGAATATAATGTTATTACATCATCTGGCTAATGATGAAGAAAATGTGCTCTCTAGTAGGAATCAAACCTACATACCCCTTTGTAGGAGAAACCACCATTTGATCCATCATGCTTTACCACTTGGCTATGAAGAGTGTTACAGTACAGCAAGGATTTATTTTACCTCAACTTATCAAGATTTCTCAACAACATAGACAGATAGGCCGTTTAAAATAAAAATGGGAAACATGAGTATCCACTAACAATAACATTTGAAGTAATAAAAATGTCAGATTAAATATAAATACATTAATTCTTTAGGAATTGCTTTGTTACTGCTGCAGACACAAAATTGAGCAGATATGGGTTCTAAGAGAAAAATATCTTGGTGAGGAAATTGGCTTTCCTTAAAAGAGAAAATAAAGGCTTGCTGTACTATGATGCTCTTTGTGGCTGAGCTTTAAAGCACACCAACTTCTCTTACAAAAGGGAATGCAGGTTCGATCCCTGCCAGACAGTACATTTTCTTTAAGATTTCTCAAGTGGGCAGGGCAATAGATGTAATACACACTGTTTAAAGTAAAAGTGGAGTGTCTATTTCAAATACAGTTATCCATTATAACAACATTTGAATATATATATATATATATATATATATATATATATATATATATATATATATATAGAGAGAGAGAGAGAGAGAGAGAAAGGAAGGAAGGAAGGCATGTGGAGTAATGGATAGTGGCATAGATTGAGGTATCAGAGAGGTGAGTTTGAATTTCAGCTAAGGGTAAAATAGCAGGACAGACTTAATCCTATAGCTTTGAGTGGCAACCAGTCTAGGAGAAGGACAACTATGAATTCAAAACCTGGGGATGGTTTTTTTAAACTGTGCATAAGTTCTCTGTATTCAGCTCATTCAATAAGTGTGGTTGGTTCTGTACTATAATCACTATAATCAAATCATATGTGCAGGTAGTCTGGCGGTTTGGTTCTAAGAACTGGGCTGCTTGACCCTCATACATCAAAAATGATTTGTGAGTCATATATCTCCAGGAAAGAATGAGCAGCTATGAAAGAGCTTGCCCAAAAGTAGCCTACCAGCATAAAAGTGCTCAATGCCATAAGAAATGGCAGAACTTCAATATTATATTTAATAATTAGAATTTATATATACTCTAACATGAATTTTGTTTTCTGGTCTTATTGAGCACATTTTATGGCTTCAAACGCTTCAGCTATTGTAATGTGATGCTAGTTTCGCTTGTTATTGGGACCTTTTTGTCAAAATTGGAAGGCTTTCCCAGGTGGAACCTTTTTTTTTTTTTTTTTAAAAAAAAAACAAAAAAACAGCCATTTTGGATCTTGGCTGGATCATTTACCTTCCCCACTTTATGAGTTTGGTTTGCTTGTCAAATTGAACTTGCCCGGTAGTATATAAGGTACTCACTTTACTACTACAGCCACTGGCTACCTGAAGATTGTATGAATAGTGGCCAGTCACTGCCTACTTGGTTTTTGAATTAATATATATGATAAATATTCTATTTTTCATAAAAAATGATTATTACAAAACTGAAGATTTATGCTAGCAATTTAAGTTTCATTGTCCAACGTCATAGAGCTGATTAATTTCCTAATTTCTCACAGGGATAATGACCTCATTATATGCCCCCAACCCCTTCATAATAATGTTAAGAAGAAATATAATTATTTTGGCCTTGAAGTTACAGGATATTAACTCTATTAATAAAGGCTTTACAATATGGCAATAGGAACAATCATATTCAATAAAAAAAATTTTTTTAAAAGAGATAACTTGTTCATCAGCTAATGCAATTAGTGAAGATAATGTAATTAAATTTTAAATAATCAAAGAATTTTTCATTAATTTGAATTACCTTTTTATTCATTTTTTTTTTGTAACACATTGAAGTCAAATCTTAGTGAATACTACAATCATAGAATTTAACTTTTCTAAAAACAGAATTGTTTTTTTAACAAGGAAACAGACAGGAAATCTTTCTTCCTAAGGAGCACTTAGAAAATTAGATACAGAAAATTGTTGATATGAAGAAAAAAAATTTGATGTGAGAATAATACAAACTAAGTTAGATGCAAGATTTTCACCATACTTTAAACTTTGAGGTTTTACGGACATGTATCATTAGAAACAAAGAAAAAATAAGTACTGAACTCTTACGACCTCCTATATGACAGTGAATGATGGACAAACCCCTCACAAAAGATGAGACATGAAGCAACAGAAATGTGGTTCTACAGAAGGAAGCTGAGAATGCCATGAACTGAACATATCAGCAACAACTAAATTTGAGAGAAATTGGAAACAAAAAATACTCACAGGACAGAGTGAAGGCAAGTGGGACAGAGGAAAACAATGCACGACCTACCTAACAAGTTTGAGTAAATAGATGGCAGAACAAGATTAAGGTGAGCTAACAAAAAGACAAAATTTATTAAGAACTACAAATGACAGGAAATTGTTGAGAGTCATGATTGCCTGTGTCCTGAGGAGACAGCACATAGGAAGTATGTACGTTATACAAGTCACTGCAGTTGAGTATACATACAAGGGCTACTGAAAAATCCAGTGCCTGACCACTTTCCCAAATCAGTATTCTGATGATTCAAGATGTTCTTTGTTGACAGTTGATATTGTGAAGTTTTTTTTTTTTTTAGCTCTGTCTAGATAACCTAGGCATTGAGCACACTTTAGTTTACTGCATAGGGATGGTATTTGCCTTTTTGTCTTTCTTTTTTTCAGGACCTTTTTTTGGCTAAAGTATTAGGTCATCTGGCAAGTTGTCTGTTGGTCATAAGAACATTGATTTTTTTTTTTTTTTTAGTGGAGTGTGTTTATATATACTTTTTTATTATTATTATAAAAGATTACAAGAAAAACATTTTGAAATCACTACACAAAAGTCTTCAGGTTTCAATACTATGATTGTACTTCAGTTGATGGTAAGTAACTAGTGATTAAATGATTATTTAAGGAAATTTAAAAAAAAATTGTTACCTCTTTTTAACTTTTAGAATAGAGGTAACAATTTGTTTTTAAATTTTCTTAAAAATTCATTTAATCACAATTTATGTACAATTGCCTGAAGAAGTACAATCATAGTATTGAAACACGAAAGCTTTTGTGTAGTGATTTCAAAATGTTTTTATTGTAATCTTTTATAATATTTTGCTCTAATTTGTATTGAGCACTTTTTTGAAAGTAAAGACTATGAAAAGTGGAATTTTACTCATCTGTTCTCTTATATATATATATATATATATATATATATATATGTGTGTGTGTGTGGGGGGGTGTAATTGAAGTGTACTGGCAAAGAACTTTTCAACACTTTTGTTGATCAGCATTTATATAAGTACATAAATTTCTAAGCTTGCATATTAATACTATGCTAATGCTTGAAGATGCATATTAATACCCACAAAAGAATATAAATATTTGTCAATCATTCATGAGACTTGTACATGAATATGTTTTTATTATCTTCAGTCATAAAGTCAGTGTGCACTATGAACATTTAATGTTCAAAGTTTTTTGTATGAAACCAGATACAAATTGAAACCAAGATTTTCTGAAATGATTTTAACTAGACACTAGAGAAAAGTAAAAATATTCAAATGTAGATACAAAAAATATTTATAAAAGTGACCGTCATTTGCTTTTAGTAATTGGGAACCAAAGCAGTTATTACAAAATTGCAACAAATTACACAGAACTTATTCAGATTAACTGTGTTACTTAGAACGATTACTTTGCTATTTATGTAAATGTAAAAAAAAACAAAAAAAAAAAAACAAACTTAATTGTCAATAATATAAACAAGTTATTCTTCTTGTAGGCATCACATCCCTTCAGGACATGGGTGATCATGGTTCTCTACAATTTCCTATCCCTTGTGACTCTTAGCAGTGTTTCTCCCTTTGCTAAGGTGTATGCTTCCTGTATATGTGTATGCCATCCATTCATACAAGTTCATCAGGTAGGTGGCTTGCTGCCTTCCCCTATCTCTTGCCCTCAATATGCCTTGTGAGGGTTAAGTTTTACAAGCCCTCCTTCCTCATTGTATGCCCAAGGAACTTCAGCTGGTTCTTCCTGATTCTGAGTGTAAGAGTTCTTTTTGTTGCTATTTTAAGATTTCCTTATTGCTTACTCACTCTGTCCATGGAATTCTCAGTATCTTTCTGTAGAACCACATTTCTGTTGCTTTCAGTTTTCTCATTCTGTGGGGAGATTATCCAGCATTCACTACCATATAAGAGGATGGATATCACATAGAAACAACTTTCTGGCTCCATGCTTTCCAGCTAACTTTGACCTGCAAAAATTTTAATGCAATGTCAATTGCTATCTACTGTCCTCCTGATCCTCTTTTGTTTCTCACTCCTTAGCAATGTTTCTGTTTCAAAACTCTTCCACACTCAGTGACCCCATTGTGTCTCAGTGGCTTTACTGCTTTGCATCGAGTAAACTCGATTAAAAAAAAAAAATTAAAAAAGTTCTGCTTCTGGTGCATTATTTAAATTCTGATCAGCTATATTCTGAATTCCTAAAAATTTACTGTTAATAAAAAAAAACAAAAAAACATACAAATGAAAGTACTATTGTATGAAGAAATAAAAATTAAGAGTTACGAAAAATTATGAAAATATTTTGAACAAATTTGTCAAACGTTTTTCTCATTTGTTTTTATGGCTGTAAAAACATAAATGACTTTAATATATGATTATGATTCTGTTTTAGTATCAACATCATTTATCCCATTTTTTTTAGCTCCTTTCTCCAGACTTTTATTGGCAGTCAAATAAAAAATATTCAATTATTTTCTCCCACAAGAGAGAAAAAAAAAAAAAAAACAAACAAATAACAATGAGGATGAACTGAAAATTAAAAAAACCAAATGTTTGTAATAAGGAAAAAATAAAAAAAATGTTAAGACTATATATATATATATATATATATAATGTTTTAAATAATAAAAAGTTCCAAACTGAAAAAGTAAAGTTTAGTAAATATTAACTAAAAAGAATTTTTAAAATAATAAAAGCCACATTTCAAGTCTAAGCTAAAGTCACTACTGGAGCTGCTACTACTACGACTAACAACTAGTGTTGTGGCGACTACAATGACCATAGCAAAAATAATTAGAGAGGTTGACAGAGATTAGTGAACCTTGAAGAAAGGCAACTCAAAGGAACAGGTGTTACACAACACAGGTACAATAATGGTGGACAAGATTAATTAAATCTTTCTCATCAATGCTTTTAATTGTGCCAAAGAGCACCTGCATAGAGCAAACACACACACATACATACATACATACATAAAAATAAACAAAATGGTCATTTTCTAGTTGTGCCATATTGTGAAAAGATTTTTTTCAAATAATTATCTTAGTGATAAAACCAAAATATAAAATGATAATTACACAACAAAATATCAAACAATAATAATAGCAATAACAAAACAATAAAAATATCAAATAATAAAATCACAACAACAAAATAACAAATAATAAATTTTCAATTTATAAAAAATTTTTAAGGAAAGAGATTTAGATATTGAAAACAACATGTTGCCATGGAATCGGGATAAATTAATCTCACAAATAATTAATCAAGTTGAAAATTTGATCATCACAGGTGCCCTACAATTGTGGTCATGTGTCAGACTAAGATGAGTAAATATCTAAAAAAAAAAAATAAATAAATAAATAAAATAATAAAATAAAATATGCACCAACTGTTGAATAATAGGTTAGTAAGTCAGTTAGAACAGCAAGTTGGATCTTCAGCAAGTGACCTCTTCACTGCCAGCAAGAATACTAAGGATTTACTTATTTTACTGTCAGTACTTACAGGTATTTCCCAAGATGGTTCTCAGTGCACAGAATGAATTGTTTTATTATTCCAATATCTATGCACCATTTAGGGCAAAAAAAAAAAAAAAAATCTTGTGGGAATGCAGAAGACATATCTCTTTTGACAGGAAGAAAAGTCTTAAGGAGCCCTTGAGAGTCATGTGAAAGCCAACTGGAAAGGATAGTGGCTGCTTAGCTCATGACAGAGGTAGATGTCAGATTCAGCTCTAGTTTGGGCAACTGCAGAGGACAGTGCCATCACACTGTATAGTTGATACCAAGCTAAGACTTACAAAGCATTACTGCTCAAGTGCTATACTAAGCTAAATATGGTTGTGTAGTGTGTGTGTGATTAATGCCAGGAAATACCAGATTGACTGAATTAAAGGGAACTTTTTCCTTTTTGAAGAGAAGTTGATTTGTGGTGACTGCAATATGTACTGGGATCACCTTAAGAGATACCAGTGCTATACCAGATCCTCAGAGAAGTCAGGTATATCAGCAGATGGAACTGGAAAATAATCTCATAGCCACCAGGTGCACATTTATGCCTCACAGGATGTCAACCCAGCTGCACACATGAGACAACCAGATAAGAGGAAAATATATGTGTCCAACCTAAGAGAGAAAAAACAGAAACTCTCTCACATCCTTGCCAAAAGGATCTATGTTTGGAGATATCCCCAAAACCACTTTAACACAATTTTTTTTTTTTTTTTTTCACCCTTTAGAAGGCCTGGTAGTCAATCAAGGTAGAGGGTTACGTTTGGAGGTGCCATTTGTGTGGATAGGGGGTGGAAGCTAATGGTTACCATAGCCTTGAACAGATTAAAATTGTAGTGATTGGAAAAACATCCTGTTGGGAGTCGGTTTCTATAGGGCAGTGGTTTGCGGTAAGAAGCTGTTCAAATGGAACTTATTCTCACTGATGGGATACACAGGGAATGTGGGTGGTTTGCTGCTATGCAAGTGGCATGGTGTGTTCTGGCTGTGAAAGTTTGCTTTGGTGGGACTAGGGAATGTGGTTCATTTGAGCAATTTCTGTGAAAGTAGTGCTAGAGCAGCAAGAGGTTTGCTACGCCCTGCCTGTGGGAGAGAGAGGTTGGAGGGTGGGATGAGATGAAGAGAGATTTAGTCTTGTGTTGTTATTAGTCTTTGCAGTGATAAAAAGTTACAGTGCACATCACTCAGTGAGGATAAAACTCTATAGTAGTAATATTCTATGAAAGTCATTTATTAATCACTACTCCATGACAAGCCACACAGTCAAAAGAAAAGAAAAAAAAAAATCAAGGAAATTTCTTAACACAATATGGCATTATTAGAAGAATAACCATTAAATACAATATGCCAGCCAGATTAAGGAAGCGAACGAGCCAGCAAAGAAATAGAAAAACAACATAAATAATAGTAAGAATAAATGCATTTTATAAATCTTAAAAGTTGCCAAAGTAACAAAGACAGGCAATTTGAAAATCCTCCTTGGAGAGAGACTTTTTTCTCTCTTTTTTTTCTTTCTCCTCTTCTAATTTTCCATTATCTGATTCTGTTGAAAATATCTTCTCTTCTCTCTTTTCAATAGGGAAAGATTTTGGGAGTTTTTGTTTTTGTTGCTTTGGATACAATATAAAAATGCAACCAATAAAAGGGCAGGGTTAGTTTGGAGGGCATTGGGTCAAGGACAGTCAATGTCCATTGTACTTACCTTGATGGCATTTAGGTGGTGTGCTGGGTCATCTGAAATTCGGCCATTTTCAGGCTAACCAAATTATAAATATTTGAAGGATGTTCAGAAGCAGGTATTTTAGAAGTACATCACAATCACGCACTCATACAATATACAACTCATGATAGTGTTACTTTTGAAATTTCCAATTTTTTTTTTTTTTGAAGTAAAAAAAAAAAAAAAGTTCAATGAGCAAGACATGGAGCAACTTTTTAAATTTTACAGAATGATATTAGATCTTTTGTATCTGGCAAAAAGCAAAAGTGATAATTACTTTATTAAAAAAATAGCCTAATTCAATAATTTTAACCCATTTTACCAAAAGAGAAATTAAAATGGTTTCATATTTTTTCTCTTTTTTATGCCAAATGATTAACTCTTGTTTGTTCTGGTCAGGTCACTTGCATATAAATTTAGACAAGAAATTCTTTCTTTCTCGCTCTAATTGTCAATATTTTTAAAACAAACATCTTCAGGGAAATGAGTGGTTCTCAGATATAATTATGCATTGCAGGAAGCAAGTGGTTCAGGTTATTAAATACAGAATAAATATATAAATTCCGCTAGCAATATTTTTTAATTTCCTAGTAAAAAAGTTTATTTTCCTAACCACTGAATTGTATAAATTGAGATATAAAAGCAATTCCTTTACATCTACCTTCAGATTGTATCCTGCACTTAGAAGATTTTTTTTGTGAATTATCATTTTGGCTACCAAGGCTCTTCATCACCTTTATTTCTTGGAAAAAAAAAAAAAAAAAAAATTAAAATGGTGCCAATTTTTAACAATTTCAAAAGAATTCAACCACAACTAATTAAACTTAAAATGATTGGTAATCAAAATAAAGTTAACTTGTATATTTTAAAGGCCAACAACATAGAAATTATTTTCTTTTATTGGTCTTATTAGAATTTTTTTGTTATTGCAAAAAAAAAAAGACCTAGAATATCATTTGAGAAACTTTACCGAAAAAGATACATCATGTCCTGCACTTCAAAATAAAATAATTAAAAATTGTTCATTTAAATTACAGACATTGAAAAATCAAGGTAATCTTTTTCTATATGTGAACATAGAAAATTACCACAGGGTACTGAGAAATTTTCAGCACACCTTTATATATTACTGTATATCAAAAATATTTTGAATAGTGGGCTTTTACTGTATATAGATTATAAAGATTAAAAGAAATTTCAAAACCAAATTTATGATCACCTTGAAAAAAAAAAAAAAAAAAAAAAAAAATTTTACTAGGAGTTTTAGTGTTAGGAAAAAATTCATTTAATATTTATTTGGCAAAGTTTAGTATCAGAAAAAAAAAAAAAAATAAAAATAAATAAAGAAACAGTGTCAAAATGGATCAGTTTTCTCTTGGCATTGATATTTCTGTATATGCCATCAGTAATTTTTATTGTTTTAAAAAGTTATTTTTTTTAATTTGAATAAAGCCCAAATATATGAAACTCTTTATATATTTTCTTTTTTCTAAAGAATTGAGAAAAAAATAACTAAAAGACTATTCTTGCAAATAAAGAAACAGACAGTGTTTAGTTATTATTCTTGTCAATTCTTGAGAAGAAAAAAAAAAAAAAAAAAAAAAAAAAAAAGTATAAATCTGTGCTCTCAACCTATTTTAGCAAATTTATGTGGAAATGAACAAATGTCTGGAAAATGCATTTTTTCAAAATTTATAATTACAGAAATTCATCATTATGTGCATATTTAAATTTTCCTGTTCTCTTGTATACAGATGTTTTTGTAAATTTATGAAAAAATATTTGTTTTCATTGTTATTTCTTTATAATATGATAAATAATATTGTATTGTAATTGGTTCATATATTTTTATAAAGTTGTAAACATAAAATTAAATCTTGTAAATAAAAAATTTAATAAAATAGCGTTTCATATTTTTTATTGTCAATTCTTGAGAATAAGAGAAAATATAACAATCCATTTTCATGTTTGGCTTTTATTCAAATTAGAAAATTTTTTTTAAAACACTAAAAATTACTGAGAGTGTATGTAATAATTTGGTATTAAGAGAAAAACTGTCCTCTTGACATGCCATTTTTTGTGGGTGTGTTTGTTAAACTTTGCTGTTTTTTCTTCCTTCCAGTAAACTAAGTGGGGTTGGGTAGGGATCTTCAATAATAATGATTATAAAAACAAATTGCCCAATTCAACAAGATTCAACAAGAGGAGAAAAATAAAAAAGTAAGTGCAAGCCAAAAAGGCGAAACAAAAATAAGAAATAAAGCTGAGCCAAAGAATGTCTATCAAAAGAAAACAATCTACAAGAATTTTATGCAAACAAGGAAAGCATAAAAATGCCAGCTAAGAAGTAATTTTTAAAATATAAACTATGCAAATCTATAACAGACAATTTTCTAACAAGGAACAAAAAAAAAATCTAAAATTAAAGCACTGTAACATATTTAACACAAAGTACAATATTTTTTTCAAAGAAAAAGCAATCAAAAACAAAAAAACTTATTTTAATAAATTGGAATGAAATAAAAATACAGAATAAATATTTGATTATTTCTAAAATGTTCAAATTTATTCAATTTATAGACTAATTTTTTTGTTATTAATTGGCATTTTAAATAATTTCTAAGATTACACTTGTTTAAAGGCAATGATTGTCAATCAATTCACTTGTATTTCATTGAGTAAAGCAGTAATCAAGTTCATCCATGTTTTTGTTTTTAAAAATGGAAAAGAAATTTGAAGCAGTCTATTAAAAAATAATAAATAAATAAAACCTAAATGTGACATTTATGTATAATAAATAATATACTTAGAATTCACATATAAAATTAAAAAATCTTATTTTTATAAAAGCAAAATTTGGAAAACAAATTGTGAAAATGTAAATGGGTTTTTTTTAAATTTTTTTTATACCAACTAAATAAGCAGAACTACTTTATATATTTATTGAAAAGTAGTTGTATATGAATTCAGGAGAGAGAAATTTATGGCATACTAATTGCTCTATCATGGTCATAAATAATTTCTTAAGTAGATTAGTTTTCTCAAATAGCCAAAGATTTTCAAATATACTTTGGAAAAAAAAAAAAAAAAAAAAGATAGTAGCAACACTCGCAAACTTTTTAGTTTTTCCTCTCTTGACAAAAAAATCATTGTTGAATATTGTTTTTTTTTTGTAAGAAAAATTAATTATTATAATCATTTCACCCATGATTTTAAAAAAAAAATTCAACATGATCAATTATTTATTTACTTTTCTTATTTTTCTTGATATTTCTATTTGTCAAATTTTGTTTGCTAATTCTGAAAATTCATCACATCTTATTTTTCTGATAAAGACTTTAGTTTTAAAGGCTTTAATTCTGTAGGGAATTTACATAATTCATTACTAAGTTATTCTTAGCTAAAAATTCTTAACCTGTTTTAATTTTAACATTTAAACCAGGCATGGAAAAAAAACAAAAACAAGAAAAAAGCTATAATAAATTTTCAAAGCCAACAAAATCAGACAAAAGAAATTAGAAAAATTTTCAGAAAAATGAAAAACAATCATTCATTTTATTTCCAGATACAAACAAAATTATATGTCATTATATAATAAAAGGGATAAACAAATCATTTTCTTTCTTATTTTGATCAGTGTAATTTTTATAAAATATTTTTAAAACACATCAAAACAATGAATGATAAAAAAAAAAATACAAATTGGGAATATAAGGCTAAGAAAAAGAAAAATTAAGCATTTATGCTTTATTTACACACAAAGTTTGAACTCAAAATGTTAACTAATTTTCTTCCTATCTTTATTAATATTTTTAAACTGGTGCACTCCAATGAAATACTTAAAAAGTGATCATTTAATGAATGAATTGTTTCAAAGATAAACAGGAAAATGAAGATGATAACAGAAAATAGTTGAAAACTGTATGTCTGGAAATTCTTCATCAGTTCTTAAGATTTTCAGGCATAAAAAACATTTCATATAATTTTCACAAACCAACATTCTTGTCATTGTTATTTCAAAATCTTTAACTCATATCTTCTGATGACATATTTATGTCTACCCATTATTTACAAACTATTGTCTGCTTTCATCCATTTTTTTTTTTTTTAACTAAGATAAAAATGTTTATGATAAATTTATATATAAATGTCCAGGATAAGCAAAAGTTCTGCATAGAAAATTTAAAAAAAAAAAAAAAAAAAAAAAATCAATTTTGGGAGACTATTTTGGCATTTTGCCATCCATTAAAATATTGAAAATATGTCTTGTTTGATTACTGATTAAGACATTCATGTTGACAAAAGAACAGAAAAAAAGTTTAATTGTTGTCGTATATATTGATTACTAATTCTTACCAATTTTTTAATGGTATCTTTTAAACAATCTTTTTACATTATTATTTATAACCTTTTGAAGAAAGTGGGTTTTCAAACCTTTGAACAATGAAGCACTAAAGAAAGTTCTAGGTTAATTGGTTTCCTTTAGTCAACATGATATGCCCCGATGGCTGCTACCTGAAAATTTTTGTTGCACTTTACATCAATGAGGTAGAATAAAATAGACCCCTCGAAAGATGACATTGGCGCCTGGAAATGATTTTCGTCTGGCAAAAACAAGGTTATTAGATTGGTTTACTTTTGAGAGACTATTACTACTAAATTTTGAATTTTCCTACTTGTGACTTTTGAGGATACTTTTTAAAAAAATAAGCTGGACTAACTTCTGTTATTAATGAGAATGACGTACTAATCTGAATTTAAAATTCAGTAGGTAGTCTTTCAAATGTAGACCAATTTGGCAACTATCTGCTGAGGTTGATTCATAGAAATGACAACAGAACAAATGAAAGCCTTAAATAACAAGAATGTTGGTAATAATTATTATTTAAAGTGCAATGGTAAATCATTTCATTAAAACAGAAATTCATGTTTCTTAAAAAAAAAAAAAAAATCATAAACAAATACATAAATATTTTATCAGCACCAGCTTCAATTATTTAATTAACACAATTTATTTTTTTTTTTTTTTGCTTTTGAAGAGTTGACAATTTATGCATTTTTAGCAATAGATTAAATTTTTTTATTTTCCAAAAATTAGGAGATAATTTACTTTTTTTTCTTTTAAAATTCTAGCACAATTCTCTATTTTTTTTATTTGAAATTCAGTGTACTATAACATAGAATATAATATTCTATATGAATGCAATTCCTTATCTAGACATGCAATTAATTAGGTGTTTAAAAATTACCTTGAGTTTGTTGATGGTGTCAGCCTCCACCATTGGAGAAAAATTGTTTTCCAATTTTTGACAGTGGACAAAAAAATTGTACAAATGCTGATCCTGAAAAATAAGCATTTTCTTTTGATAAATAAATAAAATATATAACATTTTATAAAAACTAAATTCAAGTTAAAAAATGTATAAGATGTAAAAAAAATGGTATACATATATATATATATATATATATATATATATATATAGATAATATTAGTGGTAAATATACATATATATGCAAAATCCACAGGTGCATATACACACATGTATATTTTTTGAATAAAAAATTCCGAGAGGATAGAATCCAGGTAGAACTCAATGTCCAGGACAGAGTAAGCCTTTTTATTATATTATATATACATACATACAAGCAACATGGCCCGGTGTTGCCCGTGCTTGATTCCAAAAAAATTGTACGACTCGTACAGCAATCGCTATCACTTGACTTAAAATATTTTTGCCCTTCCTTGCCTTTAAAGGAGTGCCCTTTGCCCTGCTGATGTTGCTACATGCCTTACTTCTTGCCTATCTCACACTGCAAATTTTTTTCTAAGCACTAAACATTAAATCCGTTACAAAAAAAAAAGAACTAAACAAAATGAACACAAAACGATCAGCTTTAAAAAAAGGATTCGTAACTGGAAAAACCGAATGAAAAAAGAATGTTAACAACAAATACTTTTTCACACCCAACCTAGTTCTGCGGAATCAGAATCAACATTGAGCTTAAGCAAGCGAATGAGCCAATTGGAGTAAAGTGCCATGCAGATTTAAATTTTTCCTACTTGTGACGAATGCAACTATTGATTTTTTTGCATGCTAACATGCTAGTTAACATTCGTATCAGTCAGCTGTAGGCTCTCACTCTGGCCAGTAGAAAATGGCCACAAACTACATGAAAACTGCCGTAGAAGCATGAAAAAAATCGATTATTTTCACTATCGATGGGAGTTGGGAAATGCAAAGTCGGTCTTGGCCTTCCCGCTAACTTGGAGCATGTGCATGTAAATTTTGGTGCAAATCTGTCGAAATTGCGGCCGTGCATTCGTTACACATACACACACATCCTGCCTTATATATATATATATATATATATATACACACACACACACACACATATATATACATATATATATATATATATATATACACACACACACGAACGAACGAACGAACGTTTGATTACAGACCATGAGACCCGGCTTTGAATCTCACTATGGTTGATTTGTCAGGAAGGTGACTTCTTGATGTTATCGAGCTGTAGAGGTGATCGCAGCATATTTTGGAAAATGCCTGAAAACCATACCACGGGTTGACCCAAGCCTTGTGAGTGACAGAACTATTTTTGGAGTCATCGGTTGTTGAGCTAGCATGAAGCAGTGAGTCATCATGACCAAGGCTCTGAGTGTACTGGTCATACCAGATATGGTTTTTGAACAAAATAATTTTCATTAAAGTTCAAGATTCATGCTATTCAATAAGTCAACACTAGTTGGTCTATAAAGGCAAATTTCATGTTCAAGTTAGTTTTCTAACTTAAATTTGCCTATGGCCCAGTTTACACTCCTTCTCGGTCTTTTGAACAGGAATAGAGGTTTATCTCTCGTTTCCTGTTTAACATTGGGTTTCCAGTTCCAAATGTGGATCATAATGAAGAACTATAAGAATACGAAGAAATCTTTTTATAAAAAATGATCTTTGCATTTTCAAAGCATCCAAACTGGAGATCCCACAAAATCAAAATCTGATAATTCTAAAGCCTGATAAACAAAACCTTTTACATTGATCTAGAGTAAATCCATCAAAGTTTAATTTGTTTATGTTCTTAAATTGACTTGTTTAAAAATAAATGATTTTATTAATTTTCTCACGTGTCTGTTTACATACACAGATAAATAAAAGATACCTTAATAAACATTCCTTGTACAGATATAAGTGTTATGAATAATCAAGAGTGGCCTCCCCTTGTTTTGTTACTCTCCTCTTTGAGAGAGCTATTTCTGTTTACTGGGACTATAAAAGGACACTATACATGAACCATTCTCAGTTGAATAAAGCTTTCTTAAAGCCTACATCTGCATATGTCTGTCATTACAATAAGCTTATCAATATATGCAACCTGAACATACCTTTGTGTATATTGTAGATTTCAATCTCAAGTGCACCTTAAATAATTCCTTTTTACTGTCAACCCATTTGATTTCAGGGCATGCCACCTGCAAGAGAGAAAAAAAAGAAAAAATGTTTTAATGAAGATCATGCCATTATTTTTTTCTTTGGTTTTAAGTACAATCATCTTTTTTCTTTCTCACTCTATTGATTACAGCCCTTTTCTATATTTATTAATAGGAAGAGTAAGGATTATTAAAATTTCTTTAATTTCTCTTTGCAGTTATCTTTACCAATCTCAACATTTCCCAATGTTGAATTGTAAATTTATATTCTCATTTTTTTTTTCTGCATGTTGGGTAATAACAAAGTCAAACTGATTTTTATTCTTTTAAATTTGTAATCTTTCACACAGAAGCAAGGTGAATTATGTAGAAATAAATATATTTTATTTCTTAAACTTTATTTTTAGTAGATACCCATATGAGTAGATGCTCCATTTATTTATTAAGGAATATATTTATTTTTAACTACCAGCCTGAATATTTGAGAAAATCTATGTGCTTTCTAAAGAAAAATATTAGTGTCTCCTCAAGCATGGGTATCTGCTAAAAATAATGTTTAAATAATAAAATCTGTTGGAATAATAAATAATCAAATTCATCACTTTTTATATATCTATATATATATATATATATATCTAGAAAATGAATAAACACTCTCTGGTCATTGGATCTGATAGGTAATTTAATTTATTTCTGCTCTTATCGTCAAATTTTCTACTGATTTTCCTTAGAAAGCCTAATCTTGTCACACTGGTGGTACATGTTATTTAAAAGCTTCTCCACTTTTGTTTCACATAACTCTTATACATCCTTCAAACACACACAAAATTACACACTACTAAAATCCTGTGGACTATTTAGAATTTTCTTCATGATGGACTTTTTGGGAATACCTTGATTACTGTGGTCAAGACATTTTGATTTTTGTATTTATTACTTCAGGTTTGACATTTTTGGGTTTAATTCCTTTGCTTCTTTTTCTGTTAAATAATAAACACATTAGTTTCATCAATATGGTAGCTAAGGTAGTTGCTTATTTCCACTGGGGCCAGTATTTGATTCCAGGAAAAAAATGGCAGGATTTCAAATATTGATTTTCAAGGAAGACAAGACAACCAACTTTATTTGGAAAGCTGGTACAATGTAATCTTTCAACACCTGTTTCACCCTATGACTATTCTTAGCTTAATATCCAAACCAATTCGTTATTCATGGCAAAGCTTACAGATTAACAGGATGCCTATATTGTCTAAAAAGAAAATTTCATGCAGATCTAAGAATCACTTCAAATTCTTTAAAAAGAATCATACCAATTAGAAAGAAAAACACAGAAGTTGTGCCCCTTGATAAGGGAGATAATTAAAAGTGATAAAATGACGTAGATGAAATATTCAAACGAATTATGTAAGGTAAAATTTGTAAAAAACAGTTTGATGTCTAACAGTTTTATTCTATTGTCAATGTTTCAATTTCTGAGTTTATCGTCATAACTGAAAAATATGTTACCTTGGTAATTTTGCTACTGAGAAACACTGCTTAATTTGAAAAATTTTTAACTCTCAATAAAAGTTTAAAATCTGTGAACAAATCAATGAGAATTGTATATAGGAAAATATTAAAATGTAAGTATAGTGATTTGATATATCTAAGAATGTAATGATATGTAGTCGTTTTAATGAGTTCACAAGAATATTTAAAGTAAGAAATAAAATGAAGCCATTCATTTTGGAAGTAAAGTGTCTATGCGGTGAAGACAAATGCACTTGTCCTATTGTTAAATATATTGTAAAAAAAGTCTGGTCATTGGGATACCAACTAATAGAAGGTAATCAGATTAGAACATCCCCTGGTAGGAAGGAGGATGGATCCTGTCAGACAATCACCATTGCTTTAAAGCTGTCATGAAGGACATCCTGATAATCAAGATTAAGAGAGACTAATCCTAGCATGCAAATTTTGGTGAAATCTGTTGATAAACCTACCTTTCCCGTCCCGGCTAAATCATGTGACAAATAACCAGGTGGAAGATTTGCTG